>SJXQ01001902.1:93785-145210 GCA_006408695.1 Aepyceros melampus | reverse complement strand
CCCCCCCCCCCCGAAAAAAAAAGAATGGATATCTTGGTTGGGAATTGGATGGCCATGGAGTGTTTTGTTGAAGTAGTGACAAAAGTGTGATTATGGAGATCAAGAACTACATGTAGATATTGTTTATAAGCCTTAGCTGTTAGAGCATGCATGTGCATGCAGAAAAAAGAGAGGGAGAGAGAGAGGGAGGGAGGAACTCTGTTGGAGATGTGTATGTATCCCTGCTGAGAGAGGAAGCCATTTGGGGAGGGGGAATTAATTTTAATAGGAAAGGAGAAAAAATAATGGAAACACATCTCATTATTTTATTGTCACATTTCTATTTGTCTTTTGAGTGTTTTCCCTCTTTGCCAGCACAGTTATGTTTGTCCATTTTTTCTTTCTGTAGGATACAAGTATAAACTCACTGAAATCTTTTTCATATGGTTATACTAGGATTATATACTTCAGATTCATTTACTATCTTTTTTCAGTGTTCAGATAATAGATTAATGGAGAAAAAACATTAAAATTGTTTCCTGTTTAAATAAATTTAACTCTAACCTGGATGAAAAATGTGTTTACTGCTTTCAGTCGACCAGATAAAAAGCAACGTATGGTAAATATTGAAAGCTCCAGGCATCGAAAACAAGAGCAGAAGCACCCTCAGCCACAACCTTATAAAAGGGAAGGTAAATGGCATAAATATGGTCGCACTAATGGAAGACACATGGCAAACCTTGAAATAGAATTGGGGCAGTTACCTTTTGATCCTAAATATTGACCATCACAACTAAGTTAAATTAGAAAACTGTAACAGAAACTTGGATGCTTTCTTTACTGTTTGGTATTGAAACTAAGATGAAATTATCAAGATAACAATGTCTTTTTATCATTTCTTAGTTTGATGAATTTATATTATTACTCAGAAGTATCAAGCAAAAGCTTACTAACTTGCATTTTCCTGTAGCTTAGCTCTGCTGAATTTTTTTTTTTTTTGGCACTGGAAATGTTCAACTGTAGTTTTATTAAGGAAGCCAAGCTGCAACATATTTTGTGCATGAAATGAGACTTCCTTTCAGTGTATGAGCTTAAAGCAAGCTCAAATCATATATGACAAAGTGTAATTAACACTGATATTTGTGTTAAGTTTCCAGTAGAGCTTGAAAAAAAAGTACATTGTGATGGAATTTCATCTTTAACATTTTATAACCTTACACTTGCTTCTTGTCTTTTTGTGGGTTCAAGAGCCCGTTGATTTGTGAAGAATTTGCTGTCTTCTTATGAACTTGCTGACTTGTTCTCTTGTGAAATTTCTTGCACATCTGAATACTGTGGAAGAAACAATAAAACTACACCATGAGGAAAACTAAAGGTCTTTATTTAAAATCTGGCGTTGCATTACTGTATGATTTTATGTTGTGATTTTTTTCCCCCATACATTTCCTCAGTAGTGCTATTTGGTAAAGCAGTTCATAGTGGTTTTTGCTAAGTTCCATGAGTTTTACCCAGTATTTAGTAGCATCTTTCAGCAGCATCTGAATATTTCTGCTCAGCAATCTCTTTCTCTGAGAAAGATCAAAACATAGTTCAGAATTTCATCTTTGGTTGAGTTTCCCTTTTAACTTCCGTTCATAGACGTATACGTGACTTCCAGTTCGATTCTCCGGAAAGTGTGTGTGGAAGAAAACAGCAGTTCTCTCATAGTTGTTTGAAATTAGGAAAGGACTTATTTCCTAGAAGTAAATAAATGTTTTTAAGCAAATAAAAGCCACCTTTTGTTGAGTACTTTTCATGAATTTAAGAATGACCTATTCTTCTGCAACTTTTTTCTTAATAAAACAATGCAATTTCACAATAAAATAACTCATGGTAAGTAACACATATTCCTTGATAGTTCTATAGAACTAGGGCTGATTTTGACCAGGGAAAAGACCAGTTAATAAAATATGTGTTGAAAGGGACCATTAAAAAAAGTTATATTGTCTATTTATCTGAGTGTTTGCTAAACATGAGGTAAAATAAAAATACCAAGTTATACCTTTTTTCATATTCCCTTACCTCCCCAAGACGCTGAAGATGATCAAGTGAGTAGGCAGTGGTGAATCATTTTGAAACTCCGTATACAACCACTTTAAGGGGTTTAGATAAAACACATCTGCTTCAACTAGATAATCAGTTTTTCCAGTCAGGTCTGGGGGACACTGGAGAAATCTCATTGGAAGCGGGTAGTGGACATGGCTATAAAAAGAAAGTTATCATTATAGTTACAAGAAGTTAAAAAAAATTGTGACAGTTTTCAAATCACACTTAAGATACATCATGTTCACATAAAATGTGAAATCTGAATCTAAACTGGGTTTCACTTAAGGTGAAGAGGCACATCTTTAATGCAGTTTTCTCAATGGCACCCCACTCCAGTACTCCTGCCTGGAAAATCCCATGGATGGAGGAGCCTGGAAGTCTGCAGTCCATGGGGTCGCTGAGGGTCGGACACGACTGAGCGACTTCGCTTTCACTTTTCACTTTCATGCATTGGAGAAGGAAATGGCAACCCACTCCAGTGTTCTTGGCTGGAGAATCTCAGGGACAGGGGAGCCTGGTGAGCTGCCGTCTATGGGGTCACACAGAGTCAGACACGACTGAAGTGACTTAGCAGCAGCAAAAAACGGAGACTAAGATTCTTATACAGTGTAGGTAGCATAACTTCAAGTCCAAAGTAAAGAGTGAAACTCCATGTGAAGGTGGGAAGTCAGTCCACAGCTTGTGGGACTCAGTACTCTCTAACATTAGTATGTGTTCCAGGCATAGAGGCTTTGGGACCAGGTATGTTACTTGTTAATAAGAGAGTAATATCTGGCAAAGTAGAGAACTGGTCATGAACCTGAAAGGATAAAGGATTCTTCTTTCCTGTTTCTGCTCTGAATTCTTAAGTGACAAGTTTTTCCTGTTTCTTTTGTTTTTCTTAAATATATAAGTATGGTTTAGTAAAAAGAACAACATGAATTCACGGATCAAAATCCAAATAAGTAATGGTTTTACTGTGGCATTGGAAGATTAGAGTGTATGTAGAAAAGGTGGATTAAGAGTTAGTTGGGACATGCAAAAAGCCATGTTTACAGCTTTGCCTCAGAAAAATTAATATAAATATTTGATAGAGGTTTATTTTTATCTATGAAATGTGTACAAAGTAAATTTACACAGGATCTTAATACTTCATGACTTTTACAATTTTGAAGATGAAGGTCTTGCTTCAAGGGGAAAGCAGAAACAATTGAGAAAAGGCTGCCAGCCTTATATTTCAGAGGTAGGTATCATACTTTTGTGTGTGTGTTCACACACGCTCCATTGTGCATTGTTGGAAAAACCTAAGATGAGAATTAGGTGAACTATGCAAAGCCTAAGATATCAGTCACTACAACCATGTATCGGAGAGCATCATAGTACCTCTAGGATTCCTTTTCTCTGAAGTTACCACTACTGAGAATATAGGGAGAGTGAACATCCCTCTCTCAGCTCTAGTCTTTTTTATATAGAATGGGATCTTCAAGTTAAAGGGCTGTTTGAGGTCTTGCATCCATCTAACTGGCCTTTGCTGGACAATCCCAATTTTCCAAATAGCCTATTGATGATTGGCATTAATGATTCAGTTAAGCAGAGTATTCCAAAAGTGTTCAATTACTATAAAATGATACCAACTTTGATACTGACTGAATGTGCACATTGAAAGTTGACTTCAGATTAACTCTAGATAGGTAAAGAATTTTCTAAAGCTGTTTTCTTTGTCCTTTTATCCTTATTAGGCAGTTGGTGTATATAGCTCCCTGAAATACAAGCTTAGTATCCATGATGTATTTTTAAATTCCCTGCATAATTAAGGCACTTTTCACTGTTATTTCCCAGACACACTTAATCCAAGCATAGAATATCATCTAATTGAATTCCCTAACTTTTACAGGCAAGACAGCTGATATCTAAAGAAAGTAAAAACACTGGTTTAAGACCAGGACAACAGTCCCCATCAGTAAATCTGGACTTGAATCCATATTCTGAGATCATTTACAAATTATGTAAATATAAGATGTATCACAAAGATTTGTATTAAGATCATGATACCTGAATTTTTTTTTTTTTTTTTACTAAGAGTACCTTTTATAGTATAAAATATAGGTTTATTTGATCAGAGTACTGTAAGCTGTTTTGAATATTAAAAAGTGGTATAGAATTTTCATTGACATAAACAGGAGTTTTCAAATGCCTTATAATCATTTGACCAATTAATTTAAATTCAGGAATTTGAAAGGAGTTTTAAAGTAGTTTTTATAGTCATAGCGTTTAGTGAACAACTTTTATTACCTGTAATAAGGGGTAGAATGACAAGGCATCATCATAAGTACTGAAGCTGAAGATACATTTGTATTGTTGTAAGAGAGTTCTTGAATATTAGTCATGACATCAAGAGTACCTCGTTGATGAACTAAACCAGTATAGAGGGCAAGGAGCATATTTGATAAAAACAGAAAACTTAGAGCTGGTTTCTTCCACGTTTTCAAGTTGTTTAGCGAGTATCCTATATAAAAATAGACACATTGAATGGTAACACTGGTAATTTTTTTCCTTATAGCTAAGTGAATATTAATTGCAAATATATTTATAATCTTTAATGGAATGTAGTACAAGCTGAAATGCTGTCATGGAAAAACATGAAATAAGCATTGGGTCATGTTTGTAATTTCTCTTGACTATTCACTGTCATTGTCCAGTATCATTCGGGTCTTGACCTTTTTCTAGAAAAAGGTATTGACCAATAGGGAGTCCAGATTTGAATTCTAGCTTTGGTATTAGTTTCCTCATCCACAACAGTACCTTTTTCAAATATTAGGGGAAAATGTATGTACAGTGCGAGTCCTGCTACATAGTTGATAAATATATAGAACTTGCTTTTATTCCATTTACTTATTGCTTTAATCTCCCAAGCACTAGTGACAGATTGTGTACATACAAGTCTCAGTAATTCTGGAGGAAATGTAACTGTATTATTATTAGAAAAATATACCACTAGGCTCCTGGGAGATTTTCAGTGGTCAGTTTGTAAGTGGTGGCATGGATCTCTTTCTGGAAGATTTATGTTGTTTTTTTCTTTCACTATTGTGTTGGGCAGTTTGGAGATGCTGAACAATTAAGAGGGTATAAGTGATGCCTCTGAGCATGGTAATGGGAGGGAGGGGATGGGAACCAGTTCTGTAACACTGGTTATCTGACTTTTGAAACAGCACAAGTGTGGTTTTGCTAAAAAGATTAGCATATGGAAAAACAAAGTGGCCTAATCAGAGACAAGCAGGTCTGCAACGGCCACTGTAGTAAAAACAGATTAAGCAAAAACCCAACCCAGAACTGGAAACAGCTCAAATGACAGAAGTTCAGTCTAAGAATTTCAGTGTTATTAGACTAGTGACACCTTTCTTTTACAGGTAAGGAAACTGAGGTACAAAGTTATACAGTTCACTAAGGATCAAAGCCAACATTCTGATCTAGAATTAAGGTGTTTTGGGTAGGATTGGGGAAAGTTCAAATTAGGCAAGACAAGTTACTGTAGATTGAAAAAAACAGCTGTAGTTATTTCTCTTTTGTGTCCTGTCCCCACATTAGCCTGAAGTTTGTCATCTCTCAATCTAGCTTGGCTTTGTGACTTGGTTTGACTAAAAGAATGTGGTAGAAGTGGCAGGGTGCCGGTTCCATGCTTGGGCCTCCCTTGGATCCCTTACACCCAGCTTGTTCAGCACCAGATAGCCTGCTGGAGAATGAGAGCCCACAAAAGAGCTGAGGTACCCTGACCAATAGCCAGCTCAATCCCAAGTATGTGACAGCCCAGCCTAGTTCAGCAGAGCTGCCTACCTCCTCCACAGCTGATTATATTTGCATAAGTGAGCTCAGTGGAGAACTACCCACCTGAGCTGTCAATTTGTAAATAATAATTGTAAGCCACTAAGTGTTGAGGTGACTTGTTACACTGCTATCGCCAATAGAATTGTCATGTTTATATAAAATCAGGTTAAAATAGGTCACATAAGAATAGAATAAAAACAGATTTGAGGTACAATATAACTCAAGATTTCAAGTGGCTAGAAAAGAAAACTGGGCCAGAAAATTGTGCATTTAAAACATCTGGAACTCCAAAGAGACTGTTGTCTGAAATCATTCCTGAACATCCAGACTGGTCTAGGTGAACTCACTACTTAACTGGTCTTGGTTTTGGAACTCGGCATAAGCGTTCTAATTCTTAGTGGAAGACTCCAAGGAATCGGAATTTTGGGCTCGCTCAGGAACCGTAGATACACGTGTCTGAGGGAAAAGCTCACATCCTGTGAGAAGATCAGGGGTTTTTCTAAGTCTCTGTCCTTGAAGGATTTTTCTGAATGGACACGAGATGGAAGAAAGGCAGATTCTTTCTACAACCCACACAAGCATTTTATCTCAGTGTTTGGGACTGGAAACAGGTTACCAAGACCCTCCCACTTAAAGAGTCACTCTCTTGGAATGAGAATGAGGATTTAGACAACTCAGTCTTTAAAACACCCTGTAAAGACACATAGCAGAGAAAGAGATTGATGGAAAAAACATAAAAATGGAATGTAACCAAGTTCCTAAATTAACCAAACTAAACAAAATGTGCACAGAAATATTTGTCCTCCAGTATAGTATCTTTTCACCTGGGTGAAAAGTAAACAATTATAACTAATTCAAGTGGTGGTTGGAAAAAAAAATGAATAGTAATTTATGAACAGAATTGTACTGTTAAATGGTCCCACTATTCTAAAGACTTGACAAATAGCTCTTATACACTTATATTTTTGTGTCTGCATCACAAAAATGAAGTAGATGAAGTAAGACTATATAAAGATACTATATGACATATACTATATGACACTAACTTTCAGTACTTTAGATACTTCAGATATATACATACATATGTTTGTGTCTAAAGAGAGTACATACAGCTGAGATGTGGGAGATGATATTTATATTTGACCAAAGAAGGCTGCTTAATTCAATGAATTCGGAGGGTTTTTTAAGTAAAAAGTTTGATACCATTAATGCCTTCATTTTTCTGAGCCTCCAGGTCCAATTTGATTATCATTTCTTCTTTCCATAGTCCAGTGATTTTTCTTTTTTTATGATTAGTATTTGAAGCAAGCCAACAAATCATTCTGAATTAAACTTTAAGTTAATAAAGTTTCAATTCATAAATTTTCCAAACCAAGATAAAAATTCATATTTTCCAGAGCTTAGTAATATAAAATTTTAGAAGTCACATGTAAAAAACACTGCAAAGACCTAGTGAAGATACAGGGAAAGGTGGCAAATGAAACCAGAGTTTGTGAATCATGTTGAAAACTGCATATGCGTTAGGACTGAGTCTTGAAGGGATAAATGTATATAAAGCATTAAAAACTAGTTTCAACATTAATTTTCCATTTGTGCAATGTAGAACTTGTAGTTTAACCATAAATTTAAATTAGCTATTCTGAAATAGACGTATTACTTTTTAGCACAAGATTTCTAACAGCCAGAAACACCACCATCAAAAGGTGCTATAGATGCTGGATCCTTATATTTTTATCTCACTTTAAAGGACACAGGAAAAAGGACATTTAGGGAAGAAAAAGGATATTTTGGCTGCAGACAGGGAAAGCTGCAGTAATCTGTAATTAAGGAGCAATCCTTACTTAGCCTAGGAGAAAGTAATATTTTAGAGTTTAATAAACATTGATTGTCCTTGGTTTATTATTGTTTTTTTCCTCTATTTTACAAAAATACTTACCACAGAACACCATACAAAATGGTAAAACTGGATAGATAAACCTGAATTCTTTGTGGCTCAACATGCTATAATAAAAAAGATATTCAAAGAAAATATTATTTTCTCGTATTAAATGATGTTTTAAGAAATTAATGTATTTAAAATGAATATAATTAACATGATCTGTTTTTGTAATTATGAGACTGAATTTCATGCTTCAGGAATCAGTCTATTTTTTAGTTATATGGTGATGATGTGTTAAAAGTAATGCCAACAGTTGATGTCAATGTGAAATTCTAAAGTACAATTGCCTTCTAAAAAAGGATTTCTGTTACCAACCCAAATAATATTACTCAAATTTAAAATAGAAATGCATACATTTTCATTTAGAAATACCTACTTAAAATTGTGGTGGTTTCTGTTTTTTAGAATCAAAATTTTCAATCTCTTAAAATCAAATATAATATTATTAAGCAAACTGTGTGTATCAGAAGGGCTTCCCTGGTGGCTCAGACTGTAAAGAATCTGCCTGCAATGCAGGAGACTGGGGTTTGATCCCTGAGTTGCGAAGATCTGGAGAATGTATTACAAGTATTCAGTTGGTCTGAGCATCAGCATTTGTTTGTTGTTATTTAAATGCTAAGTCATGTCCGACTCTTTTCAACCCTATGAATTGTAGCCCACCAGGCTCCTCTGTCCATGGGATTTCCCAGGCAAGAACACTGGAGTGGGTTGCCATTTCTTTCTCCAAGGGATGTTCCCGACCCAGGGATTGAACCCACGTCTCTTTGTGTTACAGGTGGATTCTTTACTACTGAGCCACCAGGGAAGCCCCAAGTACCAGCATACTCACTGCATTTTCAATCTGCTAAATAATCCCCACTAACAAATCATAAGTATTAATGAATGTGTAAAAGATAGATAGTTTACCTTTCAAAGAATTTAATTTCTTGGTAACACTTTTAAAAATGAACTATTTGAACAAATAAAATCTTACCTATAAACTAGCAGTGTCCATAGCACAGTCACCAAAAATATCCTGTACCTCTTTGGGGCTAGAAAGCAGCCATGAATAAAGAAGGGTAAGTGAGTACCCAGGACAGCTGGAAATCCTTGACTGAAGTACCAGTGCCATGGATGAGAACCATAAAATGATCCCAAATCCTGCAGCACATTGAATTTCAAAAAATTGTATTGAACCAGAGTCCACTGGGATAGTTGAAGGAAAAAGAAATAGAAATATGTTAATGCCAAGTATGGATTTGGGGCACTGGGGAATTTGGCATAATCATGAAATTAGAATGAAGTGTGAACACTAGGTAGTAGTTTACATTGATAATTTTGAATATGCAATACTTTTTTATACTGTTATGGTTTATAATAGTATACTGAATACAGTTCCCTGTGCTATATAATAGATCTTGTTTATCCAAGGATCTTGTTTATCCATATAATAATTTGCATCTACTAATCGTAAACTCCCAATCCAACCCTCCCTCCACCCGCTTCCCCTTGGCAACCACAAGTCTGTTCTCATAACCCTGAGTCTGTTTGTTTCACAGATAGGTTCATCTGTGTCCTGTTTTATAGATTCCACATACAAATGATATGGTATTTGTCTTTCTCTGACTTCATTTAGTATGATCATCTCCATTTGCATCCACGTTGCTGCACATGGCATTATTTCAGTCTTTTATGGCTGAGTAGTAGTCTGTTGTATGTTTATCCATTTATCTGTCAGTGGATACTTACGTTGTTTCCATGTTTTGGCAATTGTGAATAATGCTGCTGTGAACATAATGGTGCCAGGATCTTTTTAGATTTAAGTTTTGTCTGGATATGTGGAAAAAATCCCAGGAGTGGGATTGCTGGATCACATGGTAATTCTGTTTTTCATTTTCTGAGGAACCTTCATACTGTTTTCCATAGTAGCTGTACTGTAAGCTTACATTCCCACCAAAGGTGTAAGAGGGTTCCCTTTTCTCCACATTCTCTCAAGCATTTGTTAATTGTAGTTTTTAATGATGGCCATTCTGACCAGTGTGAGCTGGTACCTCATTGTAGTTTTGATTTGTATTTTTCTAATAGTGACGACGAACATCTTTTCATGTACCTATTGGCCATTGTATTTCTTCTTTGGAGAAATGTCTGTTTAGGTTTTCTGCCCATTTTTTTATTGGGTTGTTTGTTTTTCTGTTGTTGAGTTATATGAACTGTTGGCATACTCTGGAAATTAAGCCCTTGTTGGTATATCATTTGCAAACATTTTCTCCTGTTCTTTAAGTTGTCTTTTTGTTTCTTTTTTATGGTTTCTTTTGCTGTGCAAAATCTATAAGTTTGATTAGGTTCATTTGCTTATATTTTTTTGGATATTTTTTTAAAATTTTAATTGGTGGCTAATTACTTTACAATATGGTAGTGGTTTTTGCCATACATTGACTGAATCAGCCATGGGTGTATATGTGTTCCCCATCCCCATTTGTTTATATTTGTTTTTATTTCTGTTGCCTTGGGAGACTGACCTAAGAAAACTTTGGCTTGATTTATATCAGATAATATTTTGCTTATGATCTCTTCTAGGGAGTTTTATGGTGTCATGTCTTATGTTTAAGCAGCCATTTTGAGTTTATTTTTGTGTATGGTAGTGTATTCTAACTTCATCAATTTACAGGTAACTGTCCAACTTTCCTATTACCAGTTGCTGAAGAGACTGTGTTTTTTCCATTGTATATTATTACCTCCTTTTTCAAAGATTAATTGACTGTAGGTGTGTGGGTTTATTTCTGGGCTCTCTATTCAGTTCCCTTGATCCATATATCCATTTTTGTGCCCGTACCATATTGATTTGTTACTGTAACTTTGTAGTATTGTCTGAAGTCTGGGAGGGTTATGCCTCCTACTTTTTTCTTTTTCTGAAGGATTGCTTTAGCAATTCAGGGTCTCTTATGGTTCCATATAAATTTTAGGATTGTTCTGTGAAAAATGTCATGAGTAATTTGATAGGTGCAGTCACATTAAATCTGTAGATTCTCTGGGTAGTATGGCCATTTTAACAATATAAATTCTTTCAATGCAAGTACATGGGATATCTTTTCTATTTCTTTGAATCATCTTAAGTTTCCTTTGTTAATGTTTTATAGTTCTCAGTATATAAGCCTTTCACCTCCTTGGTCAGGTTTATTCCTAAGTATTTTATTTTGAGTGGTGTGATTTTGAAAGGTATTTTTTTTTTTTTTAACATTCCCTTTCTTATATTTCATTGTTAGTGTAAAGAAATGCAAAGGATTTATGTATGTTAATTTTGTATCCTGCTACCTTCCTGAGTTCATTTATCAGTTTTAGTAGTTTACGTGTGGAGTCTTCAGAGTTTTCTATAGATGGTATCATGTTATCTGCTATAATGACAGTTTTGCTGCTTCCTTTCCAATTTGGATAGCTTTTATTTCTTTTCTTGTCTGAATGTGTGGCTAGGACTTCCAGTACTATGTTGAATAGAAGAGGTGAGAGTGGGCATTGTTATCGTCTTCCAGATTTTAGTGGGAAGGCTTCCAGCTCTTCACCATTGAGTATTATATTGGTTATGGGTTTGTCATGCGTGCGTGCTCAGTCACTCAAGTCATGTCTGACTCTGCAACCTCATGGACTGTAGCCCGCCACGTTCTTCGACCCATGGGATTTTCCCCAGGCAAGAATACTAGAGTGAGTTGCCATTTCCTCCTCCAAGGGGATCTTCCCAACCCAGATATTGAACCCACGTCTCTTGTGTCTCCTGCATTGGCAGTCATATTCTTTACCATTGAGCCACTTGGGAAGCGCATGGGTTGGTCTTAAATAGCTTTTGTTATGTTGAGATATGTTCCTTCTATACCTACTTTGGCAAGAGTTTTTTTTTTTTTTATCATGAAAGTTGAGTTATGGCAAATGCTTTTTCTGCATCTAGTGAGATGATTGTGTGGCTTCTGTCTTCTGTTTATGTGTTGATTTGCCTATGTTGAACTATCCTTGTGAACCTGGGATGAATCCCACTTGGTTGTGATATACAATCTTTTCTATGTGTTTCTGGATTTGGTTTGCTAATATTTTGTTGAGAATTTTTGCGTCAATATTCATCAAAAAGTATTGGCCTGTAATTTTCTTTTTTGGTGATATCTTTGTCTAGTTTTGCATTATAGAATGTCTTTGGGAATGATCCTGATCAGTATAAGGTCTTCTTTGCATGTTTGGTAGAATTTGCCTGTGAAGCCATCTGGTCCTGGACTTTTGTTTGTAGTGAGTTTTTTAAATTACAGATTCTATTTCTCCTCTAGTGATTGAAAGAGCACAATTCAAGAAGTGGTGAGTCAATTTCTTCTTGATTCAGTTTTGGTGGACTGAATGTTTCTAGAAATTTGTCCATTCTAGGTTGTCAGATTTGTTGGCATGTAATTATTCATAGTACTATGTTGCTTTGTATTTATGCAGTATCAGTTGTTAACATTTCTTTTTCATTTCTTAATTTATTTGGGTTCTCTCTCTTTTCTTCTTGGTGAGCCTGGCCAGAGGTTTGTCAGTTTTGTTTATTACCCTTTCAGAGAACCAGCTCTTGGTTTTACTGATTTTTTTCATCTCAATTTTCTCTCTAATCTTTATTATTTCCTTCCTTCTGCTGACTTCTGGTTTTGTTTTTCTTTTTCTAACTCTTTTAAGTGGTAAGTTTAGGTGGTTCACTTTAGGTTTTTCTTGTTTTTTGAGGAAAGCCTGTATTACTATGAACGTCTGTCTAGGAACTACTTCTGCTGCATCTCATTGATTTTGTATGGTTCTCTTTTCACTGTCATTTATAGTAACAGTGAAATCATTTATTAACTTTTTATACATATTGATGTATTCTTTGTAAGACACTAGGTTTTTGTGATTCAAGAGTATAATTGTTTATGCACATTTTGACAGTGTAGCATGTAGACACAAAGAATCAATGAAAATAATTTTTATATGTGTTTGGTACCCATGTTAAAAATTTTACTGTAGTACTACCTTATGGCATCACATATTACCTATTAAGATAAAGCTCTGAAAACACTGCACTTTGAATTACAGCATAAAGTAGGTACTAACAATAGCAGCTAACATTAAATGCTCACATTTGCCATGCAATGTTGTAAGCATTTCACATGTATTATTTCATTTAATCCTCCAACCTTAAGAGACAAGTACCACAATTATTTCCAGATAAGGAAACTGGCAAGAATAACTGGTCTAAGATCTTACATCTTAATACACTAGGCTTCAGACAGTAGCATCTGATTCCAGAACCAGTGACTTAAAAAAGAGGGAACTAAAAAACAACCAGAGGCTACGACCAATTAGATTAAACCTATTACCATTATTATTAGATTAAACCTATATTACCAATACTAAATCTATTACCAATAAGATTAAACCAGATGCTTAAATAATATTCTGGTTAATATGAATTCTAAATAATTGAGGTTAACTAAAATCATTTAAAAGTTAACCTCTATTGTTAAAACCTGACAACAGTACTTTAAATGGACTCTTAGAACTTCAATTAATACACAGTTCTGTTATATGGAAAGTACAGCAAAGTGAACCAAAGGCATATGCTACTAGCTTTTTCCTAATATATTCCATATCATTAAAAAACTGTTTTGCCTATGTTTCCAGATACTCATGGATTAAAAAGTAAAGCTGAGTTTTTAGTGTAATAAATGACTATATTACAGTAACTTTAAAAAAAAGTTATTTTTACTTACTTGACCAAAAAAAATACGATCAATTATCAGAGACAAACTCAAAGTGACAAATCTGAAAAACAAAATAGAATGGTGACTAACATTTTGAACCTACTGAAAATCCAGCAATGGCATATGACTTAGTGGCTTATAGCATCAAAAGTCACTTTAAAAATGCTTCAAAAGTTTCTCCAGCTGAATATGGCTTTACACGTTTTGAAAGATATTTCATTGAGAAAAGCTTTATTTAAACTTTTTAAAAGTAATAAATTCTGTATTACCTATTGCTGCATAATGAATGACTGTCAAATGTTTTAGCAATCTAAAACTATGAACATTTATTATCTCACAGCATCTGTGGGTCAAGAATCCAGGCACAGCTTAGCTGGGTATCTATGACTCAAGATCTCATAACTTGTTAGGATATTGACTGGGTCTGTAGTTTCAGCTGAAGGCTCATGAGTTTTCCCTACAACATGCATTGTTACTTCTCAAGTTTCTCAAACATAAATTAATCATAGTTTTCAGATGTCTCCCTGAACTGGAATGTATATTTCATGAAGGAATAGACTTTGTTTTGTTAAATTGCTGTATTTCTAGCATGTGGAATAGCACCTAGCACATATTAGAATTGAATATTTGCTGAATGAATGCTTTACAGTCAAAACAGTGTTAATAAATTTAAGAAATGACAATAGTGGCATCTTAGCCACCATGTGATTTTATCCTTTTTTAATAGCTACCAAAAACAGCCTGTACAAAGTGAATACTAATATATTAAAAAGATCACTGTTTTAGAGTCAAACTGCATTCACTCCTTCAATGAATAATTATTTTGTATATTCCACTAGGTACCTGGTATAATTCTGATCCTAGGAGTTCAAAATATAGTTAGAGAACCTGGGTTTCAATCCTATTTTCATGACAGCAACCCAGTGACACTGGGTAATGTACTTTAATTTCATCAAGCCCTCCATTTTCTGTATCACAAAGTAAAAACACACCTACATTGCCTAGATCCAAGAATTGTGAAAATCAGGTAATACGTGAATATATATTGTATGTTTATTATAAGTGAGGTGAGGTGAGGTGAAGTCGCTCAGTCGTGTCCGACTCTTTGCGACCCTGTGGACTGTAACCTACTAGGCTTCTCTGTCCATTTATTATTATAAAACCCCATACAAATGTGAAGGAATCAAGTATCCTTAAAATATATTTGAAAAATATTTAAGAAATAAAGCATAGGAAAGTTCTAATTTAGAAAGACTCCCAGGATCCTCATTTAAGCAAATTAAAATACTCAGAATCACAACTAAAAATGTAAAATTAGAAATACTATGTTTCCTTGGTCTGATAATTCTCGGTGATATTAGAAGATATATCTGACTAAAAAGATGTAAGATCTGGTTCATAATCTTTAATTTATTAAAATTAATATGATGGATTGTAGTCATACTTACCCTACAGGTAAAAACTGATGTAGAATAAGATCAAGCTTTCTCTGTTCTTGCCAGAAATGTCTGAACAGCAAAGGTATCCATGGAATAACAGCTGTGGGACGGATTATGAAGGCAAGTGCCACCAGGGATGAGTACTTCACACTATACACAAGGAAAAGGTATTATTAAGTCAACTTGGAAGTGAATTCAGAGGTTATCTATTTACTCTGTGGTATTACTTTTTTTTTTTTTAAATTAGAGCATTTTCTTTTTGTTATGAATAACTATATGAACATGGGGAAGTTACCTTAACTTTCTGGTTCTTAATTTTTCTCATCCATAAAAAAGAGGTAATATGTAAGGTCTTTTCCAGCTTTACTAATATTCTAGTATTTCCAAGTAAGAAGTTATTCTAATCTTAATGTTAGTTTTATTTACTGAGTGTATATCAACTTTTAACCATAAAACTCTGTCAAATCCTTTTCTGGTGAAAGTGTCTCTTACCAAGATAAAAGACAGTCACACATTTTCTAAGGGGGAGAAAAAGCTCTTTTAAAGACAGACATTGGGATTATTTAGGCAATGATGGGCTTCTGGGCACATGTGGTTTTGTTCAGAAAGCAGGCTTGTAGTTTTGCCCATCTGATTTTAAAAAAGCTTACTGTAAAAACCTATATGATCATGGATAGAAATGGGGGTTAACAACTATTAGGACCTCTCTCAATAAATAGTTGAAGGAGAGTACCTAATAATTTAATCATCAAGATGACAGATAGTGGCAAAATAAAACAACTTTATGGTGCTATGATATACCTATTAACTGATAAGTATCTATAAAGAAATTTCCAATGTTGGTGAAGATGTAAGAATAGGGATTTCAAGTTCAAATTCTTACAGAGACCAGGTAAGTAATAAAAATTTGCATGGGACTTCCAATAGCGTCATGAAAGAATCTTGGCCCAGAATGTTGCCAGGCCTTACATTTTTTCAAGAGAAACTAGAAAACAAGATTTTAGGTAAGATCTCCCAATTTAAAAATTTTGCCAAGTAGTTAATGTAAAGAACAAAACAAAGCAGGTGAAACAGAACACCTCTGGCTTAGACTGAACTTGTAGTCAGCCTAATTAAATTCTGCCATAGTGAAACTACCTAGAGGATGCCCAAATGTATTGAGTCCTACCTAACCTGAATCCAAATTTTCCAACTTGGATTTCTTACTCCTTTCTGAATATTTCTACATAACTTACTGGAATTTAAAATCAAAGTATACGAAATAAGCCCCACAACTTTCTCACAAACCTGTTTAGTGTCTAGTATTTAACAGTATCACTCATTTTCTCAGTCTTAAAATTTGGAGTCACTTTAAATCCCAACTTTTCATCCCACACATCAGCTTTCCTTCCATTGCCATGATTTTATATCAAGTCCTCTCGCCTAAAATCTTCTCATAGTTGGGTCACTTGTTTGGAATCTTTTCATAGTTATTTTCTAATTTTGCAGAAATATTTCATAAGAATATCATTATCACCATCAATACTTAACATTTACTGTGTAATAGGCCACACTGTCTATAGATTCTCATTTAATTCTTGAGAGTAGCTCTATTCTCATTTGATAGAAATCAATGTTTAGACATCCTCATCTATAGGTAACCTAAGTGAAGGGCTATTCTCGCAGTCAGGAGTCTTAATGCAGAAATGACCTTATTTGGTTTGATCCTCAACAGCCTTGTATATAAGGAAGAATGGGTACTAGCTTCTTAACCAGATTCCCAGAGTTTCTAGCTTTCTCTCTTTTAGTATATCCTCAGTACTGCTATTAGGAGAGAATCATTTCTAAATCAGGTTTAATTGTGTCATGCTTCTCAAAGCTACCCTGCTACTTATAAAATCTGAATTCTGGAGAAGGGCAAAATGCCATGCTAGCCTCATTCCTCTCTTCTCCCACACATCCTACCACACATTAGCTCCTCCAGACAGCCTGCCCAGAATACAGTGAAACCCTATTCTGATGTTCCCTTTTCTTAGTATTTTATACCAATTTATATAAACCCAAACCACGTCCATGTATTTTCTATTTGCCATCCAGGATCTATTCTCTCTTCTTCACCTGCCCAGGGTGTAGGGAGGGGGAGCCATTGGACTGTATCAGTGGGCTGTCTTGCTCTTTAGCTTCTCATTAGCATTGGTTACTGGAGGGCAGAAGAGTCAGTGTATGTTATTCATCCTGCTCTTTCCTTGGTATAGATAAAGGCTGGCTGTACCCTTCTCTTGTTGGGGTCCTCTCTAAAAGAATTCTAGGGATTTCAGTAACAGTTTCCTCTCCTTACTCCCTGAGGCCAAAGGATAACAGAAACTTCTGTGTGACTAGCCCTCAGGTACTATGGTATCCCCTTACTAGCTTTTCTAAACATTGTTTATACCTTGTAAACAGTCTTTTTATTAAACTCTCTTTGGTTATCTACTTTGAGTATCTCTTTCCTGCTGTAATATATCAACTGTGAATTTGTGGTTCTGATAGCTTTCATGAATACTGGAGGAGTCCACTGGATATTGCAATATATTGATAATTTAAGATTTTTCAAAACCATGCTTTAGAGTTTTGTACATAATTGTAACAGTACTATAACTCACCTGTTCATAGACTTTGAACCTTCCAAAGTATAGTAGAAAAGAGCAATTATAGTGAGAACAGTTTCCATGGTGTTTGTAAGAGTTCTGGTACAGCAGTACCACGTGAACCAAGAGCATAACTGGCAAAAAAACTAAGAACAATTATAAGCAAATATATATGGAGTAGGAAATGGGAAAGCTTAGTATTATCTTCTAAGGAAAATAGCAAGCAAGTCTAATGTTAAAAATGGGCATGCCCAAACATTGTTTTTAAGAAATTATATCAAACACATGTCTATGATAATCAGATCTATATTTGAAGTTAAGTTTATTCTTTTAGGTACATTTTTGTGGCATTTCATTTGATTTAAATCTCACTTCACACTAATAAAAGATATAAAAAAATACAGATTCCTTGATGGCAGAGTTTAAAGAGGACTGAAATTCATAGCTAGGGTTTTATAATCAGTATTACTCAAATTGTCTTATAATACTGATGAGTATTTTTTATTGACCTTGGTTTGGAATGTCCTATTTCCTGATGGGAAATTGAAGACCACACACACACACACACACACACACACAGTGACTTATCAGGAAAAAGCATTAAATTTTAATTTGGAAATTGACTAAATTAATAAACTACTTTTTGGTAGAACATGCAAACAAAAGCAGCATTAAGTCTGCAAAACAAATGCCTTTAAAGGGAACTTATTAGTTGCTTCAAGGATGTTAAAACATGTCATACCAGCTTCCTATCTCTTCCAATACAGACTTTAAAATATCTTCCCAATTAACTTCTTGTGAAGTTAAAGGCTCTTCCTGAGCTAGATATCACTGTGCTGTCACTTTGGAGGAAGGATTTTAAAGGCATTGTTGTCTGCTGTTTTAGGTTCAGCCTTGGGCGGTGTATATAAGCACAAATTAAAGAGACTGACTGAATCCTTGAAGGACTCGATTGCTAAAGTAATCTGTCTTTAATGCAAATCAACACTATCTGCATAAATGTCATATTAAAATTAATGTTAATAATTAACACTAAATTATATTTCAGAAATGTGTTGGTAAATTGGTTATCTGGAATTTGAAACATTTGCCAACAAGAAATATAAAAAAGGTAATAAGATTTCTAAGTTGGCTTATGTAAGCTTACTTAATTGATAACTCTTTTTAGGATAGTTTAACTGGGAAAATCCATTCAGGATTTGAATGGGAGATTGAGAATCTCCTCACTGTGAAGTAAGTCAAATGACAAAAGACAGTCTTTTGTACCTTCTCCATTATTCTAGCCAAAAGTGAAAGAGTGCATCAGTGAGAAGAGAATTCTTAGGCCTGAGTTGCAGGTAGTTGGAAGGAATAGTGAAAGGATTGTAAACAGCTGAGGTAATCCACTGGTAGGCAATAGTTTATAACTGTTCCTACTGAATATTATGGCAAGTGAGACAAGGACTCAGCCCTGAGTCATGGTGCTTCCCAAGGCTGTGTCCTGGGCTTCAGCTTCTCTAGGGTTGGAGGGCACCAATGGTTTCTGCCACGTAGGGCTTATTCAGAAGGAGACAGCATGTCCACTTGCATCTTACTGTTCTGAATTATGGAAGTGCCTTTGTAAAGTTGTACAAGTTATCTTCTGAAACTGCCTTGGGAAATCAGTCATGTCGACTGCCCTGTTCACGTGCTTCATGCTCACAGGAATGAAGGAAACAGATTTTCTAACGTGTTTTAGACTTACCACCCATCGTGCTACTTGTTGATTTTCTAGTTGCTTCATTAATGAGTAAAGCTTCAAGTCTGCTATAGCAGACAGAAATGCTTGGGCAAGTCTAGGAATCCAAATCTTTATTAACAACAACAAAAAATATTAAAAACATCTGGTTAGTTCACACTTTAAAACCATAAGAAATCAACAAGCTTATCCAACACTGATTGAAAGCCATTCTTAGTTTTAAAAAAAGATGCATTGTTCTATTCTTCTGCAAAAATACCTGTTTTCATGGAAATACCAAAAGGTGGTTTTATCTTTCCCATGCTCTCTGTAATATATGTATTAACAATACTACTAATTTTAAGTAGCCAACAGCCCATTTCATTGTGTGAAGGCTCTATTTTAGAAGCACATTTAGTTGTTTTCATTAGCATAACAGGTAATTTTTAATGAAATATTTACAATACTGTAGGCTAAGTATCATACTAAGTACTTCATGTATATCGGCTCATTCAGTCCTTCTATCAATCCTATGAGACAGGATTATAAATGAGAAAACAGGGACAGAGAGGTTAAGTGATTTCTGCAAAACTGCAGAGCTAGTTAGTGTGGAGGTCAGGATTCAAACCCAAGTCTGCCTGATTCCAAAGCTCTTAGCTACTAAATTACATTGCTTTGCTATCCTGCAATATCAATAATGTGAGTTAATTTTTTTCTTGGTAATCTATTATTATAGAAATATGGTTTTCAAATGATATTAAAGAAGAGTGAAAAGAAAGTAAATGTATTATAACTTAATTACAGTTAATGATTCTATATTATACATTAATATCTTTGAGTTTTAAAATGTGTCACAGTTATCATTAACTAAACACTTGCTGGTAGATTACAACTAATTTTAGTTTGTTCAGAAGATGTGTTTCTATAAATTTACATGTACATCTGTATTTTATTGCATCAGACTTCACTAATTTTATGTTATAATTAGAGCTGCTTTACTTTCAGTTGTCAGCGGTTTCTAACACTTTAGCTTTATGTCCTTTATCAGTACTCTGTAAATATATGTTTAAATCGTAATGGTACATTGTACTTCATAATTCCACTTAAACTGTGCCTGTAAAATACAGTAAAAGACACCTCTGTACTCACCTTCTGTTTGCCCTGCAAAAGAATCTTCAGCCTCCTCCTCACTTCCCAGGTCTGCAAATACTACATGTGAAAAGTTAATTTTGCTACAAACTTGATATGAGATGAGTGTTGAGGTAGCCACTAAAATACTAAGAATTCTTGTGCACTGAGAGAAGTATAGTTATTTATGAACTTAATGAGCCACTGTATTCTGAGCTACTTGCCCTAGCTTTCAATATTGTGTTCAGTTTCAAGACCCACATTTTAAGATTAGACATTAATAATAAATTACAAGGTGATTATGAGGTTTTAAGACTGGAGATGTTTATCCTGGATAAATAGGACTTTTTGAAGTGTTATGTAAAAATCTTGAATTTAAAAGAAGTTCGATTTTAGCTGAAGACAAAAATAAATGGAGTTGTAAATTTCCAGTTGTTAGCAGTCTCTCCAGACTTTATCATAATTTTCCAGGTTATAATAAGGCCCTGACAAGAATTAAAGAGTTACACATGGCTGCTGGAGAATAAAAACTAGTGTGGTGGAGTAAAGAGAAGATGGAATGTGACAGGAGTGAACCCTGAAGATTAGTTCTTTGTTGGCAGCTTACCATTCTATATTCCTGTTCTTTAAGATCCTGACCCTTCCTTTCCTGAAGCTCCAGGAGCTGGATGTCTGTGTGCCGTCTTCTGACTGTTCAAAACTCCCACTGTGGTACACCACCACCCCGCCCCCCCGCCAAACAGGTCTCCCTTCTTATCCCTCTTCTCACAATATTCCAAGCCAGTGCTCTCCAGTATAAATACAATGTGAGCCACATACTGAATTTTAAATTTTATAGTAGTCAAAAAGTGAAAAATGTCAAAACAGGTAAAATGAACCTCAATACTTTTATTTAACATATCTAAAATATTTCAACATTTAATCAATGTAAAAATTACAGAAATATTCTACATTCTTCTTTTGCTCTAGTTCTTTGACATTTGGCATGGATTTTACACTAAGAGCATGTCTCAATTTGGACTAGCCACATTTTTAGCATTTCCAGTGTTGAGTAGCCACATGTGGCTGGGGCTTCTGTATTGAACAGCAGAGCTCTAAGCCATCCTTAATTCTGTCCACATACCTTATGAAGTTTAGAGAGAAGTTATCTGGAAAGAGCACTGGACTGTGAATAAGTAGACATAGGATCTGGTTTAAGCTTTTAATATGCAGTGACTTTGGTCTGTTTTCTTCATCACTTCTCTGACACCTTCTGGTTTCAAAATTATATAATCTATTTTAAAATAATCAAGATGAGAGTATGATGACTGACAGCATCATAATGGTTCTCTGTTCAAGTTCTATCTTGAAGACTCCTTCATTCTTAATCTAACCTATTTTCTGGGATATTACATGCATTTGCCTAGGCAAATATGAATATCCTGCATATCTAGAAGCTAGTGGGTAGTCGTGAGAGATGAAAAAACAATTCACAGTTCCTAACTTCTACATGTGTTAATGGGAGAAACAACTGCTGCTCTCAATTTTCCTTCCCTGTGATATTCTCAAATGAAGCATCAATTTCACCAATTTGGTCTTTGTTCTTCACTAATGGGTAATTAGGTATCATTGTAAAGGGGTGGGTACAATATAGCCTTTAAAAAAAAAAGAAAAACTAAACAAAACTCCACAACCTCGGTGTCTTTCCAGGCTTCAAAAAACCTTTCAGGATTTGGGCTGCCTTTAGAATTCTGAATCATTTCCCTAACAGAAAATGGGGAAGGGCCAAACTGTTGAGTCCAACTTGATGATAGCTTAAAGGATGTTGATAATGAGGTTAGAAATAATTCTGCACCATTAGTTCTTCTTTTGTATCTTTTCCTGGCAACTGACCCCAGAAATTCATTATCTAGGGATTACAACCCTGCTCACTCTTGATGGCTAATTACTACACAGCACGATAACTGTACCTATCAATATATTTTTGTCAAGTTAATTTGCCTAATTTTTAATTTCAACGCTAAATCCTGAGTAGGTTTATATGTATTTAATTTTCATAGGCTCACATAACATGGCCTTTTGTTTACAAGTTAAAAAAATAAGAACACTTTCTAAGTGATTCTTTTATGAAAGAAATTTACTTTTAAAGTACAAATAATATATAGTCATTCTGAACATCCGTATATCTTAATAGAATTTCTCACAGCAGAACACTTTAATGCTCAATGTTTTTAGCACATATTGAACGCTTACACATCACTGTGTGTCTTTGAACCCTGGGCTTCTCAGATTCAGAGTTCAGCAACAGTAGTCTTTTAAAAACAAACTTCCATAAATAATAATCATTAACATTTAATACTAATTAATATACATTAACCTTAAAAAAGGGATGAAATCTGTTAATGACTATTTTGATTACTTTTATTTAAACTTACCAGCAAATGAACACTATCTTTCCCCAAAAGATGCAGAATCTTGTAAATGCTTGCAAAGATTAAGGGGTAAGTATAACCCCTCAATCTTTCTGTCCATTCCCAGGTCAAATAACCATAATTAGTAATATTAAGGACTAATGTTAAGTAGCATTGAAACAGAACCTCTTTTCATTTCTACATATAAAACTTATTTTTCAGCAAAGAAGCTAAAATTAAAACATAGTATTTTATAGAGTATTGGAAATGTAGTTGGCTAAGTAAACAATTTCTTCAAAGCAGAAGTGTTTTTTACTTCATCTATATCCTCCACATTACTGAGCACTGTGGGAATATATGCCAAAGGCTTAGTACATTAACACCAAAGAAAGTACAGAAGAAATATTAGCCTAAAATAATGGCATACTTTTATAGGTTAAAATTACTTGGAGAAAATATGGAAAATTGATTGCAAACATGTCAGAGCTGACAGTTTCTGAGATGAATACATATTTCTAGTCCAGGAGTAGAAAACTGCAAAGGATATTTGAAAACCATATGATGTGCAACTTCAAGAGACTGCCAGTATTCATCTGGAACAAAACTTGTCTGGACTAAAAAGCAGTTACATATTCGTAATGCTATGATAAACAAGACCAGATAAATGTTTTCACCAAGAAGATCTGAAAAAAATGAACAAACAGGTAATTGTAGCACAAGACTAGGCAACTTCCACTTGGAGAACTAAAATCTGCTCTGGTTGGCCCCTTGCTCAGGCTTTGTTAAAGTGCAGTGGTGAATTCCAGCCCATCCATACTACTCAAAAGCAGACCTGGGTGGAAGGTTAGACCAAGCGCCATAGCCTCATCAATGGGGGATTACCACTCCTTTCATTTAACACATCAAATATCAAGATACATTTTGAAAAAGACTGCGTTAACTAAGGCCTTAAGCTAATTTGTGTGTATATAATGAAAGAAACCAGCTAACAAATTACTAAGGAAGCAACATTTTGTATATGTGCATATACTGGCATATAAAATGGTCCTTTGTACACTTTTAAATAGTCTTTATTGATGCTTTTGTATGCTAGGCACTGAATTCATTCCTTTACATGCATTATGTCATTTAGTCTCCATTGCTATGGGGAAGGTATCATTAGCCCTATTTTATATGAGAAAACAGGCTCAGAAGTTAAACTGCCTTCTCCCAAGTCAGAAAGGTGGTAAATAAACAGGATTCAAAACCAGGTCAGTATGTTGACTCGAGTCCTGCTCTTAATCACAAATGGACATCTTATACACTAAATATTTTTTAAATGTGAATTTATTTGCCAATATTTAAAAATCAGATTTTATGTTAACATCTGTATTGTAGCATATCAAAACTCCTTAAGATCTGGCAACATAGAGCTCAACTGGGAAACAACTGGCTGGTACTGAAATATAGGGTCCTTTGACTTCTTGTATTTAGCCTTGCCTCTTCTGTCTCCTGATGACTTGAGTTTGCAGCCTGCCTCTGATCCACTGTGAGTCTTTTACTATCATTCTGGGTTCCTGCACTTTCATTCCTTATTCTTCAAGAACATTTCCTTTTTTTATTGGAGGGTAATTAAAATATTGTGATGGTTTTGCCATGCATCAACATGAACTGGCCACAGGTATACATGTGTCCCCTCCCTCCCTAACTCCCCACTCCCACCCCATCCCTCCAGGTTGTCACAGAGCGCTGCCTTTGAGTGCCCATGTCATATCAGACTTTCATTGGCTATTATTTTACATAGATAATATATGTTTCAAAGCTATTCTCTCAAATCATCCTACCCTCTCCTTCTCTGGGTCCAAAAAGTCTGTTCTTTATGTCTGTATCTATGCTTCCCTGCACATTGGTACCATCTTTCTAGATTCCATTTGTCTTTCATACTTCACTCTGACAGGTTCTAGGTTCATACACCTCATTAGAACTGACTCAAAAGCATTCCTTTTTATAGCTGAGTAACATTCCATTGTGTATGTGTACTATTTTCTGATGGACAACTAGGTTGCTTCCATGTCATAGCTATTGTAAATAGTGTAGCAATGAACACTGGGGTACTTTTTCAATTCAAGACAACGTGTATTTTTCAATTCTGGTTTCCTCAGTGTATATGCCCAGTAGTGGGATTTCTGGGTTGTATGGTAGTTTTCTCCCTAGTTTTTTAAGGAGTCTCCATACTCCTCCATAGTGGTGTTATCAGTTTGCATTCCCACCAACAGTGTAAGAAGGTTCCCTTTTCTTCACACCCTCTCCAGCATTTATTGTTTGTAAACTTTTTGATGATGGCCATTCTGACTGGTGTGACATGATACCTCATTGTGGTTTTGATTTGCATTTCTCTAATGAGCAATGTTCTGCATCTTTTCATGTGTTTCTTAGCCATCTGTATGTCTTTGGAGAAATGTCTGTTCACGTCTTCTGCCCTCTTCTTGATTGGGTTGTTTTTCTGGTATTGAGCTGCATGAGCTACTTACATATTTTGAAGATTCTTTGTCAGTTTCATTTGTTATTTTCTCCCACTGTGAGTGTTGTCTTTTCACCTTGCTTATAGTTTTCTTAGTAGTGCAAAAGCTTTTAAGTTTAATTAGGGCCCACTGGTTTTGTTTTGTTTTTATTTCCATTACACTAGGAGGTGGGTCCTGCTGTGATTTAGGTCAAAAAATGCAGGAACACATTTTAAATGTTCTCAACTGGTGCATTCAATACCACATAGTGTCCCTTCTGAACTTTATCTTTCAGAAACAAACCTCCCTACTGGACTATATCTGCTGTCCGAAAACCCTGTTCTCTCCTTTTCTCCTCTTTGTGGCCTCAGGCAGAAGAAACTGTATTCAGAACTGGCCCATAAATAACAGCTTTTGGCACATACAAGGCACTCAATATATAATGAATGAATGAGGAACCTATCCACATACCCCCTCCGAAGATCAGAATCCCACTTGCTGGGGTGATGTTTCTCCTGTCAGGGTGACAACGAGACTAAAAATAAGGCAGGAAAAAGCAATGTGGCGGGGGTCAGACCTGGTTCCACTCCAGGAATCAGCCCTCGGTAGATACGAAACTTTGGGAACACTGGGTCAGGGTGGCCACTCCCTCGCTGACTTGGGATGGCCACATCATGCTTATTCACTTCACGTGGCTGCGGAAAGCTGGCACAAAACAATGCCGAATACTGTGCCCTGCAAGAGACGGGGATCCAGAATCCCATCTCCAGCGCAAGGCGATTTCTTGGAACACCACGCCCCCCCAACTCCCGGCCGTGCACTATATAGAGCACTCGCTCAGGGTCGCCGATTTCCCGCCACCACCACCCAGCTCGGCGTCCACACCCCCTCACTCACCCCCGCAGCGCCCGCTGCTCTTCTGCGTGCTGAGATACAAGGTGGACTTTCTCGTTCGCAGCTTTGTCTTCTCATGAGAGCGGTTCTGGAGACCGCGGAAAAAGAGGCCGCCGCCTCTGCCGTCGTCTCGCTCCATTCTGCATTAGCTTTGAGATCCACCGGGGACCGCCAGCAGCCAAAGTCCCCAGCAATGGATGGCTGAAGCAGCGCGCGTTGCTCTTCCGCCCACTAAGTTTGGTCTTTGTAAGCTGCCGTGCCGGCAGGCGCGAAGATAGCCGGGAAAAGTCATCTTCGTCCCGCCCACCTCCAACGGTGGTCCCCGCGGCCCACTATTGCTGGTTTGGCAAGGCGTCTACGTCTTCGCCGCGGGCTGGTCCGCGCTTTCCCTGCTACATTTCTTTCTCGAGGGATTTTCCCTTCCTTTGGTTTCGTGGTCTCTGCGGCTTGGGTCCGGAAACTGCTGAAAGGAACTGGATCTCACCTCTGCGGGTGCAGGCAGGAGGCGGCGGGGAGCTGAAGCAGAACGGTGTGTGAGTGGTAATAATAGTACTGATAATTAGAAACGGAAGTGTTGGTGTAACGTTGCATGCTTTGAGTGATCTTACAGTGACTATTTGTTGAGCGACGTAGGCGCGATAAAGGTAATTTAGACTTTTGTACAGATGTGGAAAATGAGGCCCCCAAAAGATTAAAGGACTTGGTCAGTGTCATTTAGCGAACTAGTGGCGGAAGGGGAACCTTACCGAATTTACTTGCGGTTTAATTTTCTGTTTCACAAGGAGCTGACTTGCAAATGTCTCCTTTTCTTACACTCAGTAGTCATCGAACCAAAACATGCTTGGTGAAGTTCTCATTTATCTAGTTAAGCGTAGAGTCCAGGAGGAAAAAAGACTTTCCCCCCCAGAAAAATAGTAAATTACGATTTTGGCGGTATATTAAGAAGAAGCTATTATTTACTCCGCCATTGTTGAGTTTTGTCACCCCGAGGACTGGCTTAGGATGCTGTGAAATATTGTTATAATAAAACATAAAATGATTCGCTCTGTTTTACCTGTTTGTAAATATGTACTTACTATCTCCGAACCATAGAACCTCTCAGACTATAGACTATTGCAAGGAATATAACTTTCTGAGAAGTTCTAGAATCTTAACTCTTCAGTTGTTAAAAGTAAAACCAGTGAAATCCCTATTTTTTGTCAAAAATGGATGGTAGATGACTTAGAGGTGATGTCAGTTTGTATCTACTATAGCATCAGAGAAAACTAGAAAATCTTTTAGTTTTTAAAAATTGTTTTTCATCACACATATTGTCATGAAATAGTAAAGAAGAGATAATAATGAAAAGTAACAAATCTCTCCCCTTTCAGATGAGATTGGCAATCACATTTAACTTTCGTGGACGGCTGTTTCTTTTAATAGTATACCTTTTTTTTTGTATACTTTTAAAGGCATAAAAAGTATGTTCCTCTATTTTTTCACACTTCTGCCATTTAATAAAGTATCAGCTTAAAACCTCTGAAAACATTCTTTAATAGCATTTAGCTTTATCTTACACCATCCCCTAACCCTCATTTCTCATATTCCCTTTGTATCTATATTCCTGTTTTAGTTACATCAAAAAGCATATTTACATATTATGAGAAAAATACTGTTTATGCAGGAGCAAAGTTGTAGCATGAAGTCTTTATAAAGGATATTGTACTGAGTTACTGCTTTGCTTCCCATTTTCTTTGTATACAGACCTGAAGAGAGTTCCTGGATGTGGAGTTTGTTTTTTTAGAACCATCCTTGCGCTGTGAAGTGTTTGATGAAAAAAATGTTTGGAAGATTGACTTTTCCACAACTGCTTTTTGCTAGCCTCCTTGGAATTGCTGGAGGAATATATATTTATCAACCAATATTTGAACAGTATTCCAGAGATCAGAAAGAGTTAAAAGAAAAGATGAAATTGGTACAAGACTCAGAAGAGAAGAAAAGTTGATACTATGTGGAGTTGAACTGTAATTGCTTAAAATTCCATTGAAATTATACATTGAGTATAAATAATCTAGTAAAAAGTTATTCCCTATAATCTAGTAAAAAGTTATCACATACGTTAAATGAAAATACGTTATTGATAGTGATTTTAAATTAGCTTTAAAAGTAGCACTGTCAATTTTAATGTTTACTTTACTTTTTGCCATTCTATGTCTTTTCACTAGGATCTATGAGTATGTTTCCTTTTAAGCAAAAATGAATGTATTAAGGAATATTTTATTTCCTAGTTGAGGCTTATTTTTCTGGGAATGCAGCCTATACATTGGAAGTCTAGAGTATATACTAGTTGGAATTGTGTTTATAGTTATGTTTGTAAATGAAGTTAACCAAGTCAACTACCTCATGCAGAATGCACCTCAATTAGCCTACAATTAGCCTACTTAATATACTTCAGCACTCTTTCAGTTACTGGCTTTCTCTCCCAGGCAGAATGGAGGTGTAAATTGAGAATCAGGATCAGTTCAGTTCAGTTCAGTTGCTCAATCGTGTCCGACTCTTTGCGACCCCATGAATCGTAACACGCCAGGCCTCCCTGTCCATCACCAACTTCGGAGTTCACTCAGACTCACATCCATCGAGTCAGTGATGCCATCCAGCCATCTCATGCTGCTGCTGCTGCTAAGTCGCTTCAGTCATGTCCGACTCTGTGCAACCCCATAGACGGCCGCCCACCAGGCTCCCCCGTCCCTGGGATTCTCCAGGCAAGAACACTGGAGTGGGTTGCCATTTCCTTCTCCAATGCATGAAAGTGAAAAATGAAAGTGAAGTCGCTCAGTCATGTCCGACCCTCAGCGACCCCATGGACTGCAGCCTTCCAGGTTCCTCCATCCATGGGATTTTCCAGGCAGGAGTACTGGAGTGGGGTGCCATTGCCTTCTCCACCAGCCATCTCATACCTTGCTTCTATCACCAGTCACATCCACAGCTGGGTATTATTTTTGCTTTGGCTCCATCCGTTCATTCTTTCTGGAGTTATTTCTCCACTGACATCCAGTAGCATATTGGGCATCTACTGACCTGGGGAGTACCTCTTTTAGTATCCTATCATTTTGCCTTTTCATACTGTTCATGGGGTTCTCAAGGCAAGAATACTGAAGTGGTTTTCCATTCCCTTCTCCAGTTAACCACATTCTGTCAGACCTCTCCACCATGACCCGCACGTCTTGGGTTGCCCCGCGAGAATTAGGATGGCTCAAATTAAATAGAGGTTTTTGAGAAGGTAGATGGTGTCACAAAAGATGGCAAACATGGCACAGATCTGTTTACTTAACTCACTAGGCAAATTTGCATTAATAATCACGATCATGGAAGAGTTAATTATGAAGCTATTCATACAGTTTAAGGGTTTTTTGGAAATTGCTAAGAACTGATTTAATTTTATATTTTCAGTGAGAGCATAAATGTAATCACATTGTACAAAATACTGTAAATCAACTCTTAAAAAAAAACTCATTATAACAATATAAGCTATCTGTGTTGAGATCAGTGTAAGTAATAGGATTAAGAGAGAGAGAGGCTGGGGGGAAGCATGAGATTGTAAGCTTCTGCTCAGTTGCCACAGATGTCTCTCTATATTCTGCTGATTTAGAGCACGTCACATAACCGTGGGCACGAATATATCATCTTGTTGCCCAAGGAATGATAATCCTATTTAACATCACGTGAAGTTGAACCACTTTTGATCATTTTGAGAAGGATCCACCTGTCTGTTTGGTAGTCACATACCAACTGTGAGAGAATGAGTCAATTTTTTTTTTTTTTCCCAGTAAAGGTGCTGCTGCTGCTAAGTAGCCATTCAAATCAAAGCTATAGTGAGATACCACTTCATATACACTAGGATGACTGCTGTCAAAGAGAGAGGAAGTAGTAAGTGTTAATGGGAATGTGAAGAAGTTGAAACCCTCGATTATTGCTGGTGAAGATATAAAACAAGTTCGGCAGTTGTGAAAGTTTGGAGTTCCTCAAAAACAACATATAGTGTTACCGTATGACCCAGCAATTCTGCTTTTAGATGTGTATCCCAGAGTAGTGAAAACATGTCTGCATAAACATCTGTAAATGACTTCTTGAAGCATCATTATTATAATAGCCCCAAAGTGGAAATAATCCAAATGTCTCAGCCAGTGAACGCATAAATATATCATGGTATATCCATGCAATGGGATATTACTTGGTTGAGCACAAAAGGCCACATATTGTGTGATTCTATTGATATGACATGTCCAGGATAGATAAATGCATAAAGACAAAGTGGATTAGGGTTAAATATTTCCCAGTGATTAAGGGGAAGAAGGTATAGGAGTGACTGCTAATGGATATAGCGTTGCTTTTTAGTATAGTGAAAATGTTTTGGAACTAGATGGTGGTGTTCAGTGACACGTTTGTGAATATATTAAAAACTACTGACTTGCACACTTTACAACTTTATTGTGTGAGATTATATCTCAATAAAACCGTCAGAGAGACTTCCCTGGTGATCCAGTGGTTAATCCACCTGCTTATGCAGGGGAGATGGGTTTGATCCCTGGTCTGGAAAGATTACACGTGCTATGGGACAACTAAAGCCTATGTGCCACAGCTACTGAGCCACACGCTGCAGCTACTGGAGGCTGTGCTCTGCGGTGAGAGGCCACTGCAGTGAGAAGACCCTGCTTATTGCAACTAGAGCAAACCTGTGCATGGCAGTGAATACCTCATGCAGCCTCATAACAATAAAAAACCCCACTGCTTCCAGAGTAGCAGCTGCAGTTGGGGTAGTCCATTGTTTTCTTCCATAATCCATCTATATGTGTGTGGTATAGAATATACATAATGTAAAATTTATTATTTTTATGATTTTAAAGCACATTTCAGTGGCATTAACTATATTCACATTGTTGTGTGACCACCATCACTGTTCATCTCTAAAACGTCTGTTTAGTCTTTGCAAGGCCCAAAGAAGTGAATTGAATGGCAATGTGGAGATGCCCCACCCCTATATCCTTCATATATTTGAAGGTGGCATTAATGTCTGCAATTGCTTGCACGAATTGCTTCCAATTTGCTGTCATAGTCAGGGAAAGCAGATTCAGAGGCTTTCAGTTGGTTCTTTATACAATAATGATGTAGTATGGACTGAATGCATCCCCCCATTCATAGAGGGGAAGCCCTGATCCCCTTATGAGGGTATTTGGAGATGGGGCATTTGGAAGGTAATTAGGTCCTGAGAGTGGAGCCCTTATCAGTGGGATTAATAGTAGTGCTGGTCGCTCAGTCCTGTCCAACTCTTTGTTACCCCATGGACTGTAGCTGTCAGGTTCCTCTGTCCACAGAATTCTTTAGGCAGAAATACTGGAGTGGTTGGCCCTTTGCTTCTCCAGGGTATCTTCCCAACCCAGGAATCAAACCTGGGTCTCCTGCACTACAGGCAAATTCTTTACCATCAGAGCCACCTATGTTTAAATGGGATCAATGGGATTAGTGCCTTAAAGAAAAGATACCAGAGAATGCTCTCTCTCGCCCATGTAGGGATATAGCAAGAAGGTGGCTATCTGCAAATCAAGAAAAGGGGCTTCATCATACACTGAATCTGCCTCTGCTGGCCCCTTGCCCCTTGATGTTGTATACCTCAGCCTTCAAACCTGAGAAAAAAATACCTGTTGTTTAAACCACTTATTTAGTGGGATTTATTAATAGCAGTCTGAATAGACTAAGGCATGGCCCTTCCTGTAAGATCAATGTGAGGTCCCTGCCGGCTACTGAGTGTGTGTATAAATGTGTGTGAATATGTGTGTATACATATATATATATCCTATCCATGGGCCTGAATTTGGGGAGGAATGACGAAAGAGTTCCTCTAAAACAAATTTGGGTTAAACCTGCATTTTTCCCACCCCCAGTGACCCTGCTTGTTGTATACCTCAGCCTTCAAACCTGAGAAAAAAATACCTGTTGTTTAAACCACTTATTTAGTGGGATTTATTAATAGCAGTCTGAATAGACTAAGGCATGGCCCTTCCTGTAAGATCAATGTGAGGTCCCTGCCGGCTACTGAGTGTGTGTATAAATGTGTGTGAATATGTGTGTATACATATATATATATCCTATCCATGGGCCTGAATTTGGGGAGGAATGACGAAAGAGTTCCTCTAAAACAAATTTGGGTTAAACCTGCATTTTTCCCACCCCCAGTGACCCTGCACTCTAAACTGAGGGACTGTGGTTGCATTTAGAGCCTCCTTGTACCAGCCTCAGATCATTCAGGCAACAGGATCTGAATTTTGTCCTGGTTAAAGGCCTTGGGTCACTCGGTAGGAGCAGAGGAAAGTTTATGGTAGATTCTTGTGGCATTGAGGAGTCCCTCCACAGGTAAACACAGCTGCTTCAATCGTTGGGTCTAAATTTATGAAATGACTTAAATTAGGAAACTGGTAAAAGATCTTGATTCCCAGTGTGAAAACCAACAGCCTTCTACAATTAAGCCTTCTTAATTTTTTTTTTTAAATATTAGTCAAGAAACACCCCTTTCTCTCCCCAAAACAATAAAACCCATCTGTCTTTTCCTTCAGAACATGGTGACCTTTTAAGCTGTTGGCATAGATCCCTGTATGCTATCAAGTCAAGGCACCCTGGGTGCCCTCCAGCCTGGCTTCCCATTTTAGCAGTTACGACTTGCCATCAGACCTTTCAGNGCTCAACATTCAGAAAACTAAGATCATGGCATCTGGTCCCATCACTTCATGGGAAATAGATGGGGAAACAGTGGAAACAGTGTCAGACTTTATTTTCGGGGGGCTCCAAAATCACTGCAGATGGTGACTGCAGCCATGAAATTAAAAGACGCTTACTCCTTGGAAGAAAAGTTATGACCAACCTAGATAGCACATTCAAAAGCAGAGACATTACTTTGCCGACTAAGGTCTGTCTAGTCAAGGCTATGGTTTTTCCTGTGGTCATGTATGGATGTGAGAGTTGGACTGTGAAGAAGACTGAGTGCTGAAGAACTGATGCTTTTGAACTGTGGTGTTGGAGAAGACTCTTGACAGTCCCTTTGACTGCAAGGAGATCCAACCAGTCCATTCTGAAGGAGATCAGCCCTGGGATTTCTTTGGAAGGAATGATGCTAAAACTGAAACTCCAGTACTTTGGCTACCTCATGCGAAGAGCTGACTCATTGGAAAAGACTGATGCTGGGAGGGATTGGGGGCAGGAGGAGAAGGGGACGACCGAGAGTGAGATGGCTGGATGGCATCACAGACTCGATGGACGTGAGTCTGAGTGAACTCCGGGAGTTGGTGATGGACAGGGAGGCCTGGCGTGCTGCGATGCATGGGGTTGCCAAGAGTCGGACAGGACTGAGTGACTAAACTGAACTGAACTGAAATTGAAGCAAAGTCCTAAAGGAAGACAGTGAGACAGTGTCTGAGGAAACAGTTTTCCAGGCAGAGGCAACAAGGAATACAAAGACCCTTGTATGGGAAAAGCTTGCTGGGAAAGGCAAGGAGGCTGTATTTTTAATCCGTTTGACCTTGCTGTATGGCATGCGGGATTTTAATTCCCAGACCAGGGATCGAACCTGTCCCCCTATCCACCTGCAGTGGGAGCATAGAGTCTTAACCACTGGACCCAAAGAGGCTCTAATTCAGCCAGAAATTCAGGAAGTGAGGTGGGACAAGAGTAGGGGACAGTGGCAAGAGGTATGGACTTGGGCAAGGACTTGCACTTTCACTGGAAAATCATTTGAAACATATTGAGCACAAGAAGGATGTAAACTGGTTTAGATTTTTATTATTTATTTTTTTTACAATTAAAATTTTTTTTTATTTTGAAAGAATTTCAGAGTCACAGAATGGTTGTAATAGTAACAGAAAAGATTCTTGTGTACCTTTCAGCCAGTCTTTCCAGAGGAAGGAACCTTTTACACTTCTCTACTCAAACACAATCTCCTCCCTTCTGCTAAATGTAATCACTATTCCATTTTTAATGGGAATGAGTTCTTTCCTTTTTCACTCTCCTATTTCTTTGTCTTTTAAGTCTTCTTTAATCTCCACCTCATCTCTTTTTGTTCCTAACCATTTATCTGCTGAGGCTGCAGGATTGTCCTTTCTGTTCTGGTTTAGATTGTTAAAGCTACACTCTGGCTACCGTATTGAGAAAGACCTTGCTTAGGTAAGCACAGGCTTGGGGAAACGATTGGAATATTGCTACAGTAATCCAAGATGCGGAGAAGGCAATGGCACCCCACTCCAGTATTCTTGCCTGGAAAATCCCATGGATGGAGGAGCCTGGCGGGCTGCAGTCCATGGGATCGCGAAGTCGGACACGACTGGGCAACTTCACTTTCACTTTTCACCTTCATGCATTGGAGAAGGAAATGGCAACCCATTTCAGTGTTCTTGCCTGGAGAATCCCAGGGACAGAAGAGTCTGGTAGGCTGCCATATCTGGGGTCGCACAGAGTTGGACACGACTGAAGTGACTTAGCAGCAGTAGCAGCAGCAGCAATCCAAGATGACAGTAATGGAGAGAGAGAGAATGTATATTTTGAAGATACAGGATTTTCTGCTGAATTGGATGTTAGTTATAAAAGAGAAAGAAGTGTCAAGGATGACATCGAAGATTTGGTCCTGAAATGGCAAGAGCCAGTTTACTGTTTATTCAACTGAGGGAGACAGGGAGAGATGATCTAAGAGAAAAGTCAGGAATTCAGTTTTGGAAAGATTAAGTTCCACAACTGTTAAGTATCCAATTTTATCAAGATTTAGGAAGACAGCAAGAACTGGATTCCAGGGCAAAGACCACAAAAAGAATACTGGGAATGCTGATAATATACTAAATAAGCAATAAAGTGTGTGTTAGTCACTCAGTCGTGTCTGACTCTTTGCGACTCCAACGACTGTAGCCTGCCTGGCTTCTCTCCCCGTGGGATCTCCCAGGCAAGAATACTGGAGTGAGTTGCCATTCCCTTCTTCAGGGGATCTTCCTGACCCAGGGATAGAACCCAGGCCTCCTTTATTGCAGGCAGACTCTTTAAATAAGTAAATATCAAGGGAACCAGGGAGCTGCTGTCTTCACTCCCCAGTTCTGTTCACCAGACATTTACTGAGCATTCTCTGTGTGCTTGGCATTAGGATTACAAAGGTGAATAACCATAGTCCCTGTCTGTGAAGAAATCACAGAAAGCAAACGTACTTTCCTTGGTGTTGTTTAGTCACTAAGCCATGTCCAACTCTTTGGCAACTCCATGAACTGTAGCCCGCCAGGCTCCTCTGTCCATGTGATTCTCCAAACAAGAATACTGAAGTGGGTTGCCATTTCCTTCTCCAGGGGATCTTCCCCACCCAGGGGTCAAAATCACGTCTTTTGCATTGGCAAGCAGATTCTTTAGCACTGAGCCACTAGTTCAGTTCAGTTCAGTCGCGCAGTCGTGTCCGACTCTTTGCGACCCCATGAATCGCAGTACGCCAGGCCTCCCTGTCCATCACCAACTCCCGGAGTTCACTCAGACTCACGTCCATTGAGTCTGTGATGCCATCCAGCCATCTCATCCTCGGTCGTCCCCCTCTCCTCCTGCCCCCAATCCCTCCCAGCATCAGGGTCTTTTCCAATGAGTCAACTCTTCGCATAAGGTGCCCAAAGTACTGGAGCTTCAGTTTTAGCATCATTCCTTCCAAAGAAATCCCAGGGTTGATCTCCTTCAGAATGGACTGGTTGGATCTCCTTGCAGTCCAAGGGACTCTCAAGAGTCTTCTCCAACACCACAGTTCAAAAGCATCAATTCTTCTGCGCTCAGCCTTCTTCACAGTCCAACTCTCACATCCATACATGACCACAGGAAAAACCATAGCCTTGACTAGACGGACCTTAGTCGGCAAAGTAATGTCTCTGCTTTTGAATATACTATCTAGGTTGGTCATAACTTTTCTTCCAAGGAGTAAGCGCCTTTTAATTTCATGGCTGCAGTCACCATCTGCAGTGATTTTGGAGCCCAAAAAAACAAAGTCTGACACTGTTTCTACTGTTTCCCCATCTATTTCCCATGAAGTGATGGGGCCAGATGCCATGATCTTCNGCTCAGCCTTCTTCACAGTCCAACTCTCACATCCATACATGACCACAGGAAAAACCATAGCCTTGACTAGACGGACCTTAGTCGGCAAAGTAATGTCTCTGCTTTTGAATATACTATCTAGGTTGGTCATAACTTTTCTTCCAAGGAGTAAGCGCCTTTTAATTTCATGGCTGCAGTCACCATCTGCAGTGATTTTGGAGCCCAAAAAAACAAAGTCTGACACTGTTTCTACTGTTTCCCCATCTATTTCCCATGAAGTGATGGGGCCAGATGCCATGATCTTCGTTTTCTGAATGTTGAGCTTTAAGCCAACTTTTTCACTCTCCTCTCTCACTTTCAACAAGAGGCTTTTTAGCTCCTCCTCACTTTCTGCCATAAGGGTGGTGTCATCTGCATATCTGAGGTTATTGATATTTCTCCCGGCAATCTTGATTCCAGCTTGTGTTTCTTCCAGTCCAGCGTTTCTCATGATGTACTCTGCATATAAGTTAAATAAGCAGGGTGACAATATACAGCCTTGACGTACTCCTTTTCCTATTTGGAACCAGTCTGTTGTTCCATGTCCAGTTCTAACTGTTGCTTCCTGACCTGCATACAGATTTCTCAAAAGGCAGGTCAGGTGGTCTGGTATTCCCATCTCTTTCAGAATTTTCCACAGTTTACTGTGATCCACAGTCAAAGGCTTTGGCATAGTCAATAAAGCAGAAGTAGATGTTTTTCTGGAACTCTCTTGCTTTTTCCATGATCCAGCGGATGTTGGCAATTTGATCTCTGGTTCCTCTGCCTTTTCTAAAACCAGCTTGAGCCACTAGGGAAACCTAATACTGTAAGTGCTTTCTCTACCTATAGTAGAGAAAGCATCCTAGAGGAGATGACAAAAACTGATTACCTTAAAGGGTGATTAAAGTTAGCCAATCTTAGAAAGGGGAAAAGGGCTTTTCAAGCAGAGGAAAATAGTGGGGGAGGGCATGGAGGCAAGAAATACTGTGAAACATTCAGGTAAACTCCAAGCACTTCAATTTTACCAGCACATCAAGTTGGAGAAAGGGGGTAAAAGTGGAATAATCGAAAGTCGCTCAATCGACTCTTTGAGGCTCCATGGACTATACAGTCCATGGAATTCTCCAGGCCAGAATACTGGAGTGGGCAGCCTTTCCCTTCTCCAGAGAATCTTCCCAACCCAGGGATCAAACGCAGGCCTCCCTATTGCAGGCAAATTCTTAACCAGCTGAGCCACAAGTAAAGCCCCAAAGTGTTATGAAAGTGGTATGATCAAGGATAAATGAGCTGTCATGGAAAACCTTGCTTGATAGAACTTGCTGCTCACTGTGTTCAGAAGTGCAAGGCACAATCAAAATTTGCATTTGATTTCGCTATCTTGACCATCCTGAAGAGAATATATTTAAAGGAAGCAAGACTGAAGGTAGCAAAACAGATCAACATTATTACAGTAGACAGTTCACATGCTACAGCACATAACTCACGTTTGAAGAAGTGGTCATAGGAATTCCAAAGTAGTAACAGTGTTACTTGAAGAAGGCAATGGCACCCCACTCCAGTACTCTTGCCTGGAAAATCCCATGGACAGGGAGCCTGGTAGGCTGCAGTCCATGGGGTCGCTAAGAGTCGGGCACGACTGAGCGACTTCCCTTTCACTTTTCACTTTCATGCATTGGAGAAGGAAATGGCAACCCACTCCAGTGTTCTTGCCTGCAAAATTCCATGAACGGGGGAGCCTAGTAGGCTGCAGTCCATGGGGTCGCAAGGAGTCGGACACGACTGGGGTACTTCGCTTTCACTTTTCACTTTCATGCATTGGAGAGGGAAGTGGCAACCCACTCCAGTGTTCTTGCCTGGAGAATCCCAGGGACCGGGGAGCCTGTTGAGCTGCAGTCTATGGGGTCGCACAGAGTCAGACATGACTGAAGTGACTTAGCAGCAACAGTTATTTATTGGAGTAACATTTCCCAGAAAAATTGGCAGGTCGCATTGACTGTCTGGTATGTAGAGGGAAAAAGCAGGAAGAGGCTTGAATGACTCACAGGTTTTGGGTTTGGAATGTCAGATTAGTGGAGCTACTAATTGAGACTGGACATAAGACAGAGTTGGCTGGAAGGGAAGATGATTCACTCAGTGTTGAAGTTTGGGAGGGTGGTGGGATAGCAAAGATAATGGTTTGGCAGACAGATGAATATGCAAATTAAAATCTTAAGACATGGCAGCATTGAAGATATAATGCATGGGCTTAAAACCATGAGTTCAGATCAAGCTAGGAGAGCATATAAAGAGAAAACTGCAGTGAAAAATGGGAAGAATAATCTTTAAACTTTCTTCAGATGATAGCTTTGGTGAAAGGCTTCTAATTGCTTGGGGTTAGTCACAGCTAACATGATCATGGGACAATGGAAACAGTGACAGACTTTATTTACTTGGGTTCCAAAATCACTGCAGATGGTGACTGCGCTGTGAAATTAAAAGATGCTTTCTCCTTGAAAGAAAAGCTATGACCAACCTAGACAGAATATTAAAAAAAAAAAAAGCAGAGACATTACTTTGCAAACAAAGATCCATATAGTCAAAGCTATGGTGTTTCCAGTAGTCATGTATGGATGTGAGAGTTTGACCATAAAGAAGGTTGAGTACCAAAGAACTGATGACTCTTGACAGTCCCTTGGACTGCAAGGAGATTCAACAAGTCAATCCCATAGGAAATCAGTCTTGAATATTCACTGGAAGGACTGATGCTGAAGCTGAAACTCCAATACTTTGGCCACCTGATGTGTAGAGCTGACTCATTAGAAAAGATCCTGATGCTGGGAAAGATGGAAGGCAGGAGGAGAAGGGGATGACAGAGGATAAAATGGTTGGATAGCATCACCAACTCAATGGACATGAGTTTGAGCAAGCTCCAGGAGATGGTGATGGACAGGAAGCCTGGGGTGCTGCAGTCCATGGGGTTGCAAAGAATAGGACATGACTGAGCGACTAAACAACAGCCACAGCATGGTCCTGGGCTTCCCTGGTGCCTCGGTGGTAAAGAACTCACCTGCTGATGCAGGAGACGCATCCAGTCTCTGAGTAGAGAAGATCCCCTGCAGGAGAAAATGGCAACCCACTCTAGTATTCTTATTTGAGAAATTCCATGGACAGAGGAGGCTTGCAGGCTAGTCCATGGGGTCACAATAGAGTTGGCAACTTAGCAACCGAACCACAAAAACAGGATCACGCAGCCAGCAATTACAGCTCTCCTGTGGACCCAGCACAATTTGTTTGAATGTACAAAGCACATATTTTCAACTCAAACATTTCTGAAGTAGGGTCCCATCTTATAAATGATCTCTAATCTCATCTCGAGAAAAGCTGATAGTAAAAAGATAGGTGCTTCTTAAAGACAATGACGGCATCTCAAGGCAAGTTCTCTGGGAAGGAGACTCAAACAGATTTATGTGCAGGATGTATATTGAGAAGCGTCTTTGGGATCACTCCAATGGGGCAGGGAAGGAGAAATAAAGCCCAGTATGGCCCAGTCTCTCTCTCAGCTCTGTGGTGCACTGAAGCTGGGATGGCCTTTGACGTGGTCGATCTTAGAGGAAAGAGGGCTTTTGTAAGCTCCTCTCTCTGCAAAGAACACGGCTCACAATGCCCCGGGGGTGGCTGTGACCTGGGCAATGAGAGGTTCTCCCAGAGAGGACTGTCCAGCACGTGGCACTCCCAACCATGAGGGCAGCAAAGTCATCACTCCTTACGGAAAATACAGCCATAGCCCGGCACCCACTGCAGATGATTCTTAAGGATGAAGGAAAGACAGCACTTCTATCTGCATGTGATTTGATCTTAATATGATCGTGAAGTTTCAAACATAAATATTCCTTGGAACAAGCCATTTTAATATCTGTCTTAGTAAAAGGTTAGGTCACCTGTAATCCCACCCTGTTTGGCATAAAGTGCAGAAAGAGAATTACTCTGGAACATTTAAAGTAATACATAAGATTTTTAAAAGACATTCATTGCAAAATTCCCAGAGACTGACTGAAACATTATTTGGGACAAAAGACTAAATAATAATGGTCAAGTTCTAACTTTCTGAGCACTTAGAATGAGTTAGATTTATCATGTAATTAGTAGCTCTGAAGTTCCAATGCTCCTATCTTACACAGCAAGGAAGGAACAGCCCCAGCCCTGCACTGGAGGCATGGAGGGTGACCCCAGCCTTGTCTCACATTCTACCTCCTAGTTGGCGTCTCAGTTTAAGAGCAGGTCCTATCAGCAGGCAGGCTGCCAGCACTCCCCTCAATCTATCTTGACTCCAATGACAACCTAACTACAGCAGACCTCATGGGGAATCTAAACCTTAGCCATGACTCCAAAGGACCCGAATACCAAGCTTGGTGCCTGACTCCTCAGGGCTGTCAGCTACTCTATATAGATATTCTATTTATGTATATTGCATGCTAAGTTCCATCAGTCATGTCTGACTCTTTGCCTCCCTAAAGACTGCAGTCTGCCGGCTCCTCTGTTTTTGGGATTCTCCAGGTTAAGAATATTGAAGTGTATTGCTATGCCCTCCTCCAGGGGATCTTCCAGACCCAAGGATCAAACCCATGTCTCTTATGTCTTCTGCACTGGCAGGCGAGTTCTTTACCACTAGTGCCACCTAGGAAACCCAGATGCTCTATTTAGATATGTGCTAATGAAGCAACAGTTAGAACTGGACATGGGACAACAGACTGGTTCCAAACCAGGAAAGGAGTACATCAAGGCTGTATATTGTCACCCTGCTTATTTAACATATGCAGAGTACATCATGAGAAAAGCTGGGCTGGATGAAGCATAAGCTGGAATCAAGATTGCAGGGAGAAATATCAATAACCTCAGATATGCAGATGACACCACCCTTATGGCAGAAAGTGAAGAGGAACTAAAGAGCCTCTTGATGAAAGTGAAAGAGGAGAGTGAAAAAGCTGGCTTAAAACTCAACATTCAGAAAACTAAGATCATGGCATCTGTTCCCATCACGTCATGGCAAATAGATGGGGAAACAGTGGAAGTAGTGACAGACTCTATTATTTCGGGGGGCTCCAAAATCACTGCAGATGGTTATTGCAGCCATGATTTTAAGACACTTGCTCCTTGGAAGAAAAGTTATGATCAACCTAGACAGCATATTAAAAAGCAGAGACACTACTTTACCAACAAAGGTCCATCTAGTCAAAGTGATGGTTTTTCCAGAGTCATGTATGGCTGTGAGAGTTGGACTATAAAGAAAGCTGAGTGCCAAAGAATTGATGCTTTTGAACTGTGGTGTTGGAGATGACTCTTGAGAATCCCTTGGACTGCAAGGAGATCCAATCAGTCCATCCTAAAGAAATAGGTCCTGAATATTCATTGGAAGGACTGATGCTAAAACCGAAAATCCAATACTTTGGCCACCTGATGGGAAGAACCGACTCATTGGAAAAGACCCTGATGCCGGGAAAGATTGATGGCAGGAGGGGAAGGGGATGACAGAGGATGAGATGGTTGGATGGATCACCGACTCAGTGGACAAGAGTTTGAGTAAACTCTGGGAGCTGGTGATGGACAGGGAGGCCTGGTGTGCTGTAGTCCAAGGGGTAGCAAAGAGTCAGTCAAGACTGAGCAACCGAACTGAACTAATGAGTTTTTCCCCTCTTCTCACAGTTGAACCTGCGCACAAGGGTGGGGATGATGAGTCAAGAGGAGCAGTGAGGACCTGGCTAGGCTGGACCCACTGGAGAGGCACTGGCTGTCTGAGATCAGGCCAAGTGAAACCCCAAAACTGAACTTCACTGAGCCTTAGCTCCAAAAAAGAGGAACTGCCTGAGCAAGAAGCCCAGGAGGAGGTTAAAAATGCACTACTTCTGGGAATGCATTCTGAAGGTAAAGGAATACTTTCTAAACCATCGACCCAAAAAAAAAAAAAAATCAATCTACTCTGCCACAGGAAATAATAACTTTTCCTTCTATTCTCCCTATAGAAAACATTAAGAATCATTATCACATAAAAGAGGAAATCTGAGTGTATGCAGACAAAAACCCAGCTTGAGTATTGTTGTTCTTCCAAGGCTTCTGTTCTTTAGTTGGGTGCTTGTTTTATACAAATTGAAAACATGAGCTCTTTAATCTTTTTTTTTTTAATGATCAATGACACCTTTAACATCTAAAAGCTGTGCATTCTCTCCTCAGAAAAATGCATATAAACACACATCCATAAATTTGGATGAAATCATATGAAGCTAAAGTATCAAATCCTCTAGAGGTTTCAGAATACCTTTTTTCTAGATTGTTGGCTCTGCAAAGTGATTTTTTCCAAATGCATATACATAGCACATACATAAAATACATTCGTTTATCTCCTATAGTGCCTAACATTGCAGTTAACACGATGGAAGTTTTAATAAATATCCACTGATTTCAATTACCCAAAAACTAAGTAGCCAACAGAAGACAGAACCATCCTTGTAATTCTTTGCCTGGTCGTATCTTACACTATATTATGATTTCCTTTTTTTAAAAAAGACATAATTATTGTACTGTGGGTTCAGGTTTAGAGCAGACGTAAAATAAACATTAAACCACAAACTCAGTATAACTACTTGGATATAACTATGCATGCAATAAAAATTCACGTTTAGGTGAGGAGAGGGCCTGTAACATAGGCAGTACTCAATAAGTATTTGTGGATTGTGAGTGCATGAAAATATGAATAATAAATAAGACAGGAGAAAGGCTGCCACAAATGGAGGTTTTTGGATGGTGGGAGGCAATTGAGGTTAGTACTGAAGAGTGAATGTGATTTGAATAGGAAGAAGGAGGCTATTCCAGCTAATATAGCCCCAGCATAAATTATACCATCCAAGGATGAGAAAACTTAAGAGGAGTCACCAACTGGAAAGTAATGAAGGAAGTCAAAGGAAATAGGTTTGAATAGGTGAACTGGAGTGAGACTGCATACGACCTTCCAAGTCAAGGTGAAGAATCAGATATTTGTTCTGGACAACAGAATACAACTTCAGATTCTTAAGACAGTGAAGTTACCTAACAATTATACTTTATAAGAATTAGTAATTAAACTCATAACTGAAGAGAAAAAAATCATTCATTTTTTAACATCAGATAGTATGATACTCAACCAAGTGTTTACTTATTAGACAAACTATTACCTTAATCTGAGTGATAGCTCTTCTACTTTAAAAAAATTAGCTTTTGTTTCCTGGTCATCAACAATCATCCTTTTGTTCCAGAAAAATAGAGACTGTTGATTATTTAAGAGTGAAATTTGTAGGTGATGGCATGCTGAACTCACATGTTAATTATTAGAAGGGTAAATAGAGGACTGGGTCATAACTAGTTGAGATCCCAGCATAAAATTCTCTAGCCTCTCCAGCACATATGCCCAATAGGAACTTCCATCTGGGTTGTGACTGTTGTATCTCATAATATACATAATATATTATATATACATCATTAGACTTATCAAGTATGCATGGTGTTTCTGCATTTTGACTGGCCTACTAAAGCCAGCCTTCATTCAATCTCTCTATAAATCCCTTCGAGTACATTTGGTTATGGCCCTCTTTAGAACTCTAACTACTGATAAAAGTGAAAAGTAAACAATGTTTTTTCTTTCCCAGAAAATTTGTACCACTCCCTCTCCAGCCAAAAACCTTATTCTTCCCCTTCAGCACCACCTTCTCCACTGGCAAACAAATATTATTTCAATGACTAAAAGTGGAAGTAAACTTGAGAAAGTGAAGTCGCTCAGTCGTGTCCGACTCTTTGCAACCCCGTGGGCTACAGCCCACCAAGTTCCTCTGCCCATGGGATTCTCCAGGCAAGAATACTGGAGTGGGCTGCCATTTCCTTCTCCAGGGGATCTTCCCGACCCAGGGATCGAACCCAGGTCTCCCGCATTGCAGGCAGACGCTTTAATCTCTGAGCCACCAGGGAAGCCCCAAACTTGAGAATACTGTCCTAATATACAGATAGGATAAAAGTGAGCCATAAGTTGTTAAATAATTTATACCAGGTTCCTACACTTTATCTATGACATCACAGTGTCTTTCACTATTCCTTAACTGTCCAGGGAACTTCCCAGTGTTGGCTCGCCATTGTATGTCTATCTATGTGCGTGCGTGTGTGTGTGCATGCCATGTGCACACACACACATCTTTCCCATTTCATAGAATCTGATAACAGTCTCCACTTCTATAAATCTTATATATTTTTTGATGTGACTGTTTATTATGTAAGGGTGCTGAAGCTATGGGGAGCTATACAGCACTGACCTTCTGATGGAAAATTCTAGCTAGTACCTTATACCTTAAATGGTTTTGATCAAAAGTTTGATGGGGAAAAACTTGTAATTAGATAAAATCAAAATTTTTGAGGAATTTAATTATCAATATATTCCAAGGTTAGACTTGACAGAAAACTCAGATTTCACTAACTCAAGTTCACCTAGTTGTTAACATTTCTTATGGATCTGAATTTAAGAAGAAAATATAGAGAAGGAGAACAAAGCTGGATATTATGATTGTGGTCACCTACATAGAAAATTAATAATTGAACCTGTCTTATTGTTAACATTAATAAGTGTTCAGAAAAATCTCACAATGGACTTCCATGGTAGCCCAGTGGATAACCCACCTGCCAATGCAGGGCACATGGGTTCAATCCCTGGTTCAGGAAGATTCTATATGCCACGGAGCAAACAAGCCCCTGTACCACAACCACTGAGCCTGCGCTCTAGAGCCCGCATGCCGCAACTACCAAGCCCAGCAAGAGAAGCCGCGGCAGCGAAAGGCCCACGCACCCAAACGAGGAGTAGCCTCTGATCACCACAACTAGAGAGAGCCCACAGAGAGCAACAAAGTCCCCGTACAGCCAAAAAAGAAAACCAAAGAAATAAATATAGAAAAAAGAAAACACTCACAGTACGTCACAAACTATCCCTGAAGGAAGAAAGTACATTAAAAGAACAAAGTATTAACACTAATAATCTCTGTAGCAGAACATACCATTCAAATATATCTAACATATCTAATGTTGCATTCCCTGGTGACTCAGAGGATAAAGCATCTGCCTGCAATGTGGGAGACCCAGGTCTGATCCCTGGATCGGGAAGATCCCCTGGAGAAGGAAATGGCAACCCACTCCAGTATTCTTGCCTGGAGAATCCCATGGATGGAGGAACCTGGTGGGTACATTCCACAGGGTTGCAAAGAGTCAGACATGACTAAGTGACTTCTTTTTCTTTCTTTCTTAATTTTAAAAAATTGGGGACTTCCCTGGTGATCTGGTGGTTCAGATTCTGTGTTTCCACTGCAGGATGCATGGGTTCTATCCCCAGTGGGGGAACAAAGATTCTGCATTCTGGATGCATGTCCAAAAAAATAAGAAGAGTTCAGAACAAAAATTCAGAAAGCAGCAGTGGAAAAAAGTATTTAAAAAAATTGAACAACTGTATAGAAAAATGAGTCTTCAGAATAAATTACTTCAATATAAGCTGTAAATTTGTGAATTCTATTGAAATACACAATCTGCATGATGCCAAGAGAAAATAGTAATTCTTGGCCTCAGAAACAACAAAATGGATACTTGATGTCAGGGAGTTTTGTACAACCAATGGAGATAAAGCTCTGCACTAATGATCTCTTATCAAGAAACTAATGACTTAACTTGAGCTCCTGAAGAGTCTGTGGATTATTATCTGAAAAGAAAGAAAGCCCCATAATAGGGTAAAAGGCCTTGCAGAGTAACTGCCTTTGGGGAAAAAAAAAAAAAAAAAAGCTTTCTCAGTTTCCAACAGAAACACATAAAACATAAATTATACGGGAATGAAAAACATGTTAAAAATCTTGTTTTTTCACTTCGATTCCTTCGGGCACCCATTATCATGCTTGAACTGAATATTTACATCAAATAAACACCATTAGCAGAAAAGATGATGAAAGAAAATTCTTTCCCCACTTAGAGCATTTCAACATCTGGGCTACCATGGGTCATTAAGGCACAAAGAAACAGACCCTCTAGACTGCCACCTACCCTTTGATTTTGTTTTTAAAGGAAAATGTGAAAAAATATCTGTATTGTTAGATTCCACTGGGATGCTGGACAACCTGTTTCCAGGCAAAGAAAAGCTTACTATGACTTCTATTAACCCTTTAAAAAAATGGCTTCTTCTTTTAACTCGAGTTAATTAGACATGCCAACTCTTAAGAAAACAGAAGAAGGAAAGGCACCGTGTTTCACAGTGCATCTCACGTAAGAGTTCTGAGCAAGAATCAAGCAGTGTTCTGGGGAAAGAAGGAAAATGTATAGTGACATAAACGGGCATTCTCTCAGGCTTGGCTTAATTAAGGTAAAACAAGACCACTTAGAGTCACAGAATTATTGGGAGGGTGTTAAGGCTGAGCTGAGTACCAGAAATGTCAGCCAGTAAGGACACATAGCCAGGTGACGTAACCACCAAGGGTAAGTTGAGAATGAGAAATTTTAATAAGGAAAAACTGGCATTAAAGTATGCTTATTTCAAAGGAGAAAAAAAAAACTTCTCCAAGATGTTTAATTAATGCTCAGTGAGGATTCCCTGGTCTGAGGCACTTCTTAGGAGTTATGCTAGAGTAATAAAAGAGGTGAATTACTGAACATAAATGATGTTTGATCCTTTACAATGCAAACAGCCAAGGAAAGCACTTCAAAAGCTTGATACTATGTACAGCAAGGATGAGTTGAACAAGACTAGAAGCACGCCGGCAATGACTGACCATGCAGAAGCATGGCCAAGAGCAGCTATCCCTCACCCAAGGTCAGGGGCAGCGGCAGAGAGGAGCCACCCTAAGCCCGAGGTGAGGGGCGGCGGCCAGAAGGAGCAACCCCAAGTCCAAGGAGCAGCAGCTGCGTGCACGCAGGAGGGCTGAGAGGAGCTACTCCACATTCAAGGTCAGGAGGGGCGGCCGTGAGGAGATAACCCACATCCAAGGTAAGAGAAACCCAAATAAGATGGTAGGTGTTGTGAGAGGGCATCAGAGGGCAGACACACTGAAACCATAGAGAAAACTAGTCAGTCTGATCACACGGACCACAGCCTTGTCTAACTCAATGAAAGTAAGCCATGCCCACGGGGCAACCCAAGACAGGTGGGTTATGGTGGAGAGGTCTGACAGAATGTGGTCCACTGTAAAAGGGAATGGAAAACCACTTCAGTATTCTTGCCTTGAGAACCCCATGAACAGTATGAAAAGGCAAAATAATAGGATACTGAAAGAGGAACTCCGCAGGTTGGTAGGTGCCCAATATGCTACTGGAGATCAGTGGAGAAATAATTCCAGAAACAATGAAGGGATGGAGCCAAAGAAAAAACAATAACCAGTTGTGGATGTGACTGGTGGTAGAAGCAAGGTCCAATGCTGTAATGAGCAATATTGCATAGGGACCTGGAATGTTAGGTCCGTGAATCAAGGCAAATTGAAAGTGGTCAAACAGGAGATGGCAAGAGTGAACGTTGACATTCTAGGAATCACCGAACTGAAATGGACTGGAATGGGTGAATTTAACTCAGATGACCATTATATATACTACTGTGGCTAAGAAACCCTTAGAAGAAATGGAGTAGCCATCATGGTCAACAAAAGAGTCTGAATGCAGTACTTGGATGCAATCTCAAAAACGACAGAATGATCTCTGTTCCTTTCCAAGGCAAACCATTCAATATCACAGTAATCCAAGTCTATGCCCCAACCAGTAATGCTGAAGAAGCTGAAGTTGAATGGCTCTATGAAGACCTACAAGACCTTTTAGAATCAACAGCCAAAAAAGATGTCCTTTTCATGATAGGGGACTGGAATGCAAAAGTAGGAACTCAAGAAACACCTGGAGTAACAGGCAAATTTGGCCTTGGAATACAGAATGATGCAGGGCAAAGGCTAATAGAGTTTTGCCAAGAGAATGCACTGGTCATAGCAAACACCCTCTTCCGACAACACAAGAGAAGACTCTACACGTGGACATCACCAGATGGTCAACACTGAAATCAGATTGATTATATTCTTTGCAGCCAAAGATAAGAAGTTCTATTCAGTCAGCAAAAACAAGACTGGGAGCTGACTGTGGCTCAGATCATGAACTCCTTATTGCCAAATTCAGACTGAAATTGAAGAAAACAGGGAAAATCACTGGACCATTCAGATATGACCTAAATCAAATCCCTTATGATATACAGTGGAAGTGAGAAATAGATTTAAGGGACTAGATATGATAGAGTATGTGATGAACTATGGATGGAGGTTCATGACATTGTATAGGAGACAGGGATCAAGATCATCCCCATGGATAAGAAATGCAAAAAAAGCAAAACTGCTGTCTGGGGAGGCCTTACAAATAGCTGTGAAAAGAAGAGAAGTGAAAAGCATAGGAGAAAAGGAAAGATAAAAGCATCTGAATGCAGAATTCCAAAGAATAGCAAGAAGAGTTAAGAAAGCCTTCTTCAGCGATCAATGCAAAGAAATAGAGAAAAAGAACAGAATGGGAAAGACTAGAGATCTCTTCAAGAAAATTAGAGATACCAAGGGAACATTTCATGCAAAGATGGGCTCAATAAAGGACAGAAATGGTCTGGACCTAACAGAAGCAGAAGATATTAAGAAGAGGTGGCAAGAATACANCGTCTAGTCAAGGCTATGGTTTTTCCTGTGATCATGTATGGATGTGAGAGTTGGACTGTGAAGAAGGCTGAGCACCGAAGAATTGATGGTTTTGAACTGTGGTGTTGGAGAAGACTCTTGAGAGTCCCTTGGACTGCAAGGAGATCCAACCAGTCCATTCTGAAGGAGATCAGCCCTGGGATTTCTTTGGAAGGAATGATGCTAAAGCTGAAGCTCCAGTACTTTGGCTACCTCATGCGAAGAGTTGACTCATTGGAAAAGACTCTGATGCTGGGAGGGATTGGGGGCAGGAGGAGAAGGGGGCGACAGAGGATGAGATGGCTGGATGGCATCACGGACTCGATGGACATGAGTCTGAGTGAACTCCAGGAGTTGGTGAAGGACAGGGAGGCCTGGCGTGCTGCGATTCATGGGGTCGCAAAGATCGGACACGACTGAGTGACTGAACTGAACTGAACTGAACTTATGTTCCGTGATGTGGGTTTCATGCATCCCATCTTGTTGGGCTGAGGGGAATATGTATTTTTAGATCGGTGTCTGCACAATGTGGATGGGCCTGAAACGCTGCTCTGAAAATCACAGTTGCAGAGCTGCTAATGCCATGGTGTTTATAAGTCGTAATGAAAGTATTTAAAACGGAGGGCCTAATGTACATATTCAAACAGCCAGGGGAAGGAAACAGGCATGTCTGCGCCAGGTGGGCAGCTGAGTGGACTGGGGAGATGGGGCTGGGCAGAGCGAGGGGAGGGTGTCCCCCGTCACCATCACAGAGGGAAGAGAGCACCCGAGGTCCAGGGTAGCAGAGAATTGGGTGCCAACTGCCATCTCAGGCCAGGCTTTCCCAGGAACGCATCTCTTCCCCCAGACCCTGCTGCCTGGCCTGGCCTCTGGTTCGTTTATCATCTCTGGAAGGTCAGGTGGGGCTGATTCCGGTAGACATTGCCCCCTCCAACGCACACACCAGCCCAGTCCGGAGGGTTTACGGGCAGGGGTCCTGGTCTCCCAGATGCGTCCTCAGGAAGGTCCCTGGCCTCCGGGGACGTCTGGTGGGATCTCACCTCCAGAGGCTCACCTTCCTGGAGAGGAACCCGAAGCCTCTGGGCTAAGGCGTGCAGGACCTCGTGCTGTGCACCCCTCCGGGGCCCTGACCACAGGGGATTATCTGAAAGGCACCCCGGGGCAGGCGGTCAGCTGATGTGTCTGCAGAGTGTTAGAGTTTCCACCAGCCATCACTGAGCCTGGCTAATGGTCAGCATCTCCTGGGAAGCAGTGAATTAGCCTCCCTTGAGGCGGGTTGCAGAGTCCAGAGTTGCCAAGGCCAGGCTTGGGAGGCGCCCTTGCACCATGTCCCCTGCCGGCTTCCTGGAGCTCTGTTGGCTCACAGCCTTCCCGTCATTCATTCTGCCTGGGTTTCTGCCTGGGTGCCGGGATGCGGTGAGGGAGGCTGGCTGTGCGGAGATGGAAGGAGGGGGCTGGGGGCTTGGGAGGTACTCAGCTGTTGCCTTGGGAAGAGAGGCTGGCATGGTCTCTGCATCTCCAGGTGAGGGATCTCCCTGTTTGCTTCTTTCTGATGTCCATGTTGCCACAGGGCGACTTTGTGAAGAACATCCCCATGAACCATGGCGTCTTCACGTGGCCAGATGGCAGCACCTATGAAGGAGAAGTGGTCAGCGGCATGAGGCACGGATTCGGCATGTTCAAGTGCAGCACGCAGCCCGTGTCCTACGTCGGCCACTGGTGCCACGGCAAGAGACACGGAAAGGTGGGCGAGGCAGCCACACATGTGACCACGTCCTCAGTCACAAACCGGAAGCGTGAGCCCGATTTTCTGTCTTACCGAAGACGTCATAAGGATGACATCTTCCACATCCTACCCATGCCCTAAAATCACACATTTCTGTGTTTACCTTTTTAAAAAACCAGTTTTGTGAGGTTTGATTTTTTTTAATGATATTTCTTGTTCTAGGGCTCCATTTATTATAATCAAGAGGGCACCTCTTGGTATGAAGGAGATTGGATACACAACATCAGAAAGGGCTGGGGGATAAGATGGTGGGTATCTGCAGCCTCCTCCCCTCCCCTGCCATGTTTCGGGTGCTAGCGAAAAGCATTTGTGGCCCCAGATAGCTTTTCCCTGAGGCTATTTAAAGATAAGGTGCAGAACTTACAGAGAATACATTTGCCGTATAAGCAGGGTGGAATATTTAGATTCAGCTGATGGAGCCAAATATTTTGGGCAAAGAAATAAAATATCTGGGGCAAAATGTTAACCAATATTTTGGTTTTAGTTATTTTAATTAAATATTTCAATTTTAACATTAACTAAAATATTAACCATAATAGTATAGGGAATTATTTTTAAAAGATTAAAAAAGAAGAAAAGTGCTATTCTTATCCATTTTATCAGATAATTAAATGATCAGAAGGTTTTATACAGTGACCTATTCTCCCCCCACCCACCCTCCACAACCCCCACCCCGGGGAGAATTGCTTTTG
>SJXQ01001902.1:81543-93638 GCA_006408695.1 Aepyceros melampus | reverse complement strand
ATACACATATCCACTGAATTCAAATACAGGGAAGATTGTATGGGCACAAGGGCTCGCTTTCTTCAAAGGTGTTTAGGGAGAAAGTTTAAGATAAAGTCCTTAAAGGTAAATGAACGTGAGATAACTGGTTTTAACTGTCTGGTTTGTGGCCCTAGTTACAAGTCCGGGAACATATACGAGGGTCAGTGGGAGAGCAACATGCGCCACGGGGAAGGCAGGATGAGGTGGCTGACGACTAACGAGGAGTACACCGGTCAGTGGAAGAACGGGCTCCAGGTACCAGCGGGTCTTAGCGGAACACGCCCAGAGGCGGGGCTTCCCTGGTGGCTCCGTGGTGAGGAATCCGCCCGCAATGCAGGAGACATGAGTTCAATCCCTGGGCCAGGAAGATAACCTGGAGAAGGAAATGACAAGCGACTCCAGTATTCTTGCCTGGGACTTCCCACAGACAGAGGAGCCTGGTGGGCTCCAGTCCATGGGGTCGCAAAGAGTCAAACACAGCTGAGCGACCGCGTAACAACAGTAGCAGCAACCCAGAGGCGGGCGCTCTGCTGACTCTCAGCCCGCGAATTGTTTGTTGGGTATCGTGTGGCAATCTGAAATTCAGGCAGTGTTAAATTTAGAAACTCCCGTGATGATTACTCGACTAAATCAGCCTTTAAAAATTTTTCCATTTTCTTCTCCTTTTTCTATGGTTTGGCCATGCCACATGGCATATGGGATCTTAGTTCCCCAAGCAGGGATTGAACCCACACTCCTTGCACTGGACTGCCAGGGGAGTCCCTAAATCAGCCTTTTTTAAAAAAAATTACTGAAGTATAGTTGATTGACAGCTTTGTGTTAATTTCTGCGGGATAGCATAGTGATTCAGTTATGTATGTATATATATTCTTTTCCATATTCTTTTCCACTATGGTTTATCACTGGTTACTGAATATAGTTCCCTGTGCACTACAGTGGAAAGTTATTGTCTGTTCATTCGATATGTAATAGTTTGCTTCTGCTAATCCCAGACTCCCAGTCTTTCCCTCCCCTCCTCCCTCTTCCCTTGGCAACCACAGGTCTGTTCTGTGAGTCTGTTATGCAGATACAGCCATTTGTGTTGTATTTTAGATTGCACATATGATCTATGTCATACAGTATTTGTCTTTCTCTTTCTGGCTTCAGTCCAGGTCTTGTCATCTCCAGGTCCATTCATGTTGCTGATGGCATCATTATTCCATTCTTTCTGTGGTTAAATCAGCCTTTTAAAAAGGTGCTGTTTTGTTAGCATTTAGTTTTCTCTAAAGGTCTTGAACACAAGTTAGGCTCTTTGACCGGTAAATTCATCAGTCCCATGACCTGTGAGGACTGAGTCTGTGTGACCCCAATGCCCAAGCTTTTCGCCCCTTCAAATGAGCCCCTGTATTTGATTCATACCTTATTTGAATAGATTCAGGTAAAAAGAGGAAATGTTTTGAGTATTTCTCATGGAAATTTGCCTTCTTTTCAGAACGGCCTTGGCACACACACATGGTTTCTAAAGAGAATCCCCTACTCCCAGTATCCTTTGAGAAATGAATACGTAGGAGAGTTTGTGAACGGATACCGCCACGGCCATGGAAAGTTCTACTATGCCAGTGGAGCCGTGTATGAGGGAGAGTGGGTCTCCAATAAAAAACATGGCATGGTGAGTACAGACCTGTGAAGGTTGCCTCTTGAAAATTATGTAAAGGCATGACTTTCTCTACCTAGGAAGCTGTATTAGCCGTTCTGCATAGGCTAGCTTACCGATTTGTTAAAAAAAAAGATGAATGTGTGTGTGTGTTACTTGCTCGGTCATGTCCACTCTTTGTGACCCCATGGACTGTAGGCCACCAGACTCCTCTGTCCATGGAATCCTCCAGGCAAGAATACTGGAGTGGATAGCCAGTCCTTTCTCCAGGGGATCTTCCCAACCCAGGGATTGAACCTGAGTCTTCTGCATTGCAGGCAGATTCTTTATCATCTGCGCCACCAGAGTAATTTCTAACGTATCACCAATTTCCTGTATATTTAGAGTTTATTTAATTAGTCTGTGGTGTATGTGTATGTTAGGGTGGTTTTGGTTGCAAGTAACAGAAAATCTAGCTTAAATCTTTCTCCTCCATCCATGTCTCTCCTACCATGTCAGCATCACTATTATGCTGCTCCTCCCTCATGACTGCAAGATGTCTGTTGTGGTTCCAGGCTTCTCACCTACATACCCCACTAAGTAGAAGGAGAGAAGAAACTCCTTTCGCAGACATTTTCCACACATGTCTTTAGCTTTACTGAGCTGGATTGGGTCATTTGCCCACCTCTGAGTCAGACCAACTGTTGTTGGCCTGGGTTTGACAAGTATCAAGATAAGTCCCCATTCTGCGATAGGCGCCTCTGCTGGTCATTATTTAATAAGCCACATTCTGTGACCTCAGGGTGTTCAGAGTTATGGAGAGATGGTGGGGGAGAGAAAGAGGAAAAGGGGAGTTGGGAGAGAGGATCTACACTGTGACTTGGGACTCTATGAGCCTGACTCTGTGTGAACTAAGTGCAGATCTTAACGAATGAAAGCCTCCCAACTGTTGAAAAGATATTGATGTAAATTTACCAATGGTTTCTAAAAATCTTTCCCTAAGCTGCAAACAGCTGTCTTTATCTCTGCAGGGCCGATTAACCTTCAAGAATGGGCGTGTGTATGATGGCCTGTTTTCCAAGGATCACATAGCGGTGTTTCCGAATCTGGAAGGGGAAGTGATGAGCTACCCGAACTCGACTTCCAAGGGTGCCTTTAGGTGCCAGTGGTGCAAGCCTTCTGTCAGTGCTGGTAGGGAGAGTCCGCTTCCAGCTGAGGGAGGCTGATGGGTTCAGTTCAGTCGCTCAGTCGTGTCCAACTCTTTGCGACCCCATGAATCGCAGCACACCAGGCCTCTCTCCATCACCAACTCCCGGAGTTCACCCAGACCCACGACCATGGAGTCAGTGATGCCATCCAGCTATCTGATCCTCGGTCATCCCCTTCTCCTGCCCCCAATCCCTCCCAACATCAGAGTCTTTTCCAATGAGTCAACTCTTCGCATGAAGTGGCCAAAGTACTGGACTTTCAGCTTTAGCATCATTCCTTCCAAAGAAATCCCAGGGCTGATCTCCTTCAGAATGGACTGGTTGGATCTCCTTGCAGTCCAAGGGACTCTCAAGAGTCTTCTCCAACACCACAGTTCAAAAGCATCAATTCAGTGCATCAAACTTAAACTGTTAGTTGCTCAGTCCTGTCTGACTCTTTGTGAACCCATGGGCCTGCCAGGCTCCTCTGTCCATGGAATTTTCCAGGCCAGAATATTGGAATGGGTTGCCGTTCCCTTTTCCAGGGGATCTTTCTGAATCAGGGTTTGAACCCTGATCTCTTGCATTGCAGGCAGATACTTTATCACTGATATCAAAACATGTACCTAATATTTCAGAAGAAAACACAAGTTTCCTGTGAGCAACTGCTGTCTTTTAAAAAAAAAAAAAAAATATATATATATATATATATATATATATAAGATTTATTTGTTTGGTTGTGAGGGATCTTAGTTACAAATGCAGTATCTTTTGTTAAATTGGGACATATGGGATCTAATTCCCTGACCAAAGGTCAAACCCCAGCCCCCTGCATTGGGAGTGCAGAGTCTTAGCCGCTAGACTACCAGGGAAGTCCCCACAACTGCCTTCTTATGTCACACTTTTACAGAAAATCATTTTGACATAACGTTTGAAACATTTCAATATTGCTTTTCACAATTATCCCCTGTATTTGCCTTCATTTGCTAGAAATCATGAGAAAGCTTGATGGCAATGAAAGTAATTCCCTGTTAGGCTCAAGCCTCGAGCGGACCTCAGTTTATTGCTGAAAATGTACCCTGAGAGAGACCAGTCAGAAGAAAAGAAGCAGGTAAAAACCTTCTTTGTTAGAAATATATATATATATATATATTTGGGGCTTAAATCTGAGCAAACTCTCCATAGTCTTGGGGAGATACTGTTGATGACTGCTGTTCTGTATCAAGTATTTTTTATACACCTGGGAGTCACTTGGCTTAAATATCCTCTCATTTAATTTTCTAGGATCCCATGTGAGTGAGCTGACTTCCTGAGAAAAAGGAAGTTTGGATGGAAGGACCCAGTGAATTACCCAGAGCTTCCCTGGTGGCTCAGATGGTAAAGAATCTCCTGCAGTGCAGGAGACCTGGGTTCGATCTCAGGGTTGGGAAGATTCCCTACAGATGGATAGTGGCAGCCTGCTCCAGTATTCTTGCCTAGAGAATCCTGTGGTCAGAGGAGCCTGGTGGGCTACAGTCCATAGAGCCACAAAGAGTTGGACACAACTGAGCAACTAACACTTTCACTTGTTTTCCAAGAGTCAGTCAACCCCTGCCCCCCTGGCTTGGTCTAAGGGCCAAGGCTGTGGTCACCTCACTCTGGAGGACATTGATTCTGCTGTGTGTTGTCGTAGGCTTCTGGGATTCAAAAGAACTTCAGACCCTTAGAAATTCTTCACAATGTCGAAATACTTAGAGAAAAAATTATGTGTAGCTGGACCTCGTTTCGTGAGAATGTGTCTAATCCCAATCAGCTGTTTACACCTGAGGACTGTGAACCGTGAAGTCCAGCCCACTCTTCAGTTCTCCAGAGCTCAGCTCAGGCACCGGCCCTCCAGGCCGCTTTGTCCTTGAATCTGTCTTTTGTTCCTCCCTGACTCTGTTCTGTAAGGAGACTTCCTTACCGTATATGTGTCTTGTGATCTTGACTAGATTTTAAGCTTCCTGAAGAAAATTCCCTGTCCTTTGGAGCAGTGTTTTCAATAGGGCCAACTCCACTTGTTTATCCAATTGAGTTGAAGTTTCAAAGGCAGGGTTGATACTGAGAGTGACACATGCCTGATGGAGCCGCCCAGCTAGGACTTCCCTGTCTCCATAGGGACTCCAAATTCCATTCTTCACATTTTCTGATTTTTTTTTTTTTCGGAGGGTGACGCATGGGACTCAAGGTTTGGGGAAACAGGACACTGTGTAGACTGCAGTTTTGTGGGTCTGAGGAGTCAGGGGGCAGCATAAGGCCACTGAAGGCCTGGGGAAAATGATAGACGGTGAACGGGAACAGAGAGGGTGGCGAGTAAAGCAGTGACTGTGACTGTCGCCTATTTCAGGCTTTCAGCGTTACGTGCCGTGTTAGTTCTATGTTTTTCTGTCTGCTGTTTGTCAGGTTAAGGAGTTCCTTTCTATTCCTAATTTGCTGAGGGTATTTATCATGAAGGGGTATTAACAGCTTTTGCCAAATGCATTGGTATGATTATGTGGTAGGATGAATTACACTGATTGAGTTTTCACATGTTGAACCAGCCTAGCCATCGCAGGATAAACCCCACTTGGTGCTGCTGTATTCTTCTTTTTTATATATTGCTACCTTCAGTTTGCTAATTTTAAAAAGTCTTTATATTTTTATCCATGTGACTTGCGGGATCTTGGTTCCCCAACCAGAGATCGAACCCCTGTCCTTGGCATTGAAAGTATGGACTCCTAACCACTGGACCACTAAGGAAGTCCCTGGCTTGCTGTTATTTTGAGGATTTCTGTGCCTGTGTCCATGAGGGATATTGGGGTGTGTGTGTGTGTGTGTGTGTGTGTGTATGCACTCAGTTGCTCAATCATATCCGACTCTTTGCGACCCCGTGGTCTGTAGCCTGCCAGGCTCCTCTGTCCATGGGATTCTCCAGGCAAGAATACTGCAGTGGGTTACCATTTCCTCCTCCAGGGGCATCTTCCTGACCCAGGGATCAAACCCACGTCTCTTGCGTTGGCAGGCGGATTCTTCACCACTGAGCCATTCATTTGTAGACAAGAGACTTTTGTTCCTGCCATGGAGATGGGATGAATCAGGTAGCATAGGACACAGCTATAGGAAAGTAACTCCACTATTGAGATAACAGCATGTCTTCCCATTCTCATTCAGAAATTGCATTTTATTGACTTTGGAATGGTTAGGGAGACTATAACATCCCCTGAGCTCTTACAGTGAGTGCTAAGAGGTGAATGCCACTGCATGTGTGGCCTCGTTTAATTTAGAAAGCAAGTTTTCTTTTTCCTTTGTTCTTACCAGGTCAGTTGAAGATTTGCGTGGTTTTCTCTTTTCAGGTAGAATATGCTATCTTAAGAAATATTACGGAATTAAGAAGAATCTACAACTTTTACAGCAGCCTGGGCTGTGACCGCTCCCTGGATAACACCTTTCTGATGACAAAACTTCACTTCTGGAGGTTTCTCAAAGACTGCAAGTTCCATCACCATAACATAACCCTTGCTGATATGGACCGGGTGCTCGGTGGTGAGTGTTCCAGGTTCTTCCCGTCTGGTCTAAAGGGTCGTAAAACATCTCAGCACCTTGAAACCAGTTAGGAAATGTTGAGGGGGCGAGGAAGGCACATATCTGGAGAGGTGTTCCAGGAAGCAACATGTGGGCTTCTTCCCAAGGTGCTTAAAATGCACCTGAAGAGAGACTCTAGTGAAATAATAGCAGTAGTTGAAGACCATCCATAGCAGGGTCAGCAAAGCGGGTCCATGGGCAAAATCCAGCCCACTGGGTGTTCTTGTAAATAAAGTTTTATTGGAACATAACCTTGTTCACTTGTTGATGTCTTGTCTGTGGTTGCACTTGCCCTGCAAAACCAGACCTGAGTGGTTATGGCACAGACTCTCTGGCCCAGAAAGCCTAAAACATTTACCATCTGGCTCTTTACAGAGTATGCTGACTATACAGGTAGCATACAGGACATACATGGTAATGCCCTTTACCATGTCAGTACCTACCCATCCCCGGACCGTTTCCTTGAAAACCCACCAGGCCTCAGTGACTCCATTAAATATCTCTGTGACAGAGTATACTGTCCTATACATATGCATAGTCCTCTGATCTATAGTTTTTATATATAAAAAAACCCCACCAAATTGTAAGGTCAGAAGCAGAGAAGATCAGGGAGGGCTTGGAATAGTCTAGAAAAGGCTTTAGGTAATTTTAGGTTGGGCTTGATTTCAGGTTAAAAATTTCATGCCATAAAATTAACAGTTTTGAAGGTTTTACTCCCTGTAGCTGGATTGTGGGAGGCAGGTTCCAAGGGCTCGACTTACCTACTTGATAGAGCTAATATCAGCCCTGGTGGCTCAGATGGTCAAGAATCTGCCTGCAGTGTGGGACACTGGGGTCTGATCCCTGGGTCAGGAAGATCCCCTGGAGGAGGAAATGGCAACCCACTCTTGTATCCCTGCCCGGGAAATCCCATAGACAGAGGGGCCTGCAGGGCTACAGTCCATGAGTCACAAAGAGTCGGACACGTTTGAGCGACTAACACACGCGCATCAGGCAAACCTGAGGGCGGCCCTTACCAGTGGCATTTGCTCACCTGGTGTTCTGTGTGTGTGTCAACTGCAAATTTTAACTTTTGAAACATACTTCAAACCCATTAAAAGTTAGCAGCATTAATCACGTAGCCCACCAGGCTCCTCCATCCATGGGATTCTCCAGGCAAGAGTACTGCAGCGGGTTGCCGATTTCCTCCTCCAGGGAATCTTTCTGACCTAGGAATTGAATCCGCATCTCCTGTGACTCCCACGTAGGCAGGTGAATTCTTTACCCTCTCAGCCATCACATCCTCTCCAATTTTCTTATTTTAGCCAATAACGACATACCAGTGGAAGAAATTCACTCTCCGTTTACAACCTTACTTTTGAGGACATTTTTGAACTACCTCCTGCTGCTGGCTTACCACATTCATCACAAAGAATACCAGTAAGTTCTCCTTCGGGGCCCCTGTGATAGGATGGGGGCTGAGCGAACCGTCACGATTGTCGCAATATTGTTCTCTTTCCTTTGATATTCATGATTGTTCTTCGTACTCTTGAAGTATTAGAAACAAAAGTTTCTTACAACATTAGCCACTCAGACCATGAGAAGCAAAACTAAAAATTGTGAAAACCCTTCCGATGCAGGTCACGTGTCAGTTTTGCAAATAGCCCTCAAAGTTTTTTACTCAGAAATAGTCACCGCCAACTCTTCCTTAGAATTTCCTGTCTTTCTCAGAACAAATTTGATAGTGTATCTTTTTTTTTTAATAAAAACCTTTGATTTTGAAATAATTGTGGACTGTCAAGAGTGTGGCCAAGTTAACACAGAGAATTGGTTTATCCTCTGCATCCTGCTTCCCCAAATGATTACGTCTTACAGAATCATGGTGCACTTCTTAAAATGAAGGAGTCAACGTCACTACCGCTTGATTAACTGAATTCCAGAGTTTGTTAGGGCTTCCGAGGTTTTCACTTGTCTGTTCCAACACCGAGTGCCGGATCCCACCTTGCGTTTTGTTCTCATATCTCCTTTGTTGCTGTTCGGTCACCAGGTCATGTCAGCTCTTTGTGACCCCATGGACGGCAGCACACCAGGCTTTTCTGTCCTCCACCATCTCCCTGAGCCTGCTCAAATTCGTGCCCACTGAGTCAGTGATGCTATCCGACCATCTCATCCTCTGCCGCCCCCTTTCCTTGTCTTTAGTCTTTCCCAGGATGAGGGTGTTTTCCTTTGACTTGGCTCTTTAGTCCCTACAACTGTGATAGGTTTTTTTTTTTTTGGGTCTTTTATGACCTTGACACTTTGGAAGAATATCGATCGGTTATTTTGTGAAATGTCCCTCGATTTTGCTTTGCTGATGTTTTTCTGTCATCACCCTGAGGTTATGGGTTTGGGGGAAGAATACCGTCATATCAGGGGTGCGTGACATCCATCTGTCTCATCACTGGCAGTGTTACCTGTGAGCACGTGACTCAGCGCTGTCAGCCAGGTTTTCTAGTCCAGACTTACTGCTTTCCCCTTTCTGTGCCTGGTCTACTTGGTAGAGAAGCCAGTTACGAGGTCCACCCGGCCCTCCGGAGCAGGGGACTAAGTTCCATCTCCTGGAGGAGGCGAGATGATGGTTTCCTTTTAACCGCAGAGACCGAAGCCCGTCGCTCTTTCTGTGCTTTAAAAAACTGATGAATGAGAACATCCGCCCCAATGCCTGCCGTGTAAAAGGTAAATACAGAACCCGTAGGATTATATGGACCTTAACTGTTTCCCACGTCGAGTTCTGTGATCATCATTCTGAATGTCGGTGTTTCCACTCTGTCTTCAGGCCATTTATTCTGTGAGGCCCAGCGGACCCTCTATTCAATGACTTACGTGGACAAGTGCTGGGAGATCTACCTGGCACACTGCAGACCAAACGTGGCCCCTCCCCACGAGCTCACCATGAACATGAGACACTTCCTCTGGATGTTGAGGGTAACCACTCACGGAGGATCGTGGCTTTCTGTTTTAATTCAGGAAAGGCAAAATAGCCTAGCTGTGATGTGCAAGGAACAAGTGAGTGGTGCACCTGGGCTGTCCACCCACAGGTGGGACTGTGGCATGCCAAGGCTGATGGGAAACTCTGTGGATGAGCGGCACCGGTCCAGGACTGGGTTTCACTGTGGCGTAAGCGAGCCAGGAAACCGCCCCAGCTCCCCGCCACACCCCCTCAGCCCACTGTCCATAGACCTTTTCTCCGGGATGTTCAGGTTTCCAAGGGAGGCGTTCTCCTGACTCTTTGTGCCTGGGGACATGAACCCGGCTTTCCGGGTTCTTAGGACAGAGTCTGGAGGGAAGGGTCAGTGTGGAGGGAGGGCCCTGCCTACGTACATTTTCCCCTCATCCTCGTCTTCAGCAGGACTGTGACATTTTTAAAAGTACATATATATATACCTGTTTGTAGTTAGCAGCCATTATGGTTTGATTGGCTGTTTCTTTTGCAGAGCTTTAAGATGATAAATAAAGAATTGACAGCAACCAAGTTTGTGGAGGTCATAGCAGAGGATAATCCTTCCATGTATGATGGAATCGACAGTAACTTTGAACTTGAGGTTTGTAAAGAGGTGTCATGAATGGCCCAGATCCAACTCAGGCGTTTGCTCTGCCTTGGGTACCAACGACCAAGATTCTGTCTCCAGCACAGCCACCTCTCTGAGTCCAGGTCTGACCACCCGGTCACACCTACCAGACTCCTGCCTCCGAACATTTGTACTCGCTACACCCCTTCTCCCACTTCCTTTTTTTTTTTGGCTTATTTAAGCCATTTCTTGCCTGTAGTTCCGAAGGCTGGCATCAGAAAGCTGCTGGTGGGCCTGGTTCCTGCTGCGGGCTGTGGTGAAGGGTCAGCTCCAGGCCCCTCTCCTTGGCCCATCGTGGTCGTCTTCTCTGTGTGTGCCTGTCTCGGGGCCGCGGTCTCCCTCTTCTTATGAGGACGGCTGCCATACTGAACTGGGGCCCACCCTAGCGGTCTCAGCTTAGCTCGATTGTCTGTAAATCTGAGGATATTGAGGCTTAGGACTCCCAACCCCTTTTCCAAGGAGGCGCAGTTCAAACCACAGCAGTCTTCCTTTCCTGGTCTACCCCTCACCAACTCATGTGCTGCTTCCGTGCAGAACACGGTCACGCTGTCTCAGCGTCTCTTAGCCATTCCAGTGTCAGCTGTCACTGGTGCCACTTCTCTCGTTGTCCTGGAAAAGAGGAAATACTTATAGTGACAGTCCTCAGGGAGTGAATATACAGCAACATGTTCCCATCAGATGATAGAAAAGTGATTTAGAAACCTAAGGAGGGAACATACATCCTCATAGATCTCTTAAAGGCTGTAGTTTTTACTGTAAACCGGTGTGTTCCTGTGGCATCCGAGTGTTGAACAGGTGGCGTTTCCTGGAGAATAGAGACAAACACCCAGAAGAGCCTCTGGCCCACCTCGAGTTGTGTTAGGATTGACCCTTTTATATTTTCTTATATTTCAGCTGGTTTTCCTGGAATTCTTTGAAGCTCTATTAAGCTTTGCCCTCATCTGTGTTCCTGAGCCAGCAACTAAATTCTGTTCAGATTTCCCAGAGGATGACCTGTCTGTTAACAAAGCTGGAAGCACTTACCCAGTGACAGCTCAGTAACAGATAATATCTTAGAATTGACAGAGTAAGGAAGGGCTTTATTCTGGAATGGTTAAACCGTCATCAGAACTATCTTGGGGTTTAGTAACCCTTCAGGAAAGAACGACTGAAGTCTTAAAGTATTTATTTATTTATTATTTTTTTAAAAAATGTGTTTATTTATCTGGCTGTTGCAGCCTGTGGGATCTAGTTCCCCAGTCAGGGATCGAACCCAGGTCTCCTATATTGGGAGCTCAGAGTCTTAGCCCCTGGACCACCAGGGAAGGTCCCTTACGTTCTTTATTTTGTAAGTTAGGGGAAATGTATTTCCTGGTCTTGACCCAGGAAGCAGACTCCTAGCCATGCTAGAGGGGCTCCGTCGCAAGCGTCAGAGTGCCTATTGACACCCTCGGGGGCAGGGAGCACTGGCTGGACCCCGAGGCTTACAGCATCTGGGGTGATGGGCACGTTCACTGTCCCAGGTGATGGGTTCACATGTGCGGATGCGTCCGTACTTACCGTCAGGGCGCGCTTTAGGTGTCATTTATTGTAAGTCAGTTATACTGCATTAAAGGCCTGTGCATCTCCATGGCAACCAGAAGCCCTCTTGTGTGTCTGTCATTGGTCAGAACACCCAGAACAGGAGTCCAAGCGCAGCAGCAAGCCAGGAATCCGACATTCAGTTCAGCAGCACCAAGTCATCTTCGAGCAAGTTGGGAGTCCTGCTCGACATCAGCAGGATAAGGAAGTCAGAGGTGTGTACTGACAGGCAACTGGGAAGACAGCCAAGGCTGCGGCATCGGCCGTGGGCACGCACTGGCTGTGCGGTGAGGGCGCCTCTGGGGCCAGGGGTCTGGCAGCGGCAGGAGGCCTGTCCTCTTGTGGGCTTCACCCTCTGGGGAAAAGAGGGACGTGGTGACACAGGGACAGGCTGAGGGGACGCCTGCGGGGTGCTCAGCCGGTGCCACGCACTTGCCAGGGTCCTGCTCATCTAAGGCCCAGACGCCCGGTAGGTGCTGCCATCAGCTCCAGGCGGGAGCCAAGGCACAGAGAGGCAGGGTGGCTCGCTCAGTCCCAGAGCTGCTAAGC
>SJXQ01001902.1:0-81296 GCA_006408695.1 Aepyceros melampus | reverse complement strand
CCCGCAGGCATCGGGGATGTGACGAGAAGCGGGGCGGGCGGTGGAGGCTGAGTGACGGGGTGGGCGCAGGGAGGGTCTTGGGAGGAAGTGACCCCTGAACACAGCTGGCGGTCAGCGGCGGGAGTCTGTCCTGCGTGGAGGCCCTGAGGCGGGAGTGGGTCTGGGTGGCTGGGCGGGAAGCATGGCAGCAGGGGCAGCCACGTCAGGGCAGCCCAGGAAGATGCACCGGGGAGGCGGTGCCCGGCCAGGGGCGCCCGGCCAGCGGTGCCCGGCTGGAGAGGGACGGAGGCCCGCGAGCAGGGCGGTCCGTCGGCTCCCAGCCGCTGAGCTGAGGACAGACCCGTGAGGAAGCGCTTGGGATTATCTGCCCCTGTTTTTTGAGTGCTGCGGAATTTGAGAGGGAAAGAGAAGGCAGGGAGGATTCTAAGATTTTTTTTGGCCTGAAGAACTGAAAGGATAGAGCTGCCGTTTATCATGAAGGGGAAGACCAGGGTTCGACCGGGAGAGGAGTTTTGGGGGAAACCTTGGAGCTGGGTTTGCACACATGCTAACTTAAGGTGCCTGAGGAGACATCCAAGTGGTGACAGCAACGGGCAGCTGGAGGCAGTTTGGGGTTCAGGGGCGAGATCTACTCAAGGGCGAGTATACAGCGTGTGTGAGGTGATTACAGCCACCGAGAGACGGCTAAGAAACATTCTCCCAGCAGACCAGGGTGGAGTGTCCAGTGTTTGGTTTCTTGGGGGAGGAGCCTTCCAGTGGATACAGTGGCTCTGTTCTTCATTTCCTTAACAGGGCAAATATACAGGTTAAAAAGTCAAATTTTATGCGGGTTAAAAACAGTCAAACTAGCACAAGGATGTCAGCCTCATGAATACTTTTCTGATTATTTGCAACATGGAAAATTAGTGTTAGTCTATAACGCCGCAGAGGTCATATTTTGCTTTATGATTTATTTTTTAAATTTATTTTTTTTTTTAATGTAAAAGCCCCAAATCAAGAAATCTGTAAGTGACGGAAAAACTTCCAAAGTGAATTTTAAATCTGCAGGAAAAGGACTGACCTTCCTTTTATCTCAAAGTGGTGAGTATTTTAATTCTAGAACCTTGGTACTAGCAAGCTCTTGCTTGTAAATGACATCACGGTTATTAAAAGGTACAGCCATGTCACACCGCGGGGAGCTGGCCTTGGGGTGGTGGGAGGTGTGAGTGAGACGCCTGGAGCGCTGGGGACGCCTGTGGGCCACCTGGTGCCGGCGGCTCGCTCTCTCCACGGATTCGCCTTTTCTGGACACCTCATATAAACGGAATCATCCATCTTTGACGCCTGCCTCTTTCACTCACAGTTGTCTTGGGATTCTTTCACGTGGCAGCGCGTATTAGTATTCTGTTCCTCTGCATGGCTGAGTAGTATTCTGTTGTGCGGCTCTACCCTGTTTTTACCTACTCGTCAGCTGATGGACACCCGGGTGGTTTCCAGTTTGGGCTGTCATGAAGAATGCGCTGTGAACACTGGTGTGCCGGTCTTTGTGGCTGTGTTTTCGTGTCCCTTCGCCCTCGTAAACTCTGGCACTGGCATCAAGGCTCTCCCCATGTCTTCTGCTCTGGGCCCTTCACAGTGGCTCCTGGGGTGGAGGCTGGTCTGGTCAGAGAGCCCTGCGTTTCCCCAGGACCTGCGCCCTTACTCCTCTCCCATCCCCACCGTCAAAGAGCCCATGAGCTGAAGCAATAGACACAATCAAAAGACAAATGCCGTCTTGACAGATCCCCAGTCTTACTGATATTACAGAACTATCCAAAGCATTATCCTCCTGGAATCAACTACTTTAAACACATTCCAGAGTGGGTGTCTGCTGCCTTAGTAGACATGAAACTATATTCCTTATCAAGTCAGTAATTTTACCTACCTTCTTACTCAATTCAGAGTTAAAATCCTTTAACGTTTTTTTCTTAAAACTGTCTTTAAAGACAATGTAGTCAAAAGCCAAGAGGTTTTTTTCCCTTTCTCTGAAAATATGGGAATGTTGTAAGTTTTCTAAGATTGTAATTTTAGAAAACCAAAATAGTTAAGCTATTTTAGAAAAAATATAGGTACCAGGAGGCCTGAAGAAAGAGTTGACCATCATAGCTGGGGTCAGCTGGTGCCATCCTTATTCCGGGGGGGTCCTTGAAGCATTTTGCATTCCCTTAACACCACAAGCCCACGAGGAGCACAGCATCACCCTTATGGGGAACGAGGACACTCAGCCAGCCACAGGTAGTGACAGAACCGGGAACGGGAACACACACTCCCAACGTTACTCAAGACCGTATCGATGTTCATTTCAATCAGCCTTTCTTGCAGGGAAAAAGGAAAAATCCAAGGATGAACAAAAGGAAAAATTCAACACATGGATCAGTAATATGTACGTCTTTTTTGTGAACACTCTCTTCCAAGCACATAAACGTGAAGAAACCCTCAAGGAGAAAGTAAAGGAAAACAGGCTGCAAAATGAAGCAATGGCCCTCCAGAGGAAGATGGAAAACGAGGAGCTGGAAGCAAGGTAACTCGATAAACACCTCTTGGCTCCCTCTCTCCCTCCTGGGTTCTCGGTCATCTTTCTTTCCTGTCCTCTGCAGCCACCCCAAGCTTCAGGACCAAACACTTTCATTAAAAAGCTACGATGTCAGGGACTTTACCGGTGGTCCAGTGGCTAAGACTTCTCACTCCCAACGCAGGGGGCCTGGGTTCGATCCTTGGTCAGGGAACTAGATCCCACGTGCCACAACGAAGATGCAGTGCAACCAAATAAATTAAAAAACAAAAGACACACAGACACAAGAGTCTACAACTTCCAAAGAGCGGCATGCCCTCGTGTGGGGCTGGGACCCCATGGCTGCCTGTTCTGTCCTGGCTAAGGGAGCGACAACGCCCTTGTCCCCAGGCATCCACAGGGACACAGCGTGATGTAGACCCAGACCGCTCCGGGTCAAATCCCAGCCCCACCACTTATTACACCTGGGTGACCTTGGTCAAGGTCTGTCCCCGTGTGCTTTTCTGCCCCTGTGGAGGTAGGGGTGACTCCTCATAGGACTGCTGTGAGGACTGAGGGAGCGCATGTTCCTGAAACCTTGAGAAGAGTGATTGGGGTGTGGTGAGTGTGCAGGCATGGCCGCAGTGTCCAGGCTCAGCCCCACACACAGGTCAGTCTCGAGTGCGGAGCTCACCTGTGAAGGCATCACAAGCCTGCTGGCCTGTGCAGGAGAGCATTAGACTTAAGAACTAACAGCCACAGCAGGATTTTTAAAAGGCTGCTTACTAGCTAAGTTGCTGCAGAGACAAGTACTTCACAAGTCACCTAAGATGTGTACAAAGTCTGAACTGATGCAATGTCGATGGTGTGACTTTTTATTTCAGGCAAAGTGATGACAAACACTGTTGAGATCCAGGTATGGACTACTTTACACCACACGACAGCATAAACACTGGTTTTGAAATTTCAAAGGAAAAAGAGATACTTTCTTGTGTTTGCTTATTAGGCTAAACAGCTTGAGAGAGGAAGAGGCCAAAAGACAAGACTACGAGGTGGACATCACCGTGATCAAGGAACCGGTGGACGCCCCCTCCTCGAGTTTCACACCGAGCCCCCCGAAAGAGGACACAGTGGTGTCCAGCAAATCCATCACCAGCAAGAGAAAGAAAAAGTAGACGCCACTCTGTACACAAGCCACAACAGGCAGGTGTGAAAGGAGGACACCTTGAGTGTTTCTTGAAAACCGGGGTTTGGGCCCACTGGGTTTAGGGTTTCTATGTGGTCGGATCACCGAAATGCGTATGTTTTGACAGCTGAGCTGAATGAGAATACACATGGGGGTATTGAATGAGCGTGTATTCATTGTTTCTTTTTTCTGAATTAAATATAGCACTGGTGATTAAACTTAGAATCCGATAAAACCTACTAGAAAACAGTGGGAGCAGATGAAGTCCTTTACACGTTTCTGCAGCCCCACCCTCTCCGAGCCTGCATGCCTCTTTGCCCCGGTAACCGCCCCGTGTCCACATCCTGCCTGTCCTTCAGGTGCCGCCTCTCCCGTGGCCTCTGCCCTGGTCCTTCTCCACCCATTCCCACAGCATAGCAAGCAACGCTGCATGGACCAGAGGCCGAACAACAAGGATAAAGAGCCAGTGGCAGAGCTGAGGTTAACCAAAGACCTGACGTCTCTGTTAGGAAAGTGTTACAGCTCATAGTCCTGTTAATTTAGGAGGAAACACCCAAAGCATAAGAATATACCTAAAGCTTCCAAACTAGCAAAAAGGAAGGAAACGATCATCCGACATAAGCTTGGGAAAAAGGCGGAAAAAAAACGGAAACAGAAAATGCTGGAGGTGGCGGCAGAGTCCAGACCCACCTGTCACCAAGCGAGCGGGCGGACTCACTTCTTCCTCCCCTTCACAGTTCCCTGGTCTAAACCCAGCAACCAGAGACTCAAGGCAAGACCAGGGTTTTTACAAACATTTTAAACAATTTATTAGTCTTATTTTCCAGTAAAATATTCACATAATGTCCAAAGAATGGAATGACAGAGATGTAGCGGACTACCTTTAATTCCACATAAATATTTAAAATCTAAAAACCTCAGGAATTATCAGACTGAGTAGAAATTTGACTCTTCAGAGCAAGTATTGCTTTACTCTTGTCATTAATCCAGTCAATAATATGACCAGTGACCAGCCGTGGGAAACAGCATGACTGCCGAGTTGCTTTTTTAAAAGAAATTTGCAGAGCCCTTGTCAAGTCAATCCAGGAAGAATATGTTGTTGAACTGTGTTGCGCAGAGCTTCTTGACCTCTTCTGCAAAAAGAACAGAAAACAGTAAGGGAAGAAATTCTCACTTAAGAGGTAATAGGATATAGATCGGTACCTTATTCTGATAATTCTCTGGGAATAAGGTTGGAAATTTAAATAAAGGTCTTCATCGACTTTGACCTTAAATCTTAGAAGCCTTAATATGTTTGTACATTGAGAGAAAGATAAAAAAGGCTTGACACATAGGAGACTTTATCACTATTTAACATCTCTTCTTTAGGCCTGAGAGAGCTCAAACCCAAAGTGCCTAAGACATCCATGCGTTGGGGGTTAGGAGTACAGCTTCTAAAGTCTTGAGGAATCTGACACAAGCACACAGAAACTCTAGCGGCAGCCCTGCACCGAGGGCCAGGAGCCCCACAGCAGCATCGTTCCCTGCACCGAGGGCCAGGAGCCCCACAGGGGCGTCGTTCCTGCGCCGAGGGCCAGGAGCCCCACAGCGGCGTCGTTCCCTGCGCCGAGGGCCAGGAGCCCCACAGCGGCGTCGTTCCCTGCGCCGAGGGCCAGGAGCCCCACAGCGGCGTCGTTCCCTGCGCCGAGGGCCAGGAGCCCCACAGGGGCGTCGTTCCCTGCGCCGAGGGCCAGGAGCCCCACAGGGGCGTCGTTCCCTGCGCCGAGGGCCAGGAGCCCCACAGCGGCGTCGTTCCCTGCGCCGAGGGCCAGGAGCCCCACAGCGGCGTCGTTCCCTGCGCCGAGGGCCAGGAGCCCCACAGCGGCGTCGTTCCCTGCGCCGAGGGCCAGGAGCCCCACAGGGGCGTCGTTCCCTGCGCCGAGGGCCAGGAGCCCCACAGGGGCGTCGTTCCCTGCGCCGAGGGCCAGGAGCCCCACAGCGGCGTCGTTCCCTGCGCCGAGGGCCAGGAGCCCCACAGCGGCGTCGTTCCCTGCGCCGAGGGCCAGGAGCCCCACAGCGGCGTCGTTCCCTGCGCCGAGGGCCAGGAGCCCCACAGGGGCGTCGTTCCCTGCGCCGAGGGCCAGGAGCCCCACAGGGGCGTCGTTCCCTGCGCCGAGGGCCAGGAGCCCCACAGCGGCGTCGTTCCCTGCGCCGAGGGCCAGGAGCCCCACAGCGGCGTCGTTCCCTGCGCCGAGGGCCAGGAGCCCCACAGCGGCGTCGTTCCCTGCGCCGAGGGCCAGGAGCCCCACAGCGGCGTCGTTCCCTGCGCCGAGGGCCAGGAACCCCACAGCGGCGGCGTTCCCTGCGCGGAGGGCCAGGAGCCCCACAGGGGCGTCGTTCTTTGGACGTTAAACTCAATTCCCGTTTTCAGTGAGGCGTGTAGTAACTGCTGTCGTTCCTAACGCATCAACTATTAACCCTAACCACTATGCCACCAGGGATCTCCCCAAATGCACATTTTAATACATGGTGTATAAAGCCATGGATTTTTTTTTCCTTCGGCATTAGAGAAAATAATTTTCTTCTGGCCTGTATCAAGTTTCCAAGAAACAGGCAAGTTTTTCGCATACTTTTTCAAGGAAATAAGTTACAGAAAAAGAGACCAAGTGGCGGTTTCCTTTGAGCAACAGGGGCCTCTGCTGAAGAATCTGAACAGTCATGCTTGCTCTGTGTACACGCTCCACAGCACACTGAAAAGAGAGTCTGTGAAACAGCAGCAGCATTAAAATTCTGCTCAAACACCAAACCCTATTTACCATTGACTTCAATCAGGTTTGCATTTTTTTGATTCAAAATAACATACAGCTCCCTCTGGTCGGACTTCTTCCCGACAACCCAGTAGTCACTCATGGCTTTCACGATGATCTCTTCATCCTCGTCCACTCTGTAAGACAGGAGTGTCAAGACGCAGCTGTTTATCTTACACATGCAGCTGGACTGTGACAAACATTCTGAGAGAAGACACAGGAAACCTGAGCGACTGGAAGAGGTGAGGGAGTCAGGCCCCTGTGAGTGACCAGCCACTCCTGGGCTTGATGACATTTGCCCAAGAAGGGGCCTGGGATCACTTGGTGTTTGGAGCTGATTCTCATTAGACAGCAGATACCTAACTGGAGAAGGGGTGAGAATTACCTTGTGAAATCACTATTGATGTCGCCCAGAATCTTCATTAGATCCGGATGGACAGATGTGAGTGACACGCTGGGTGTTTTTCTCATGTGAACTGTACTTTTTTCTGCTAAATTCATATGATTGAAGTAGATAAACTTAAACTGGGGTTCTTTTTCAGACCTGTGAACACATGTGATTCAGATGGTAACATTCTGAAAGAACAGACTGAAAAGATAGTTTCTGAAATATCATAGCATTATCCCAACTATACAGCCACAGTGTCAAACCCCTGCGTGTGTAATGGCTAAGGTAGTGTTTTCAACGGCTAGGCCTTCAAATCAAGAACCTCAGTTAAGACATAACATTCGGCAGAAACTTCTTGGATATCTTTGACGTATTCAATATGACTGAATTTCCCAGTGAGCTCAAGTATGCATTTTAAAAACCAAGAATATTTAACTGTGATGATCTTCTTTCAAGTACAGTGTTGTATGAATGGTAGTCACTCAGTCATTTGCAAACTAAACAAAAACCCGTACTGGCTCATGTCACAGCCAGCTTCACCAGGAACACTTCTGCACAGGAGGCTGAGTGCGTTCTGTCTGCGCAAAGCAAAGCCCTGCTGACCACCACTGCCAGCGTGGACCTCACAGCCTGGGCGGGGCACGTGGGGAGGGGTGCACAAGGCCTAGACCAGGGGCAGAGCTGGCAGACCTGACCCCACACACCCACCCCGCCATTGGGGATGCGTTAAGACCCAGCCCCAGCCACCATCGTGGGGCAGAAAATCCCGGGAACAGCTCCCCAGGAAGCCCTGCAGACAGGGCCAAACAGCACGTGTGTCATCTGGATGCAGAAAACACCATCCACGTTCTAAGGAAAAGCCACCCTGATTCACTCAAAGCCACTTAAATGCTTGAAAGTAACCAGGAAGCAGAGTACAAACCCAGATATTCTCTTGTTGATGTTAAACTGCTCACAGATGTCAGATGCCAGCACTGTGAGCTGGGGCCCCACGATGCTGTCCAGTCTTCGGCAGAAATCCAATGTGGGCTGAATGGAGGCTACGAGTAATTCAAGAAATACCAGTGAGTGTCAGGGGGCCAGGGGTTAACGAGCTCGATCTTCATTTCACTGTCTTAACAATATGCAAACTACTGATCTGGGAAATAAAACAATGAAATAATCAGAGCCCTCTCCTCTCTGAAACCAAAGAGACACACGGCTCAGAATTGGTTATATTTAAGATGAAAAAGAGGCAAAGACTCATTGCACTGTGAACGTGGACAGCAGCATGCCCTGCGGGGCAGTAAACTGACCGGCTGCCCTCAGTGAAAGGAAGGTGAAATCCTTATTTAACAAACACCACAGCAGCACTCTCGGGCCCAGTACCGTTGGTCCGTACAAGTATTACCTCTCTTAATTCTAAAGCTCCTTTGAGATGGGCGCTCCCTGTGATCACTTCATGGGCAAGAAGCACACAAGCAGGCAAGCTGGGACTTCAGCGGTATTAGAAACAGCTAGTGATGACGGCAGAGGCCCTTGATGGGCAACAGGGCTTAATGCGGCCTCTGTGTTGCTACGACAACATATCTATCATTCAGGAACGGAAGGGAGCAAAGTGTAAAGAGACAAGGCTTAGACACGTGTGTGTTACCTACCATCAATCATAAAGCACACAGCTGCGCTCATGGCCTGCGATGAAAAGAAACCAAGATTAGGAAATGGTACAAAGAGAGAGGACTGAAATAACTGAACGCAGTGGCCTCGTTTCAATCTTTTTTTAAACTTCTCAACTTTCTAAAGTCAACTGAAGGAATCTAGATGGGGCTGGATATTAGATGATATTAAGGAAGTATTTATTCTGGTCAGGCATGATAATGGCAGGTGCTGACGTTAAAACAGACGCCCTTAGTAGTTAGAGGTGCAAGATGAACTCTGAGGGGAATGACAGGATAATTTAAAATGCTCTAACAAAAAAAAACTGTGTAGAGGTGAGAGATATGATTACCTTATTATTAATCATGTTCTGTGATATGTACCTGGGTATTCATTATTCTAATCTGTGTGTGTGTGTTTGAAAACCCCCCCAGCAAACTGATGTCACTCGTCTTGCTTTTTTTATTATAGCAAGTCACTTGTCTTGCTTTTTTTATTATAGCAAATACTGCAATTATGATAGGAGTAAGTAGCAGGAACCTACAGCAAGCCAGACCATAAATAAAACAGCCAAAAAATATTTAAATTTATCAAAGTCGTGTAATGGTGTTTAAAAAAAAAAAAAGGTCAAAACAGAACATGTAGGCTTGGGACTTCCCTCGTGGTCCTGTGGTTACGAACCTGCCTTCCAGGGCAGGGGACAAGTTCAAGCCCTAGTCGGGGGACTTGGATTCCACGTGCCTTGGGGCAACTGAGCCCACAGGCTCTAGAGTCCGAGCTCTGCATGCAGAGAAGCCTGCGTGCCACAACAAGAATTCAAGGCAGCCAAAAAAAGAACGACAGGTTTGTGATGAAAATGCAGAAGACTCCCTCCTCTGAGGCTGCTCCCCCGGCAACCACCGCCCGTTCTAGATCACATGGCCACAGCACCATCACCTCTTGCTGTCGAGACGGATGCGGCTCCTCTTCAGCCATCGCCCCCGCCCCCCGCCCGGTTTACGCCACTCTAGTTCCTCCGCTGGACGGCCACCTTACAGCCTCAGGCGGCTCAGTCCTCACGCCTCCAGTCACAGCCACTCTTAATGAGGACATTCACCTCCCTGTGTCCCTGCACCTCTCCACACCTCCCCTTCTCAGACTCGCTCAGCTCTAACTTCATGTTTGCGTGGTCAAAGCTAATGACGTTTATGCTACTCTGTAACTGAATGGTAATTATCATTTGCCCATAAAGAGGCTACAAACTGCGTGGCTTACAGGCCAGTTCCACCCAATGCAGGTCTGTCTTTTTGTTTCAAGTCATGTTGACTTAGACGCCAACTGGTTTGCTACCAAAATCCCAATTTCCAGCCTCTCCTCAGGCATCCAGAGACCTGGGGCCACTGCTCTTCACTCCGGCCATCACCTGGCCTCATGGGCCCCTCTGTGTGCCACAGGGTCCTGAACCCCAACCCAGCTTGCCTCCCTTGTGTCTGCCATCGGACATTTGTGTGCCCGACCCCTTAGAGGTTTATTTAAAGAAAACAAAACAAAAAAAATGGCCCTTTTAAAGTCTATTTAAAAAGTTGAAGAATTTCAAATACATTAAAAATGTACATGGAAAAGGTACCCACAAACCCCAAGGACCATCACTTTCTCAACAACCGTCAACTCATGGATAATCCTGCCTGACTCACCGCCCTCGTCTACATATTAATAATCTATCTCCCAGGGAAACATTGTAATTGGAGAAAAATATAAAAAACAATCAAATTTCCAAAGGGAAATTTTCCTCAGGGCAGACAGCAGATGGAGAAATGCTTATAAAAGACAATCTGCTACAACTTACTATTTCATTTTAGTCTTTTATTACAGCTGTGAACACTATTAAAAAGGAAGCAAGACCTCAAATCAGTAACAACCTTCCATCTTAAGACCTTGGAAAAAAGAAGTGCAAACTAACCACAAAGCAAACAGAAGGAAGGATATGACGACTGGAACGGAAATAAACTGAAACAGAACAGAAAACCAAGAGAGAAAAATGAAACCAAAAGATGATCCTCTGAAAAGATCAACCAAACTGGAAAACCTTTAGATGGCCCATCTAGACCAAGGAGAGGAAAGATACCCAGGACTAAGAGGAACGAGAGGGGAGACCGCACTGCTGCCTTTAAAAGACAACAGGACAAGCCCATGTAACGACAGCACCAGACACCAGCAGCTTGAACAACCTAAAGTGGACAAATTCCTAAAAAGGTGCAACTACTAACACGGGCTCAGAGGAAAAGAAAATCAGAGAAGACCTATATAGGTAAAGAGACTGATTAATGGTTTAAACACGTCCCCAGAGCAAGACCAGACGCAGGCTTTGCTGTGACCAAACGTGAAGAATTCACACCTGTCCTTCAGAAAGCCTTCAAACACAGGGTATCACCCTTATGCCAAAACCAGATGAGGAGAAGACTTCAAAACTAAAGAGAACAGACCAGCAACCCCTCATGGCCCTGAGCTCAGGCAGGTCAGCTGGGCCTCTGGGAGGCCAGCTAGATAGTCGGCCACGAGGGTGGTCAGCGGGGCCTGCATCCAGTCTAGACGTCAAGGCTTGGGTGAGCCTCCCTGGAAGGCAACACGCCCCATGCTGTCACCTGTCACTGCTGGGAGAAACAGGCACTGTGCCGTCTGCACGACTGTACAGAGGCCAGCTGGAAGCCCACACCTGGTCACGAAGGGTGACCTCTGTGCCACAACTGAGACCTGACGTAGCCAAATAAAAACCACCCAACCTAACATAAACATGGGGCTTCCCTGATGGCTCAGTGGTAAAGAATCCGCCTGCAACGCAGGAGACGCGGGTTCAATCCCGAGGTCAGGAAGATCCCCTGGAGAAGGAAATGGGAACCCGCTCCATATTCTTGCCTGGGCAATCCCGTGGACAGAGGAGCCTGGCGGGCTACAGTCCATGGGGTCGGGGTCGCAGAGAGTCTGAAACAACGTAGCGACCACACAAGGTAAACTTACATCCTGACAAGACAGCATCCTGACGGAAACTGAGGCTATCCTCGTGATTCAGTGAGCCCACAGCTTTAAAATCAGAGCGGAGGCAGAATCCACTGAAGAGTGGGCAGGCGTCAAACGACAAGTGACAGCGGCCTTGACGGCCTGACCCATCCACTTGCAGGACTTGTGAGTCATGGCCGCAGACAGTGACCCTCTCACAGATCACGGAGCTGTTCCATGGGGACTGAAAATAAACCTCTTACTCCAGAAAGCACCCATTTCGAGTTTTACAACAATTAGGACTTGTGAGGAGGACACTGTTCCAAGGATCATGTGAGAGGCCTGCATACCAACTGGTGTACCCGGTGGAAGCTGTGCCAGAAAGATCTGCTTTAGTATCGATCTGTAACCCTGCAGCGAGAGACGACTGTTACCTTATAGACAATTAAGTGCAGAGCTTCGTAAGTGTCGTCTGTATTTACAAAAATTTTGGGGAATCTGCATTTTGCTTCTGGATCATTAAGGTTCAAGGGGCCGGTGAGAAATCTGAAAAGCAAGCACAGAGATGCGTTGATTCAACCAGGCAGATATAAGCAGGAATATATAAACAGTGCATTCCTATAAAGGGTGGTAAGACACACCTCCTTTTTTGGGGGAAGCTAGACACTACGTAGAAAACACCACAGCAGAAAATAAAAAAATAGTTTTAATTCATTGCAACCAGAAGGATTTCCTTTGCTGATTATTGTCAGCAAGGCAGCACAAAGGCAATTCAGCGTTTGTGATTTTATCTTTACCAGAAAAGATAATAAAATCCAGTACTGTCTGTCAGAGGGCAGAAGTCCTACCTTCCATAGTGTTGGAGGTTTCCTGGCATTTCTGCCCTTATTGGAGAATCCCTTCCCGCCAACTGTAAACAGATTTAATATCAAAAGTGACTTCTTAGATTTTCTATATTCAACGCTTTGAGAAACAGCATTCGTTATCTACTGGTTGACTCCATGCTATGTATCTGCATCAGTTTCCCATATTCATCCCCACCAAAAAAAAGCAGGGGGAGAAAGGATTACAGAGGTACAAAAGGACTCACTGGTTTTAACCAGAACTTCCCTGTACCCCAAGTTCCACATATGGGCTTGACAGCAATAACCGAAGGCTGACGCGTGCTAGGCAATGACGTCAATTACTTAACTTCATCTTGTTTCACCCTTGTGGGGAATGCCCTCTCCCAATTTTCCAGAAGCGGAAACTCAAGTTTGAAGAAGTTCACCAACGCGCCCAGCTCCTGAGTGGAGGGGCCGGGTGGCAAACCCAAGCCTGTCTGACTTCCAAGTCCCTGCCTTGGGTCACGACGCTGTGCCTCCTTGTAGGCTTGGCTTTGTATCACATTCCCATTTTCTTCTGCTGAAGATACACTATTTCAATATGTGTAGGAAATGAAAAAACAAATCCAAATCTAACAGTCATGTAAGCTAAAGTTTATTCTTCTGAACCTTTCTGAGGTTCTTCTAGCCTATGTAAGGCCTCAGCATACACCTTGAGAGACTGAAAACCACTGTCAGATATGCCAGCAAGAACACAGCCAACTCTCACAGCCGCAGCCTGCCCTGAGACGCGTCCTCCCACGTCCGTGTTCCCGCCGCCCCACTGCACGCTTGTTTTAGAAATCTGGCTCTTTAGATGTTTAATAAAGCAGCGAGTTTTCAGCTGCTACAACAGCACCGCCCCTCCAGGGGAAAGTCTCCTGAGGGTCCTTCTGAGGGCGTGGTTGAAAGCAGGTGCTTTAGCATCAGGCGGACCCAGAGGTCAAGTCCTGGCTCTGTCGCTTGCTAGCTGGGGCCGCTGGGTGAGCCACGGGAGCCCCTCAAGCCTGGGTCTCTGTTCTGTAAGATGGAGATGAGGTCCCCAGCTCTCAGGATGTCATGAGATAACGCAAGTTTCTGGGCACATATACGTGTCTGCTGTGCAGCAGACACTCCAGCAACGTGAGCCACTGGATTCAAACCAGCTAGAAGGGAAGTCAGGGCAGGACTGGGTCCTTCTCAAAACCTTGAGATTTCTTATCTGAAAGATATTTTCCTGTTATTTCAAGTCATGGCCTTAAAAAATAGAGCAAGGGAGAGTGTGCGTGTGCATGCATGCACCCTTGGGTCAAAATGATAATTTCATGGCTTATGAATACTTTACCTAATTAAAGCTAAAAATGGATGCTTTGGGGAAAGCACTGTGGTATTATTTACAGTTTTGTGCAGAAAAGTGGGAGAGTCAGTGCCAGAGTGCCAGACTGCCAGGCAGGCAGTATAAAATCAACTCAGGGCTGGGTCTCCCGTTTGTAGGTGCAAAGACCACTGTTTTGTCCAAGATTGCAGGCATTCCAAGAGCTCCCAGAACCCAGCCTAAAGATCCAGTTTTCCCTCTTACACCTCTGCAACTACATTTGAACAAAATGCAGAAAAGCTGGCATCGTAGCTCTCCATGCTAAGTGACACAAGGTTTCTACACCTGTGGATTCCACCTTAAACGCGGATTCAACCAACTGCAGGTTGAAAACAGGGAGGAAAAGCTTCAAAGTTTCCAAAAGCAAAACTTGAATTTGCCACATGCTGGCACCTACTTATGTAACGTTTACATTGTATCAGGGTTTTTCTTATTTTTTGGTATTGAGTGTTATAAAAATCTAGAGACCATTCAAAGCATAGGGGAGGGTGTGCCGTGTGCAGCTTACATGCAAACACTAAGCCATTTTATACAACGGACTGGAGCACATGTGGGCCTGGGTATCTGCAGGGGTCCTGGGAGCACTTCTGTGGATACCAACAGACAGCTCCATCACTGAACATCATACTAATAGTGTAAACTACAGATTAGAACTGCCCCCCACCACGTCCCTCCACTCCCCTAAGTACCTATTTATCCATCTGTCTCTCTACGAGAGATTAGTACCCCATCATACCTCAGGTTCGATATGCCTTGGAACAGAGATGTGGTGAGGTATTTGTATAAAATTCTCATGTCCTCTTGTTCTAATCCACTCCTGCAACATCAGAAAAGTACTGTGTTAAAAGCCTGGAATTGGCCTTTCGTCTTCCCACTGTTTTGTGATTAAACATCATCTCTGACTCTTTACGTGGGATTATCCAGGGAGCATCAGTGGCTGATGGCCACTCTGCTTCAGGTACCAGATTTCTGGGCTACTGGTCACGCTTTCTCTCACCCACCACCCTGAATACAGTGTACACTGTGGACAAGGAACTTGGTCCTGTTATGTCTCAGACATGTATGTGGGTTTTAATTCTCTCAATTTCAGAGTAGGCAAAAAGCGGGCAGAGAAAGAAACAAACTTTCAGGGAAACCATCCACTCTGAAATGAGACAAAAGTAAGTGGCACGTGGAAAAGTGCAGAGAATCCAGCAGGCGTTGTTGGACTTGATCCAAAATTAGTTTTTCAGGTAAGGATATAAACAATGAGTCTGTATCTGGGATTTTTTTTTTTTTTTTCTATTAAGCTGAAATCTCCCTTGATAGAAACCACGCCTCTGCATGACACCTCCGAGGCCCCCTCTCCTTTCCCAGGTAAGTCGCAGGTTATGTTAGAAGCCTGGCCTGTCAGCACAGGAACACTCCCTGCCATCAACATTCACGGAGCACAAATGAGGAGACCGAAACACAAACCCCAAAACGGAATGGCTCTCAGTGGGAGGGCCTTCAGCTGGCCCCGCCCCCAGGAACCTCAGGCTCATCCAGGGCAGACCCCTCTCAGCTGCAAACAGCTTGGCACCCCCGCCCCGGACGTGGCTGGGGCCCCGGAGGGCTCATGCACATTCACACAGCTCTTCCCCGGCTTAGTCTTTGGGCATTGAGAACATTTAGTAACAATTTATCTTTGCTTCTTGAGTAGCAACACTTTTATCAAAGAAATTATGTTTTTGTCCCTAGGAGACAAGACCCAAATATAGCTTGATGACGGCAGGTTAATTTCCTGATTTTATAGTACCTTTACTTTTTGGATGTTTTAAAATACTAGCTTCTTTAAAAGAAACTATGAAAATAACATTTACTATACTGGTTCTTGGAAGATGTTTTTGGAAAAATACCAAAATCAAAACAGGAATCTTAAACCTAACATTTTCTCCATCATTCATGGAACCAGTCTTAAACTCCCCTGCTTGGTAATTTTAAACAAAATTACCCTAATTTTGGTTTAAACAATCACTGCCTTATTTTGACAATATCTAGAAAGGCCCTTCCCACCCCCACCCCCACCCCCGGCTGTTATTTCCAGTTTGACAACCTGCTATCAATCCAGTCACTGCTGTTTTTATGACCCTAAAAGACGGGAGTACCTACCAGATGAGTTGATCATTATAGAGAAAGGCAGTGTACTTGACTATACTCAGGCTTTCTTCCATTCTGTTAATAAAGGACTGGATTTTCAAATAAGTCATTTTATCCAATGGGAAGAAGCTGATCCCACCAAATATGTCGAGTAGATCGCAGGACTGCAAATGCAACGTTTGCAAATACTGCAGGAAAAAAATAAGGCATAAAACTTACTAATAGCACATAGAAGCTAGTACTCTGGCAGCTGAATATAACAGGTCTTAATTTGTGGTACAATTACACGCTAGCAAATAGCACATTTACAAGATCAACATGGAGGTGAACCACAGGGAACTGGATATGGAATCAGTACCAATTTCAAAAAATTAAGTTCAAATGTAATTAGTGTCCTTTCAGCTTTGTGTTTTCTCTCTGTGAGGTGTTTAATTCCTTTTTAGTGTTATTCAGATTAGACTGACCTCTGCACCTGGTATTATGGACCAATTTATACGAAAATCACAGTGGAAGGGCATGCAGGCAGTGATGACAGACAGGAGAGGAATAAAGACAAGAACAGGAAGCAGGGGACAGTCAGAGTCAATAATTGTGATCATCAAAGTAAAGAAACAAAAGTGATTCATAAAAACAAAATAATTCAAAAACGGACATTAAAGTAGTATAGGGAGAAAGATCAATTGAGCTCATTCCTCTAAGACAAACTGAATTTGACCAGGGATACTTCCCTGGTATCCTGCCTGCAGCGCAGGAGACTAGGGTTCAATCCCTGGGTTGGGAAGATCCCCTGGAGAAGGGAATGGCTACCCACTCCAGTACTCTTGCCTGGAGAATGCCATGGACAAAGGCACCTGGTGGGCTACAGTTCATGGGCTTGCAAAGAGTTGGACATGACTGAGTGACTAACACTTTCACTTTTTTCAGGATAAAATACGCAAAATTGACACTGAGGGAGAAGGAAAACAATGTAGGGGGAGAAAGATCACACTTATGACCACTAAGGGGAAAAACATCTGTGTTACAGCCACAAACTTCACCTTGAGTCAGTACAGATGACGCCTGTTTAATGAACACAGTTGATCCATGAGAATGTGCGATTTTGCTAATTAACCAATCCACCCCAAGGAGGTTTCCTTTGCTTTGGAGTAAGCCCACACTATAGACACAGGTGGGTCAAGGACGAAGCCAGAAGACATCTCCAAGGTGCTTTAGGGAGCTGTGCCCGACTGGCAGGAAACTCTGGTTCACGAGTCCAAACCTAGGGACTTCCCTGGCGACCCAGTGTTTGACTCTGGGTCTCCAACGCAGGGGAAGTAGGTCTGGTCCCTGGTTGGGGAATCTAAGGTCCCGTTTGCCATGTGGCAGAAGAAATAAATAAAAAATAAACTAAAGGTTAAAGCTGAAAAAAAAAAAAAAAACAAATACAAATCTAATCTATTTCCTCACTGTCTGATTCTGTCCCACTATGCCTGAGTCTCCACAGCAACTCCAATTTCTAGGTTTGTTTGTATGTGAGAGGCAAACTTGTCTGTATTTCTCTAACAGTCAGTTTGATAATTACCAAGATTACAAATAAAATTCCGAATACTTACTCGATGGAAGAATTTCTCTAATCTTTCTTTTAGGAGCTTGACACCTCCATCTTCCATGGCTCTCAGAAATGTACCATTAAAAAGCTAATGGTGTAAAAGATTAAGAAAAAAAAATTTTGTCCTTTAATTTCCTAATATAACAAGTTCTTCATTTTCTTTACATTAATTCTGCTTATTTCATCCCACAATTCTTTTTGAATATAGAAAATATTTACATTAGAAAGTCTGAGTTATAAGTCACAAAATATCAAAACATTGTTAAGGGATACTGTAATTTTTACAAAATCACCCAATTGTTCTGGGCATTTTTAAAAAATCTGAACTCACATCTAAGTTTCACTTTATATAAATAATATTGCTAGATTTCTTATATCATACAAATCTCTGCCCTCTCTACTTTCCTTAAGAACGTGGATTCTATCATTCACTGATGGAGATATACTCTTAGGACAAGTCGGGGAAGAGAAAAGGGCTCTGTATTGCATGAATCAGTACAGGCATAAACCTCAGTGCTGCTTCACAGGCCCCATTATTTCCTCCCCGTAACAGACACATAGTCACCTTACAGTCATGTAAAGAATTAAGAATTATTTTAAATGACCCACGTAAACTGGGGTAACTGGCCAGACTCTCAACCTGGAAAACACGTCGTGCTTACCTTGTACATGCTGTAGCACTGCTGCAGCACCGAACTATACACCTTGTCCTACAAACAGCACAGAAACAGCTCAGCTCTCACTCAGGGGAAAGCAAGAACAATCAGTTGCATGGTAAAGGAACAGTGGCGCTTGGTAAAGCAACACAATGTTCATACACATGGTCCTGTAACAGTTGTGTGCCGAAACTAAGAAGTATTTAAATTCAATTATGAACCAGTAAGCCTAAGAAAAGCTAAGACCAACATAAACAGCATACTAAAAAGCAGAGACATTACTTTGCCAACAAAGGTCCGTCTAGTCAAAGTTACAGTTTTTCCAGGAGTCATGTATGGATATGAGAGTTGAACCACAAAGAAAGCTGAGCGCTGAAAAATTGGTACTTTTGAACTGTGGTGTTGGAGAAGACTCTTGAGAGTCTTCTTGGACTGCAACGAGATCCAACCAGTCCATCCTAAAGGAAATCAGTCCTGAATATTCATGGAAGGATTGATGCTGAAGCTGAAACTCCAATACTTTGGGCACCTAACGGGAAGAACTTACTCACTGGAAAAGACCCTGATGCTGGGAAAGAATGAAGGCAGGAGGAGAAGGGGATGATAGAGAGTGAGATGGTTGGAGAGCCATCACTGACTTGGTGGACATGAGTTTGAGCAAGCCCTGGGAGTTGGTGATGGACAGGGAAGCCTGGCGTGCTGCAGTCCATGCATGGGGCCACACAGAGTCGGACACAACTGAGTGAGTGAACTGAACTGAAGCCTAGTTCGGCAATTCTCTCCAGTAATTCTTGGCTGGAAAATCCCATGGACAGAGGAGCCTGGCAGGCTACAGTCCATGGAGTTGCAAAGAGCTGGACACGACTGAGCAAACAAGTCTAATTTTTAGGAGGGCTTCAAACGCAGATGAATAGAGGAAGGCAGTGGTAAGAGATGGCACATACACGTTTTCATAAGATTGTGCTCATGGAAACAAGCACAACATTCCCCTGCGCCGACCTTGAGAAACTTCTGCCAAAGTGACCTAAGTTAAATCTGAACAAGTCAGTCACTCAAGATAGTAACAATTTTTTTCCCTAAAAATATGAAATAAAAAATGACACATTACCAGCAACTCCTCCTCTTGGTATTCAACAACTGGTTTTCCATCTTTACTTTGCTTTTCAATGATAGGATTCCGAACAACCTACAAATTTTGATTTAAGGAATCAATTAGATGTGTTTTTAAAATTTCCCCTAACTTTAATAAACTTGAACACGTCCCAACACCAAAATTTCTTAAAGGAGCCCCCCAAAACAAATACACCAAACAGGAGTTTGATTTTTAAATTGCTACTGAATGTACTGTAACTCTCCTCTGATGCAATGACCAGAGGACTTCCCTGAATTCCTAACGGTAAAGATCACCCGTAACTGTATAGTACAAACTCAGAAAAGTGTACTGTATATGTAAATACCATGACCATCCAGAAATTTTCTTCTGGTTCGTTGAAGAACTGTCTGTTCTCTGCGTATGTAAAGATTTTGCAGGTTTTGATGGACTAAAGGTCCTAAAGGGTAAAAGAATATGTTAGCGACAATCCCCCAGTGGAAGTTTTAAGAATTCACTGAGCTCTGCAAAAGCACATTGAAAGGTATTACCTTGTAAACTGTACAATAGCTTCACATAATCCAACGTTTCTAATTTTTTCATTCTTTTCTACTTCATTTGGATAATAAAACAGAATTTTATTTTCCTCCTAAAGTATGAAGAGAGAGAAACACAACATTGACATAAGCATTTTTTCTGTCTTAGCTGTTGACAATACTTAGTGTCAACCTCTTATGTCATATGCGCTAGCTGGCAAGACAAAACAAAAGCCCCTTTTAGAAAAACAAAGATTATCCTCTCTTCACGGTGTAACAAACGGCCACCTGCATGAAAGGCAATTATGATATTTGGCAAGTCATATGCCATCTGAACTAAATTAGACAACGATGCTGAAAACTCCACCTTTGGATTTCTTTCTCCATGCTAATTTGTAATACATCAATGCTTGTAAGAAATAAGTGTGTGTGCATGTGCACAGACATACACCTCCCCACAAATTAAACCCAGCAAGTTCACAAGCATTTGGATTGGCAGCCTTTAAAAGGACCGTGATTTCCTGCCAACAAAACTTGGCGCCGGACACCCTTTGGGGAAGTTACCGTCCCCACCTTGAAAAAGTAATGATAAAAAACCAAAACAAAACCATCCGCTCCCATCCGATTTAACTTTAAATCGGAGAAGAAAAAAAAAAAAAAACTTTCTGAAGATCCGCCAAGACTGCATTACAGGACTACCGTCTCCCACTCCTGTTCTACGTTTCTAGGCGGGGGACTTCCAGCAACAAAGACAAAAGCTCATCCAGGGTTGATGGTAAGAGAAGAGAGACTCCACCTGTATGATTAACCCGACGAACCTTCACTCAGTAAACAGGCACTGATCTGGGACCTGTAACCAGACCCTGCCCACGTTGTCTGGGCCCTGCCGCACACCCAGGACAAACAGTCCGGTAAAGGCCGGTCGATAAGGGGAGACTGACAAGCGCCGAGTCCAAGCGCACCCCGCGGCTGCCCGGGCCGGACCCCATCCAGCAGCCCCCTACCCGGGGCCCTCTGCCGCCCACGGACGCCCACGCGCGGCCCCGCTCCGCTTACCTCTCCCTCGCGCGGCCCGAAGCGCGGGTTGTAGATGAAGAAGCTCAGCAGCGCGGGCGGGAACTGCTTCTCTTGGGCCGCTCCTGCTCCGGCCCCGGACGCCGCTGCCGCCATCCCGGCCCGGCCCCCCAGCCTCGGGAGCCTCCCTCGGCCCGCCCAGAGACAGATGCCGCCGGAAGACCGCACTTCCGCCTCGCTCGCCGTCCCCCCGGAAGTGGTTGCCGCCGGCCCGGAAGAAGAATCCTCGGCCCAGCGTTCCCCTTTGGCGCACTCGGGTTTGTGTTCTGGGTAGGTGTTTTTTCTGTCGATAGTGTAAGAGTTAAGTTGAAGTGAAACCGGTTTTCCCCTCCCCCCTCAGACTTCGGCCCTGACTGAAGGCGAGGGTTGCATTTTTGAAGGAAAATAAAATGGGCCTTGTTTTGTGTGAAAGGGATTGTGAAGGTGCGATGGAAGGCCCAACGTTTGGGGTGGTGGTGTATTTAGTCAGGTAGCTTGCCCGTTTTCATTGTCCACAGGGTCCTACCACATACTTGTTGGTCTTTTTAGATCCCCGTTTGAGAGACATCAAGTGACTTTGTGCCTCTGGCGATTTTTTTGCCTTCAGGGAGAAAGATAGCTGCAGGTGGCGAGCATGGTGTGTGGCGAAGCGGGACCAGAGCGTGGTCTTCTCCCCACAGTGCCCAGTCCCAGGCCTTGGAACTCAGGGCATCGCCCTTGCCAGCCCTTGGGATTCCTAGGTTTGGAGGCCTGTGGGTTGTGGGAGCTGGAACTGCTCGTGACTTCTGATACTTGGAGTTCAAGTCCTTGCAGCAGACCGCACGGCCAAACTCAAGACTTTAGTTTAGGTTGCCTTGTCTCTCACAGATTCGTGTGAAAATAGTACCTCTTATTCAACTTAATAGACTAGACCTTCATGTTTAGGGAGGTGGTGTTGGAATCTGGGCGTGAGACTGAACTGGGTACTTACTCTAGCTCTCACTCCCTGGGTGGAAGTCCTTGGACCCATTATGTAAGGTGTCTCCAGTCTCTCTGTCTAATATGGAAAATAACTAATAGTAAATGCTTTTCTAGTAGGAATTTCACTTTAAGAATGAAATGAGTGGGAATTCCCTGGTGGTCCAGTGGTTAGGACTTGGTGTTTTCACTGCCTGGCTCCAGGTTCAATCCCTGTTCAGAGAATTAAGATCCAAAAGAGTTAAATGGGACTGTGATTGTACATATAGTAGTCCCAGCCTTTAATTGTTATTCAACAGGATTGCTGTCATTACTTACTCTTGAAAGACTCCCACAACCAGCTTGCTTTAGTGTATGACAGTCTTTTGTTAGGAAGACATGTTTTGACATTACAGTAATAATTTTCAAAGAATTTTAAGGTAGCAAAATCTCCTTTCCCCCTTTTATTGCCCCAGAGTCCATGGAAACTTCTACAAAATAGACACAGAGCTACCCTGGTTGAATGTGAGGCTGAGTGGTAGAAATGAGACCTAAGAAAACCTTCTGCTGGCCTTTTCCGAGAGCTGCCCCTCTTCCATCTCTGTCTCCTTGAGGGACCCTAAAGCACTTGTATAGGACCCTGCGGCTCCAGGGAGCATAATTTGAGAACTCCAGGTTAAAGAATTCCTTCCTTTGTCTCAGAGCAAACGCTTTTGGAAGACTGGTAGAAGGAGCCTGGGGTTTAGGTTGAACAGCCGAATTTTAGTTCTGATTTGTCACTTGCCATTTATGTGACCTTTGATTAATCACTTAACTTCTTTGCGCTCCAGTTTCTTCCTTTGAAAAATGAGATTAATACCTACCTCAAAGGAGAACTGCAAATATTACATTAGATTACACAAATGAAAGTACTTTGTAATGTGCAAAGTACAATTACAATAAAAATGTGGTAAGATAAATTTTATTGCATTCTCCCCAGCATGCCTTTACTTCCTTGTTTACTTTGCATTCCATGCCCCAGTCAGTCAGTTGCATTGATCACCACAAGAGAGAGATGATACAAAAACAAAATAAACCAAACAAAATCAGAAATTGAAATGCTTTTTAAGTTTCAAAAGCTGAGGAAGCAAGAAAGCTTAGATAGTGATGCAGTCTCCTTTTTCACAGTCCTAGCGTGTGCATGGGTGTGAGGTGGGTGGAGTAAGGATGATAGACACTTAGATGTGTTTGGAGGTCTCAGAGGAGGGAGGGTGTAGATGTATACCTTGTTCCTTGTGGAAGGGGGAAAGTGGCAGGTCTTGCAGAGTGCCCCCTCTGTGTCAGCGTGATGCATCAACAGTAGAATAGCTGTGGCCACGTGAATGTCGAGGCATCTAGGCAGTAAGTGCTACTTGATGCAGGAAGCAACTAGATGCTTTACTTGTACACGGAAGTAATTCAGAGAAAGCCAGACCTGAGAGGCCATAAGATTAGAACAAAGAGAAATTAGCTGTGGCTTAGGTGGACCCACCAGTGAAGTCCAGAAGACTGGAGAGGAATGATCTTGACTCAGTGGTCACTTGTATGGACTAAGCACCAGATACTCCTTTCCCATGCAGAGCCTTGCATTACCCACCTCTTCTGTCAGCTAGGGAAATAAGGGTGAAGATGAGGCTGAATTCTTGACATTGTCCTAAATTATGATTCTGTCTCCCAGCATGACGGGATTCAAATCTATGTCCAATAACAGAAATAGAAAATTAGATCCAAATCATTAAAAAAAAAAAAAAAGGAAAATTAGATCTTTTGCACAAAGAATTTGTGAACTCAGAAGCAGGGGACCAAGACAGAAATGTAGGAGCCTTCTGATCTTCCCTCCTTCCCCAAACGCAGTGAATGTACAGCTACAGACAGAACGGTTTCATCTGAGAGAAATACAGAGACCAGCTAAATGTGAGGTGAGACTCTCACATGTGAGGTGAATGAGAAAATACCCATAGCAAATGGATAGGAAAGTTTGAGCCTCTCTCTCTGCACAGCACCATGCAACTGGGAGGGAATCTCCACCAGGGCTTCCCTGGTGGACTCAGATGGTGAAAAAAAACCTGTCTGCAATACAGGAGACCTGGGTTTGATCCCTAGGTTGGGAACAACCCCTGAAGAAGGGAATGGAAACCCTCTCCAGTATTCTTGCCTGGAGAATTCCATGGGCAGAGAAACTTGACTGGCTACAGTCCCTGGGGTTGCAAAGATTTATCCAGGACTGAGTGACTAAGGGGACGACAGAGGATGAGATGGCTGGATGGCATCACCGACTCGATGGACATGAGTTTGAGTGAACTCCAGGAGTTGGTGATGGACAGGGAGGCCTGGCGTGCTGCAATTCATGGGGTCGCAAAGAGTTGGACACAACTGAGTGACTGAACTGAACTAAACTGACTAACACACGTGCACACCCCCAAGGAATGGGCCCTCATGTTACTTGGGCTTGATAGTCAACAGGGTTACTCACAAGTTCCAATGCACGTAGTCAAAAAAAATTTTTAAATAGGTTCAAGAGCACCCATTGTGGGTGTATACCTGGACTCAGTGCCAAGGGAGTAGATTGCTCTGACTATGAATTTCACTGTCCTGTATCCTGAAAAAATATCATTAAGGTAACGTTGGACTTAAACTGCATGTTAGAAGAGATGACCCAAAAAGACATACAGAGAACGTTCTATTCAACAGCAACAGAATACTCATTCTTCTCAAATACACATGAAACATTTTCCAGGAGAGATCATATATTATACCACCAAGTAAGTTTTAATAAACTTAAGAAGATTGAAATCATATCAAGCATCTTTTCCACTGGTATAAAACTAGAAATCAGTTACAAGAAGAGAACTGGAAAATTCACAAATACGTGGAGATGAAACAGTATGCTTTTGAAGGACCAATAGGTCAAAGAAGAAATCAAAAAGGAAATAAAAAATTTTGAGACAAATGACAATGGGAACATATTGTACCAAAACTTAATTGATGCAGCAAAAGCAGTTCAAGAGGGAAGTTTATAGCAATAAATGCCTATAGTCAGAACAAAGATTTTGAATAGACAACCTAACTTTAAATCTGAAGGGCTCTCGCCGCAGGATGGTGGGCGGTGTCGCGAAGCGTAGACTCAAGCGGAGAGGGGCCGCAGTGTGAAAAACCGGTTGATGTGAAGAAGAGTAAGTCCTGTGAAGCTGACGTACCCAGTGACCTTCGAAAAGAGGTGGAAAGCCTTTACAGGCTTCCTCTGCCTGAAGATTTCTACCACTTCTGGAGGTTCTGCCAAGGACTTGACCCTGAACAGCCAGCTGATGCGCTATCTGCAAGCCTTGGACTTCAATTAGTGGGTCCTTATGATATCCTTGCCGGAAAACATAAAATAAAGAAAAAACCAGCAAGCTTGAATTTTAATCTTCACTGGAGATTTTACCATGATCCTCCTGAGTTCCAGACCATTATTTTTGGAGACAGTAAAACTCAGTTCCACATGGGGTATTTCAGGGATTCTCCTGATGAACTTCCTGTATTTGTCGGTACAAACGAAGCAAAGAAAAATTGTATAATTGTTCAAAGTGGAGATAATGTGTTTGCTGCAGTCAAATTATTTTTGATGAAAAAACTTAAAGAAGTAACAGATAAGAAAACTAGTCTCTTGAAAACCATAGATGAGAAACTCACAGAAGCAGCCAGAGAACTGGGGCTCTCCCTGGAGCAGAGAACTGTGAGGATGAAGCAGAGAGACAAGAAGGTGGTGACAAAGACCTTTCATGGAGCAGGCTTGGTTGTCCCAGTGGATAAAAATGATGTTGGATACAGAGAGCTCCCTGAAACTGACAGGAGAATCAGCTCCCTGATTCTCCTCAGGAGAATCTGCAGGACAATTGTGGAGGCCCCGAGCGACGCCGACAGACTGCAGGCCTTTGCCCTCATCCAGGAGATGACGACCTACGTGTAGTTTGCTAACGATGAGTGTGACTATGGGATGGGGCTGGAGCTGGGGCTGGACCTCTTCGCCAGGGCTCCCACTATTTTCATAAAGTTGCTGGCCAGCTTTTACCTCTGGCATATAATCTGCTGAAGAGGAACCTCTTTGCGGAAATTATTGAAGCTCATTTGGCAAACAGGAGCCAAGAGGACGTGGACCAGCTCGCAGCATGAGTGGGGCTGCTTCTCTGGTGTACAGGATTGCAGAGCTTTAGTGTGAAACACATTCTTCTGTTTTTAAGGACTACAGGAAATAAATGGATGGAAACTTTACTTTTCTAAAAAAAATTTAAAAATAAATAAATAAATACATCTGAAGGAACTAAAAGAAGGCAAACTGATCCCAAATGTAATAGAGGGAAAGAAATAACAAAGGTCATACTGAAAATAAATGAGATAAATACTAAAAAGACAATAGAAAATATCAGTGAAACTAAGAGCTGGTGTTTCTGAAAAGATGATTAAGATTGACAAACTGTTAGCTAAACTAGGGAAAAGAAAGAGGACTTAAAGTCAGAAATGAAAGAGAAGACATTACAACTGATAATACAGATACTAAGGGTCACAAGAAACTACTATGAACTATTTTACATCAACAGGTTATATAAGCTAGAAGAAATGGATAAGTCCCTGGAAATACTAGCCTACCAAGACTGCATCATGAAGAAAGAATCTGAACAGACTAATTACTCATTTGGAGATTGAATTAATAATCAAAACCTCCCAACCACAAAAGCCTAGAACCAGATGGCTTCACTGGTAAATTTTACCAAAATTCAGAGAATAAATACAAATCCTTTCCAACTCTTTCAAAAAATAGAAGTGAGGGAAACACTTCTAAAATTTTACAAAGCCAGCATTATCCTGACAGAAAAAGATACTACAAGAGAAGAAAATGACAGCCAATATCCTTGCTAGACATATATGAAAAAAAAAGAAAAATTAGCACACTGAATTCAACAGTACATTAAAATGATCTTATACCATGATCAAGTGGAATTTATTCCAGGGATGCAAGAATGGTTCAGCATCCACAAAATCAGTGTGACTACCACATTAGCACAATGAAGGATAAAAGTCATATAATCATTGCAATAGATGGAGAAAAGGCGTTTGACAAAATTCAACATACTTTTATGATTAAAAGCTCCTAACAAATGGGATATAGAAGGAATGTACCTCAATATAATGAAGGCCATTAATGATAAAACCCCAGCTCACATGTTCAACAGTGATATGCTTAAAGCTTTTCCTTTAAGATTAGGAACAAGACAAGGATGCCCACTGAAATCACTTTTATTCAACATAGTTGTGGAAGTCCTAGCCTGAGCAAGTAGGCTCAATATTTCTTTTGTAAAGAAATATAAATGTATCCAAGTCATAAAGAAAGCAGTAAAATTGTTCCTGCAGATGACATGATATTATATATAGAAAACCCTAAAGACTACCAAAAACCTGTTAGAATAAACAAATTCAGTGAAGTTGCAGGATATATAATATCAATTACACAAAAATAAGTTGTGTTTCTATACACTGACAATAAAATACCAGAAAGTAGAATTAAGAAAACAATTTACAAGTTTCAAAAAAAAACTACTTAGGAATAAATTTATCCAAGGTGAAAGATCTGTGTACTTAAAGATATAAAACTGGTGAAAGAAACTGAAGACAAAATAAATGGGAAGATATTCTGTGTCATGGATTGGAAGAATTAATATTGCTAAAATGTCCATGCTACCAAAATTCATAGATTTAGTGCATTACTGATCAAAATTCTAATGATATTTTTCATAGATACAGAAAAACAGGGAAATACAAATCAAAATCACAATATCACCTAACACTAGTTAGGTTTATTTTTGATAAAGAATAAGAGCAACTGCTGGCCAGAGTGTAGAGAAAAAGGAACTCTGGTGCACTATGAGTGGGAGTGTAAGTTGGTGCAGACACTATGGAAAACAGTATGGAGTTTCCTAAAAAAAAAACAAAAAACTAAAAATTGAACTACCTTGTGATTCAGCCATTCTACTGTGAGTATATATCCAAAGGAAATGAAATTATCTGAAAGAGATTCTGTACTCCCATGTTCACTGCAGCATTATTCACAGTATCTGAGGTGAAATAACCTAAGTGTCCATTGATGGATGAATGAATAAAATGTGACACATGGACACAATAGAATATTATTCAACTGTAAGAAAGAAGGAAGTCCTACATTTGCATCAACACAGGTGAAACTGGAGGGAATTAGGCTAAGTCAAATAAGCCAGACAGAGAAAGACACATAGTGGGTGGTATCACTTTTATAGGAAACCTTAAAAAACAAAAAAAGGAACTCATAGAAACAGAAAGTTGAATAATGATTGCCAGGAACTGGAGTAGTGGTGGTGAAGGAAATAAGGAGAGGCTGATAAAAGCTACAGACTTTTGTTTATAAGATGAATAAGGAACTTCACTGGTAGTCCAATGATTAAGAATTCACCTGCCAGTGCAAGAGACACGGGTTTGATCCTTGCTCCGGGAAGATCCCACGTGCCATATGGGCCAATAAAGCCCATGCACCACGATTACTGAAGCCCATGTGCCCTAGAGCCTGTGCTCCGCAACAAGAGAAGCCACTGCAGAGTAGCCCCTGCTTGCTGCAACTGGAGAAAGCCAGCACAGCCATAAATAAATAAATGAAATTATAAGATGAATAAGATCTGAGGCTGTAATGTGAACATAGCGACTATAGTTGATAACACTGTATAATTGAAATTTGCTAACAAGGTAGAATTAAGTGTTTTCATTAAAAAAAAACCTGTGAGGTGATGGATGTGTTTCTTACTGGTGGAAATCTTTTTAAAACACGTGCATATATAAAATCACCATGGTCTACACTTTAAATATATCACAATTTTAAATGCCAATTACACCTCAATAAAGATAAGGAAAAAGAATCCATGAGTTCAAAACTCCAAGGGAATAAGTTAAGGCATTGTTCCAGGTTAAGAAGTCACAGTTCCAGGATGGGAGGTTCTGGACGTGTCCTCACATACGTCTTTCTCCCTGCTAACAAAAAAAAAGTGAGCTTATAGATGGTCAGACCTGATTAAGTCATCATCTTGTTCCCGTTGTCTAATGCAGTGCCCGCCTTAAAGGATACAGTATGTTGATGGATGAATTATGGAAGTAGGGAACAGGGACAATGGAGAAATGGACTTCCCTCTTTCATAGTTCTAACTGCTGCAAGTTGTGCAGACAGAGCTCGAGTCACAGGCTCATTTGACATTCTAGTGAGTTCTCTTCTCCCTACACTCATCTTAGTACTGAACTCCAAGAGGAAGCTGTTGAGAAGAGGTCTGGGTGTGATACACACATCCAAGGCTACCTGTACAAAGAACCACTTCCTCCCACTCTGTTGGCAGAAATATCAGACCCCTGAGTCAAGTAATCAACCTTTCTTTCATTGACTTAGAGCCCAGAAACCGTGTCATTCCAAGGTGACCTTCATCCTGAGGGTACATCTCTCTCCTGCAGTTAAAATTGCCCTTGATCTCCATCTCTTCCTGTGAAAGTGAAAAATCTGAGGCAGTTTGGTAAATCAGTATTAGAAAGTGAGAATCATCTAGGAAATATATATTTATATACATGTATGTTATATATAATGTAATTTTCAGGTATAAATTACAGGTATTATGTAATTATGTAATAAATACAATCATATATACAAATATGTATATTATAGGTATTATGAAACAGTGAAGCCTGGTTCAGTAGTGTCTATAAGGCTCTTGCCTTCATCTGATGCTGAAGCTTGAATTCTGCAGAGCAGACGGGCAGGAAGGGAAACGGATGTAAAGAGAGTGAGGACAGGCTGGAGCCCCTGGGAATGGACTGGAACGTCTATCAGTCTCTCACTGCTCCCAAAGCTGGATTTCTTTGTCATAGAAGGAAATGCTTCTGGAGCTGGGACAGAATGAGATCCCCACACCACGGAGGGGAGCCAGCAGGTAAGGTACTCCCACACCAACCTCTAGAGCATCAGTATCACGGCTGCTTCACTCCCAGCCTCCACATCCCGGGCAGGATGTCTCCTGCTGCCCACCCTAACCGGATGCCTGCAGCCTAAGCAAGTGACAAATTACAAACCTAGCGAACAGCCCCTGCCAAGGTTTGCTACAGTGAGGTGGTGGGGACACAGGCGTTTGCTACATCTCTGTAGTCTCAGATGTATGTTTGAAATACCTTATAATTTGAGGTGTGAATCTATTTACATGCATTGTAGAACCCCTAAGAAAAATGATGTCAAAATCCACTCCCTTCCAAAAGAAGTTGACTTTTTGAAACCAGTTAAAACATTGTGTAAATGAATAGCCTTTCCAGTGAATAAATTAACAGGCCAGGTGGAAATGATCTTGGTGATTCCAATTTCATCTGTCTTCTTAAGTGTTTGCAAAGTAATACCATACCCTAACATTAGCAGAAGAGATACCAGATAGGTTTTTGCTTGAAATTGGATTCCCGAGTACTCATTACACAAAATTAAACTGTAGTCATTGTGCAGAATTAACTATGTAGCTTGTAAACCTGAACAATTCAACAAATATTTCACATCTTCACTGTTTTGCTACACTTTGTGTTTGAGCTGGAAAGAGCTGCAAAAACCTGTATGTTAAAATAATTGTATAAACATAATGTGCAGAAGCTGAAGCAAAATGCTAACTAATATTAGAAGTATTTTAGTAATTTTCTTTAGTCGCAGCAATTAAGCACATACACAAAGCTGCTTTTGAGATCATATTCCGTTCAATTATAAACTAAGTTATAAACTCAAATTATAGTTGTACAAAGTCAAAGCCACTGATGCCACCCTGTTTCATAAGCAATTAGGAAAAATAACAAACACCAAGTTTTTCAGCTCTGTGACCTAGTAGGCAATGTGGGCCCTCATTTCAAAGTCAAAATATCATCATTCTGCTGCTGAGAACATGCTTTCTTGAGGTGGGTTGTTTGTGTGAATCCTATGTTTGATTTTTCATTTTCTCTAGTTGCTATGCTCCCCCATTTAAAAGCCTCCAGGCTCATCTCACTGGTCTGTAATCCTACCAGCTGGAGAGAACGGCTGTTAACATTTTGCTGTATGTCCTTTCACTTTTTCTTTCCCATGAGGCACATACTGAATAGGACCCATTTAAAAATGAATTGCTTTGTACAATATTTATATAATGACTAAACTAGGGTAATTTTTGAAAACATTTTCTTTTCAAATTATACTTACTGCTAAAATTTGGAAATGCTAACGTTTCTACAAAATTTCAACCTAGATAAATAACTCCCAAAATAAAAAGTGCTAATTCACAAATGTGTCTGAATGCCTGGAGTTGTTATTACCTGCAGAGTGGAATACCCCCTCCCACAAACACCCCAGATCCGAAGAACACAGTTAAAAATTGATATGAATAAAGACCACTAAAGATCATTTCATCTAAGCGTACCAGCTGACACTTTTAGGTATTAAATACAGAGAGATGGCTCCTTTTGTTTGCTAGTTATTACCATTGACAGAGACTTTGGAATTAAGTGCCTAAGACTGGGTTAGAAAAATGAAAAGGTAATGTAATTGAAATGGGCAAAAATAGTCTGAATTATACTTTTGAAACAGTAAAGCAAAGCAAAGTTTCAGTCTCTCAGTCATGTCTGACTCCTGTGACCCCATGGACTATAGCCTGCCAGGCTTCTCTATCCATAGAAATCTCCAGGCAAGAATACTGGAGTGGGTAGCCGTTTCCTCCTCCAGGGGATCTTCCCGACCCCTGGATCAAACCCGAGACTCCTGAATTGCAGGCGACTTCCTTACTGTCTCAGCCCTCAGGGAAGCCCTTTGAAACAGTAGAAAGAACACAATTCACGAATAACTGTCTAGGTATGGAAAACATGGCAATTCATCCTTTCGTATCCATCCATCCTCTAAACAATCTCCCCAAGACATTCAGAACATGGGTATGACTCAGTGGCACAGTGTCCCCTGTGAGTGTTAGTCACTCTGTCATATCTGACTCTTTGTGACCCTATGGACTGTAGCCTGCCAGGTTCCTCTGTCCATGGAATTCTCCAGGCAAGAATACTGGAGTGGGCTGCCATTTTCTCCAGGGGATCTTCCCAACCCAGGGATTGAATCGGGTCTCCTGCATTGGCAGGCAGCTCCTTTACCATCTGAGCCCCTAGGGAAGTCCCCTGGCTGCTCTGAACAACCCCTCCAGTGATTATTTCCATACAGATGCCCTCTTGACAGAAAAGAAATAAGAGAATCCCACAGTCTTTACCTTGCTGGGGTGAGGCTACTTCTGCTACTCCAGTGGGTAACGTTGCTTAGTCAGTTAAACTGTCTAAAACGCAACATCATTCACCTTGTTTGTTCGAGGCACGTGGTGTCCAGAGCCCGAGGGAAGAAGGCTACCCGAGCACACTGAGTTATTTAAAGGCTCTCCTTTCAGAACTGTTGGGATGAGAGCCCTTCCTGGGGGGAGCTAGTGGAGTGAACAGAAATATCAGGAGGATCAGTGTCCACGTGGTGTGGTGGTGGTGGGTTGTTTTAGGGATCAAGCCTCCTAGGGCATCAGAATTGGCCTGGAAGGCCCTCTTGCTGGTACCTGGGAGAAACTGTCACGTACCCAGGGAAGCTACAGGTACAGAGGAACTAGCCCAATTCCTTCCAGAAGGGATGCGGAGGAGGAGGAGAGCATGAGGGCACAGCTGTGCAAAGGGAGGGGGAACAAGAGAGCCGGCCGTGAAGGGACACCCTTCCATTCTGTGGCCCTCCTTCATCTTGGGGCTGGATTTCCACAGCTTGAGTCTTCTGAAAGCGTCCTTTGTGGGTTTTGTCCTTTCTACATGGCGTGCGTGGGTGCGTGCTCAGTCGCTTCAGCTGTGTCCGACTCTTTGTGACCCTGTGGACCATAGCCTGCCAGGTTCCTCTGTCCTTGGGATTTTCACAGCAAGAATACTGCAGTGGGTTGCCGTGCCCTCCTCCAGGGGGATCTTCCCAACCCAGGGATCGAACTCGCGTCTCCTGCATCTTTTGCACTGCAGGCAGGTTCTTTACCGCCGAGCCCCCAGGGAAGCCCCTCTGCATGACTTAATGTTCTTCAAATCAGTACCCTTCTCTTTCCCTCTGGGTCTCTCTGGGTGGCGTGCGGGATCTAGTTCTCCGACCAGTGACTGAACCTGTGCCCCATGCATTGGGAGTTCAGAGTCTTAACCACTAGACTGCTAAACCATCAAGGAAATCCCTCAGAATGCTTTCAAATGTCTAGTAGCCTTTTATTTTAAAGCCGTGATATTAAAATACAGTTTGTGCTACTTTTATCTTTCTGACACCTATCAAAATAAATACTTGGCTATCACATTTAACAGTGTTGGTCCCGGCCCCCATAAAATCACCTTAAGACCCCCTTGTAGTACATAGCCCACACTTTGAAAATCTGCTTTGCCACAAACTCCAAAAAACAGGAGTTTGAAGTAGTAAGCCACTCAGCAGGATGGCAGCAAACCCAAGAGGGGCCAGGGCACTGTGAGCTTGGGTATCGGGGTAAGAAGTGTGAGCTTGTAAACTCGCTCTGAGAACGTGCCTCAGTTCCTCCCAGGGGTCCTCACCCGCAGGGTCAGCCTGAGAGAAGAGCTCAAACCTGCCACCTGGAAGTCAGCCTAATGAGAATTTCCTGGCTTGAGGTTGGCCCACCCTAGTGAAAGACCTGCACCGGGAACCTGAGTCTCGCCTCAAATGTTCAGGCAGTTCTGGGTGTAGTTGGTTCAGTTGGTATCAAATAAGAGCCAGGGAAATGGAGGCTGAGAAAGGAGAGAGGAGAAGGGAGGAGGAGGAAGCAGGTGAGGTGGCAGGGGGCGAAGGGGGCGGGGGGAGATTTGGTCAGAGCCAGCAAGCCTCCGATAGCCTGATTTCCTAAGGGAAAAAAACCAGCTTGAAAATATGTCTGCTTGTCTCAGCCAGCACTGCAGGCTTCCTTAGCTTTAGGGCCATTGTAGCCTTGCACTTTTTTCTGTCTTGTACTATTTGCTTTTACTTAAATCTCTCTTATAACAACCTAACACCCAGTAGCAGAAAACACATAAGCAAGCGTGACTTTCCGCTGGCTAAAATCTCTTCATAGGCGTTTCAGATTCAGATAAATTGCTGAGAAAATCCTAGCCTGATGATGCCATTTATTGTGACTTTTGTTCCCGAACCTCCTTTCCCTGTGCGCTTGTGCACAACGCAAGTAAGGATGGCTTACTGCTCGACTAAGACCAGAAATCTTCCTGAAATTCTTCCCTCGGTCTTCAAATCGCTTTCATCCCTCATGGAGAAAGAAACCACACCCACACATCAGTAGATGATGAGAAAGGTGTCTTTATTGGGTGATTTTTTTTTTTAAGGCATTTTTGTCTGCTGAGGGCCTTACAGGAGTCATTAGGGCATTCCCACCACCAAATAGTCACGGATGACTGTCTTACAACCTCATGAACACAACGGGCAAACTGTAGAAGCATTTGGGGGTAAATTAATAAATTAAGAGGAGGAGGTGGGGTGTCCCAATTCCTGGGGCTCTGGAGGCCTTCCAGCTGATTCTAGCTGCACAGTCTGGGCCCTTTAAGAATGTACCATTTCCTGGAATTCTAGAACAGAAGAGGTGAGAACAGGGTCAGCGGGGAAGGCTTGGCACTTTACAGACAGGCTACTGCCACTGAGGGTGCTGAAGAGGAAGGAGAGCCAAGCGCGTTGTCAGGTGAAGGCCATGGCCCCCTCCAAGGGCGCAGAAGGAAGAAAAGGTGTCCCTGACAGCCTGCGTGTTCCAGCCTCCCGCCGAATCTAATGCAACAAACATCTTTAATTCTGCATCAGAGCCCCTTGTGTTAGAACTTGCCAATCCAGTCATTTCTCTTTGACGAGGAATGACTAGCAGCCCATCATAGCACCTGTGCTCGCTCAACCTTTTGTCTGGTCAATTCAGGACAGAAATGGGAAGTTTCCTCCTTCTGTTGGGCTACTTATTGTATATTTAGGAAACATTTAATGATTTGGGATTTTGCATTAACTCTTCTCTGCTGGACCCTAACCTTGGCCCCCAGATTTATATTACTAAGAGATGATAATAAGGTGTGGATGCTACAGAGTGAAGCTGAAAACTAGGATTTGCTTTATATTTATTGGTAAGCTTTGATTGTTTGAAGTCTTTCATGAGTAAGTTTAATAAGTCTATCTTCCCTTACCTAAACTATTTTTCTGAGCTATCCATACAGGCTGCATTAACTCTCTTGTAGTAAGTGATAGTGGTATCATTTTGAGTAGATTTTTTTACATTTTAATTAGTACCACCATAAGGAACACGCATAAGCTCTCCTGAGCTGACATGCACGGAGTAGGTAAAACATGGGGTAACATGACGGAATCAGATGAAGATAACCCTCCAGACACGCAGTTACGCTGAAATTTGAATACAGGGCTCTGTACCCAGAAGGCTGAGCAAATGGTGATTGATTCAGGAGTTCTCTTAGTATTGCCTCCTTGTTATGCTAATATCCAGGAAAACGTATTTCTTTAAACCCTTGCAAGCTAAGATCCTTTCCTACTCAAAAGAATCAAATAGACACTTCGGTATGAGGCGTACTTGAGAATGTCAATTCTTCCCTTATTCAGAGAGACCAAGTCCCACTGCTGGAGATTGCTAACATTATTTTTCAGGTGCATCAGGGTGTCTTGCAAATAATGGGCCAGGCTAGTAGCTAGTACCCTGATCAGGTGAAGGGTTATTTTCTGGTTCATAGAGAGTGGGACTACCTTCTATGGTATATCCCCACGCCAGAGTCTTGACATAGATCATTGCATCCTCACTTTACTTTTATGGATGAAAAGACTGAGGCTCAGCAAGCTGAAGGTAGGGGGGTTTTAACCTATATTTGTCTGACCTCATGGCCTAACCCCCCTGCCCCAGATGCCACCTGAGCTCGAGTCTCTCCTGCCATGTACAGGTGTGGACATACCGTCAGCCCCGATCTTCCCGTCTCCGTCATTGTCCGCAGCTGCCATCAAGGACTTGGTTTCTGACTCGGTCAGTTCTCTAGCACCACTCTCAAACTTCTGGAGGAAAAACCTACCGGATAGTGAAGATTGAGGGGAATGTTTTTAAAACCCACACACATTTCTGTGTTTGCCCCTTTCTTTTTCTCTTGAAGCAAACCATCTGTTCCCAGCAACCACAATAATCAGTCAAGTCTTAGCAAGCAAAAATTTCTTTCATTGTCTAGACTAGTGGACCTTTTGTTAAAAAAAATTTTTTTTTTCAAAAGTTTGCTGTTAAGTCGGTTTGCCAAGGAAGACTCCTAAGACTAATGACTTTTTGTCCCCAAGTCTTTGGTGCTCATATTTAGTGTTTTGCGAGTCAGTGTGGCTGATTGACTCATGTTCTGCTCTTTCATGAGAATCTACTGAGTGACCAGCATCAGAGCTGGTCATTGAAAGATGCTGGGGAGACTGGCCTCCACTGCACCCCAGCCCCACCTAACAATGTTGGGGTGCTGGTGGGGCTTAGGACAAACTTACTTCAGCTCTTCTTCATCCAGGTACCCACTCTGGTCATTGTCTATGAAACGAAAAACATCCTTCACCTGACTGGCCGACATCTTAGCGAGGCCCGATGTCTGGAAGAATTTTTGGGGTTCAAAGGTATCTGGATCTGAAAAACAGAGAATAGGTTATTCTGATGCTCATTGGATTGCATTCTGTCTCTGGACCAAAGTGATGTCAACTTAGGATGTTAAAACTACTTTACATAATATCATTGAGCTACAGGGATGCTCTGTTTAAAAAAAAAAACTTTCTTTCAAAGGCCAAGTAGGGCTGTGGCTGGGTCTGGATTCTGAGGCAGCTAAGACCATATGCCTTCACTCTCTCACCCCTTTCTCCCTCCCCAGGTTTCCCTCTCCACTTGACTTTGTCCATGCCCCCTTCTCTGGCCTCCTCTCCTCTGCGCCTGCTGGTGCTCTTTATTCAGGCTGTGTATCCAAGATGGCCGCCCCACTGGTCTAACTGGTGAGAGAAATACAATCGTAGGATTCAGGCTGTGGGGATCTGCTGATTCCTTTTTTCCCCTTCATGTTTAGTAAGTTTCTTTCATCGTGCAGAAAGGGATCCTGTGCTCAGATCTCCTATTTCTATCATGTAGTTTTCTAGTTAATAAGTTCCTCCTCTGATTCCCGTGCACTTTCAGCCAGTTTGCATTTTAATTTTTGTAACTTTCAGGAGCTACCGATATGTGCGAGAAACCCACTGCTGCCTTGCTTCCCTTTACCTTGGCACTCCTGCAGGGCTGCTGCAATGTCGTCCGCACTGAGGACATCTGTGATGCTCATTTTCCACCTGTTCTCACAGAATAATTGAGATGTGGTAAATGCCCAGCAGAAACGTGCACATCTGGGGGGAGCACACCCCCCAGGCCCACAGAAACTGCACATTTGTTGAGAAATTTTAAAATGCAATAAGCATATGACCAGCTAAGACATAATACCCAAATAAAAACCAAATACTGAAAAGATTCCAGCCCCCTTCATCTCAGTGTTCTCCCTTGAATATATGCCAAAGATGAAATTAAAAAATAAAAACTGAAGAAAGATTTGATGCTGCTTTCTTATAAAAAATATATATATATTTACATCATCGACCACTTATACAGACATCTACAAGTCATTCAGAAGTAGACCATGTTACAAAGGCAATGGCATTTTAATACATTAGCCAGAGAAATGCAACATTGCAAGTTTCCCTTACGGAAGGACAGAGCTTGGGCTGCTTGCAGACCCTCTACGGAAGGGATGCCCTTCTGTCGCAAAGGATGGGAATCAGAGACATCAAAAACCCATTTACCAGAGATCAAAATCCACCCATGTGTCGACTCCACGGGAAAAGAACCTGAGCACCGCACGCACCAGCCTGAAATGAATCCACGTAGGAAAAAAGAGTCTGGGACCTGGGTGGTCCACCAGCTACTCACCGTTTTAGATTTTCCTCCAAGAAGAATCAGGAAAAAGAACCGAAGGAGCCAAAAAACGGATGTGCTTTTGCTACCTCACTGACGTACCTTATATAGGATTGAAAAAGCGATAGGAAGAACCTCTTAGATTTCCTTTTCAAGGATCAGGTGGACATAGCTCAGATGTCTTGCTTTACTAATTAAACCCTTTTTTTTTTTCTATTTATATCTCAAAGGAATGTGGGTAGGAACAGCCAGTTTTCAAAAACAAACCTCAACAAGCCTTAACTAGGTTTCAATTTTGCAAACCAACCCTGCTGGCCAAGCGTCAAGTCACCGGAGGCCTGGTAAAGAGGAGACAGTGGTTGAAGTGAGGTAAACACATCTGAGGGGCCTCTGTCAGTTGAAAAGGGCTCCCCACTAGATGTTAGTGGCTGCCATCAGAGGCAGGTCTGTTGTCGGCCTCCGAAACTTTAGATAGATGAGGCCGACCTCAGACCAGGGCTGACAGACTCAGGGTCAGTGTCAGATGGGTACAAAGACTTGTCCCACCAAGGGGATAGCACTGGTTAGATGACTTTCTAAAAAAGTCTTGACTTTGGTATTTCTCAGCTGTACATTTTTTGATTGGCGTATAGTTGATTTACAATGTTGTGTTAATTTCTGCTCTGCAGCGAAGTGAGTCAGTTATACCTGTATATACCTTCTTTTCTGATATCCTTTTCCATTACGGTTTACTATAGGATATTAAATATGTGCTATGCAGTCAGACCTTGTTTTTATCTATTCTGTATATAAAAGCTTACATCTCCTAACCCCAGCCTCCCACTCCATCCTTCTTCTGGCTGCTTCACCCTTGGCAACCATCAGCGTGTCCTCTGTGAGCGTGATTCTGTTTCTGTTGCACAGACAGGTTCATTTCTGTCATATCTTATTAACGGTATTGATTAATCTTTTAGGCTCTGCCGGGTCTTCCTTGCTGTGAGTGGGTTTTCTCCGGTCGCAGTGATGCGCAGGGTTTGCTCTTGGTTGCGGTGCATCGGCTTCTCATGCCGGCGGCTTCTCTTGCTGCAGAGCACAGGCCTGGTGTGTGGGCTTCAGCCATCATCCACACGGGCTTCGCTGCCCCACAGCACGTGGGATCTTCCTTGATCAGGGATTGAACCCGCGTCCCCTGCACTGGCAGGCGGAGTCTTAACCACTGGAACACCCAGGAAGTCTTCATTTGTCTCATATTTTAGAGTCCACATATAAGCAAAATCATATGGTATTTGTCTTTCTTTTTCTGACTCCACTTAGTGTGATAATGTCTGTTGCCTCCATGTTGCTCTCAGCTGTATTTTAAATTGCCCCTACTAAAAAGGCGAAAAAGGGGAAAATAACTACCCATTCCCAACCCAGTAGCTAAAATTTGCAGAAAATATATGAGGCCAGGACTTGGGACCTCATAATTTGTTTTTGTTTTGTTTTTTTGGGTTTTTGGCTTTCCGCAAACCTTTTATTCAGTCCTTATATGGCCAACAGTGTGCTGCTTTCTAAAAAAAAAAATTATGGTAGAAAACATAGAACATAAAGTTTAGCATCTTAATCATAATATAGTAGCGTTAACTACATGTATGTGGTTGGGCAACAGACGTCTAGAACTTTTTTCTTTTTCTGTTTTTGCTGGGCCGCAGCACTTGGGATCTTACTTCCCAGACCAGGGATCGAACCCGAGCCTGCTGCAGTGGAAGTAAGGAGTCTTAGCCACCGGACCACCAGAGATGTCTCTCTAGAACTTTCTCATCCAACAAAACTAAGCTCTGTACCCACCGATTAGGAACTCCCCATGCTCCTTCCCTTAGCCTCTGGCGACCACGATGCTGCTTTCTGTCTCTAAGCGTTAGACCACTAGAGAATCCTCGTAAGTGGAATCGTCCAGTATTTGTCTTTCTGTGACTAGCCTCTTTCACCCAGGAAAATGCCCTCAAGGTTCATCCATGTGGTAGCATATGACATTTCCTTCTTTTTGAAGGCTGAATTCAAGTGTTTTAAAAGTCAAAACTGATCCCATGTTGCAATCATAATTATTCAGTGTTTTTTTAGAGAAGGATCTCAGGACTCTTACCTGGGGGCACAATCTGGACAGCCATCTGCAATTTCCTCCCAGATATATCCCCCTTCTTCTATGCCTTTACTTTTACTAGTGTTATCAGTGAAGTTTCTCTCAGGATCACCTACAGCATTTTTTTTCCTGCATTGTAAAAGATTTTTATTTTTTATTGAAATATAGTTGATTTACAGTGCTGTATTAGTTTCTGGTGGACAGCAAAGTGGTTCACATTTATATGTGCAACATATACTGTTTTTCATGTTCTTTCTCCTTATGGGTTATTACAAAATATTGAGTAGGGTTCCCTGTGCTACAATAGGTCCTTGTTGTTTGCCTGTTTTATATATAGTAATGTATATAAGTTAATCCCAAACTCCTAATTCATTCCTCCCCCCTTTTCTCCTCTGGTGACCACAACTGTGTTTTTTATGTCCCTACAGCATCTCTTGAATTACCAAACCTTAGGTCAGCGCCATTTCTGTCTTGCCCATATGATGTTTCCCAAAATGCATAGCACAGTGCCTGACCTAGTTAGGTGCTTGGAAATTATATGATGAATAGATATATAAAAACAGCAAAAAGAATCTGAAAACAAGATTACCAGACAGCATCCACTTGGCCCAGTCTTAAAAAAAAAAAACACAACACAGTTTCTGAAAATAAGTCTTAAGAAATTAGGTTGCTGACATTAAGTTGCCATAGAAACTGGCTGAGTTCTTTCTTTCTGTGGAAGGGTTTACAACTGTCCATAGAGAGAAAGAGTTTCAAAAATCTGCTCATTTAAATGAAAACAGCATATGGGTTAAACCAAGACACTTCAGATATTCATGCTGTTTTTCTGATAGAACCTAAAGATAAACAGAGACCCAGTAAATGATGTCTGAGTCAAGAATGCGACCAGGATTCTGACGTGAATTCCACTACGTGCAATCTGAGGATCAAAATGTTGATTCACACAGAAGGACAAACGCTGTACGATTTCACTGCTCTGAGGTGCCTGTTAGTGCTCAGTTGTGTCCGAGTCTTTGCGACTCTAGCCTGCCAGGCTCCTCTGTCCGTGGCATTTGACAGGCAAGAGTACCGGAGGGGTTTACCATTCCCTTCTACAGGGAATCTTCCTGACCCATCAATTGAATCTGCCTGCATTAGCAGGTAGATTCTTTACCACTAGTGCCACTTGGGAGTAGTCAGAATCGTGGAGACAGAAAATAGAAGGGTAACCACTGGGAGAGTGGGAAAGGGGAAGTAGTGTTTAATGGGGACAAGATTCAGTTTGGGAAGATGAAAACATTCTGGAGATGGATGGTGGTTGATGGTTGTAAAACAGTGTGGATGTACTTAAAACCACATTACTGTACACTTAAAATTGTTAAAATGGTAAAGTTTATGTTATGTATATTTTACCACAATAAAAATCGTTGATTCAGAAGTCTTCCTTATTTTGGTCACCAGTTCCCATGAAAGAGAAGAAAGAAGCATTGGAAATAGACCTTAATTTGAGCCCAGATCTTTCCTTTATTAGCCATGTGACTCTGGACCCCAGTTTCCCCTTTTGGGAAGGAGTAATACAAATACCTGCTCCATTAACTTCTCAGAGTTCTTCTGAGGATCATGGGGCCAAGTGCAGGTCTGCAAATGTCCAGAGGGGTCTCAGTGTCCCCTGGTGAATCAATCCCACCCCGTCCTGCAATTGCAAGAGTATTTCATTTGTGTATCCGTTCCACTCGATTGGTAGGGACTTCCCAGAGTGGAGGGAATGGATACTGGGATCGACTAGCACTGTCTGCAGCGGGAAGACTGGCAGCTGGGAGCAGAGTACTTCGTGACTCTGTCAAGCTGTGTGCTTGGGCTTTGCTCCTGCCACAGGCCCTGGACTGTCAGATCACACTTCTCTCTCAGATATTTGATGCTGTCCCCAGTCACCGGTTTCTATCCAAATCCCTAGTGGGGCTCTTAATCCCACAGACTTCCCCTTCTCTGAGCCCACACACCTGCTGATTTTGTAGCTCTGTAACGTAGTCTTTCCAGCCACACCGGCCTGATCCAGGTCTCATCCCTGCCTGTGCCCAACCCCAGCTGTCTTGCTGGTGACTAACTTCTTGGAAGCGTCTGAGGCTCTCTGTTCAGTGTGTGTGTTGCTGTAGATAAAAGCACAATTGACTTCCATCCTCTCTCGATGGATGTCTCCTCCTTCCATTTCTCAGCTTCATCTTCTCTGCATGCCCCACTGTCTCCACCCTCATCCTAGCCTCCATCATTTCTTTGGGGAACAGCCACGGAGGACTTTAACAGGCCACCCCTCATCCTCTTGGGCTCCCCTTCCAGCCTCACTCGGTGGATCTTTCCAAAACCCTAGCAGTGTCAGTTCCCTAGAGCTGCCCTAACGGACCGTGTGGCTTTAAAGTCTGTTGTCTCCAGTTCTAGAGGCCAGAAGCCCAAACCACGGTGGCAGCAGAGCCCTGCTTCCCTTGAAGTCTCTGACGGAGGATCCTTGCCTGCCTCTTCCAGCCGCTGGTATTTGTGGGCAGTTGCCGGGGTCCAGCCCCGGTGGATCCAGGGAATTCGAAGGGGGGACGGCGTAGGTGAGGAAAAACTTATTTATTTAGAAATATAAGAATAGAGTAGGAAGAAATAGTATAGTAGGAAAATTGAGATGGAGAAAAGAAGGCTGAATAACTTGGTTTACGTGGAAAGCCAATAAAACCTCGAGACAAGAGGTTTGCACCATCTACGTTAGGTTTGAATATCGGAGAGTGCCCCGCCCTGGGCTCTCTCTCTTAGGGATCTTAACAGCCGGGACAGGTAAGTAGACACGGCGAGCCTCCGCGCCCCAGATGGGAATTCAGCCAGAAATTAGAGAAAATAGGAGACACGGGGGAGTCCCAGCATCAGTGCAAGACTCTCCGAGAGGGAAGGGGAGAAGGAAAAAAGGGGGGAAAAGGGAAAAAAGGGGAAATCCAACGTCGGCTCCAAGAGAGAGTTTATTGTTCAGAATCAGCTTATATACCCCAAATTATACATAATAGAATATGCAGAGTTACGCAGAGGTAGCAGTCCCGACCCTCGCTGAGACAAGGCTTTCTTTTTTGCATACTCTCCTGTTACAAAAGTCTCAGGTGGTCCACATTATCTTCTGGCCAAGAGGCCTATTAACATTTCTATGGCTCTCTTCTGATGAAGTTTTGTTAACCAGAAGACTCATTTGTGTTAATCTTTCCAAAGTCTGAATGCCACTCTCAGAAAACACTAAATAAAAATACAGCAGTTTGTAATAAAAGGAAGTACAGTGATTTATAGCAAAAGTCTAGTATTGCTAACATCAAAACTACTAGATATCCTTTTCCATATCCCATATGTATTGATTACATCTTCCTGGGTGCCTGATAGATAAAAAAAATAAGGAAGTCTGGCAGCAATCATTGAGTCAACCGTGAAATCCTGTCACCAATGTGAATTTGAAAAGGCTCTGAAACTTTACGGTACTTTAAGGCTTTTGTGCCTCTCACAGTTGGGAGGTTGTGAGCAATTCACAAGCTTGCAAAAAGTCAGGGGACCCTGTTTAGGCAGGCTAGAGTGTCATCAAAGGGGGGTTGGGCTGAAACACTTTCAAATGCAGGAAACCAAAGCTCAGAATTAACTTTTTCCAGAGAAAATTAGAAAATAACGGGAAAACAGACAAATTCTTATTTTGGGGGGCACATGTTCAGGAAAAACCAGGGAGAAATCCGATGACTCAGATTGCCCTGCCCTCTGAGTTTGCCACGTGACCCTGTCACGGGTGGGGTTCCTCACGCCGGCCCCCGACAGGCAGCCCTCCGCACTCCCTGGCTTGCAGCTGCATCACTCTGGGGTCTGCCTCCATCATCCCCTGGCCACCTTCCCCCTTTGTGTCCTCTGCTTACAGGGAGCCCGGTCGTGATGGATCAAATGCCCGCCCGACTCTAGTATGACCGCATCTTAACTAGTTACACACCTGCAGTGATCTTTTTTCTGAATAAGCCACTGTATGAGGTGTGCGGGTTAGGACTTCAGTGTATCTTTTAGGGGAACACGATTCACCCTAAATCACAAAGCATATGGCTCCCCTCTGCCCCTTCCTCCTGACCTCTTCTGCCAGACCACAAGCCCTTCTCTGGGTTCCACTTGCGCTTGGAATAAAGACAAAAGTCCTTCCCACAGCCTTGAAGAGCCTTCCTGATCCATCCCCTGCAGACTTCTCCAGCCTCATCTCACCCGATCTCACACATCAGACCCTCAAGTTACCCACCCTTCCACCAGCCATGGCCTTGTTTTACTGTTATCTTTGCCTGGAACACTCTTTGCTTCCTCTCACTTTTTAGGTGTCTCATACACCCAGCCTTTATAGCTCTGCTCAGGTGTTACTTCTTCCAGGAAGCCATCCCAGACTCGAAGAGTAGGTCAGACCCAACTTCACAGGTGGTTGAACCGCTGTGCTTCTCTCAGCAGCAAATCACAGCTGCTGGTCCTACTTGCTGTGGTTGCTTGAATCGCGTCTCTTGCCCTCTGGGAAGTAAGATGCATGTGAGGAGGGTCAGAGTCTATGTTTGCTCAAGTCTGTTTCCCCCTGTGGATGTAAACAAAATGAACACAGGCAAGGGCTATTAGTTCAGAGCATCCTGCAGCAAGGGAGGCACCATCTCTTGTGTTTGGCAGGGCCCCAAAGGCAGGCAGAGGAGCAGGAAGGTTTGACAGTGGAAAAAGAGGAAGACTCAGGTATGCTCTGATTGGAGGCTGTCACCTGGGAGCAGCTGGAGCCCGGCTGATAGAACCTGGACACCCTATGTGAGCATGTTGGGAGCATGTTTGGCTTTCTCTGGTTGGTCCTAAGTTGGAAGCAAGGGCCAAAGTGAAGTGAGCTTATCAGTCATTAATCCAGTCTCCATTGTTCTGGGCCAGTTGTTATGGGCATTAGTTTGCCTTCCTGGATTACTTGCTGGAGATGGTGGTCTGGTTCGCTACAAGTCTGACTTACAGGCTGGCTTCCACTGGGTGGTTGCTGCAGATGGTGGGTCAGAGTTCTGAGTCCTCTTTTCATATGTGCTCTGACCATTAAACTGTGAATCTGAGACCAAGCAAGGCCAAATACATACATAATTTTTTTAAAAGTAGAGCGCTGATGCAAAGAGGAGTCTGCATAAACAGACCTTTCTAAAAGAACCCTTATCATCCGTTAGTTCTCCATATATTTCCCAGTCACTTCCCCGTGATCTATTACCCCAAGAAGTCTAAACCCCCTTCTCTTTGTCTAATCACTTCTCCACAGTTCAACATTCTTTGTTATGATGGCATGTAATCTCCCAGCTTAATTGCTTCTTTCCTGTGAACTCCTGCAGGTAAAATAAAGTTTTACCTTTTCTCCTATTAACCTGTTTTTTGTCAATTTAATTCACAGGTCCCATGAACTGAACCTAAGAGATTGGAGGAAAACATTTTTTTTCCCTCCATGACAGGCCCCTTAATCTCATCACTCTGTGTTTGGTTTCTCGAGAATGCTTACGATGGTCTGAATTTATTTGGTTTACTTCTTGTTTCCTTGGAATCTCCTGAGAAGCAGGGGCTGTATGTGTGTCTGGTCCACCTTCAGCCCTCAGGGCCTGGCTCTTACTAGCACCAGGGGCTCCAGCAGAGGAGAACAGAGGGCCTGGCCTCATCTGGGTACATGACTAGCTGTGAGGTGGGCCAGGTGGGAATCTGAAGTCTTAAGTTCAGCAATGTCCAGAGACGTCCCTGGTGGCCCTGTAGCTAAGACTTCATGCTCCCAGTGCAGACGTCCTGGGTTCAATCCCTGGTCGGGGCATTAGATCCCGCAGTGCTGTAAATACTGTTGAGTCACCAGGGAAGCCCACACACCTGTTTCCCTCGATAATTGACTTAAGATCCAGGGTTGGTGTGGTCTGGACCTGTTTCCTTAGGGAGAATTTCTTTTTTTTTTTTAATTGAAGTATAGTTGATTTGCAGTGTTGTATTAATTTCTGCTATATAGCAAAGTGATTCAGTTATACATATATGCATTCTTTTTTTTTAAATATTTTTTTCCATTATGGTTTATCACAGGATATAGAATATAATTCCCTGTGCTATATACAGTAGGGCCTTTTTGTTTATCCATTCTACATATAATAGCTTACATCTGCTGCCCCCAAACTCCCCGCCCATCCTTCCCCCAACCTTTCCCCCTTGGCAACCATAAGTCTGGTTCTGCTTCTGTTTCATAGATAAGTTGATTTGTGTCATATTTTAGGTTTCACATATAAGTGATATCATATGGTGTTTGTCTTTCTCTCTCTGACTTACTTCCCTTAGTATGATGATCTCTAGTTGATTCCATGTTGTTGCCAACGGCATTTCTGTTCTTTTTCATGACTGAGTAGTGTTCCACTGTGGCTTCCCAGGTGGCTCAGTGGTAAAGAAACCACCTGCCAATGCAGGAGACACAGGTTCGATCCCTGGATCGGGAAGATCCCTGGAGAAGAAAATGGCAATCTGCTCCAATATTCTTGCCTGGGAAATCCCATGGACAGGGGAGCCTGACGGGCTACAGTTCATGGGGTTGCAAAAGAGTCAGACATGACTAAGCAACTAAACACCAGCAATACTTGGGGGATTTCTGAGGGCAAGACAGGACATAGTACTTTAAGACATGATCACATCAGGATAGCTTGACTTGGCATAACAAGTATCTGGACTACTCTTAGAACTGTTAGCACTCATGTGATACCTGGCAAGACTGTGACACTTTCAGTAAATGAATGAACAAGTCACTAGCCTGGCTTGTATGTAGTGTGGGGTGTGTGTGTGTGTGTGTGCATGTGTGTATGTGTGTGTGAAGGTTAAATACAGATGAAGAAGGGGAGGGGAAAAGAGAGAGAAACCCAGGCCCTCCTGTCATTTGAGCCTGGGTGACGTGTAACTGAGCATCCGCTTGCCCAGCTAACACAGCTCAGGCCCCAGGAAAAAGCTTCTTCACATCTCTTACTCTGTGTCCTCAAAACAAGACAGCTCCAGAGATATGGAGTCTGTGTCGCTCCTGATCTCAGAGACAGGGGAGGAGGGCAGATTTGAGTGGCAGGAATCTTAGGAAAGAAACAAAAGACAAAATTAATTAAGCCGTCAAGTCCTTTTTCAGATATGTTGACTATGATGGATTCTCATATAACAAAGTATTGTTTCCTGGTAGTGCTGAATGTCTTGTTTTTTTTCCTTCTCTTGGTGTTTTAATTTGTAGTTTCAGAGGTGTTTACAAAGTAGCTTGTCATTTGAAACAATCCCACATGATGACTAAGGAAAATTTGCAGTATTAAACAACTCATGTTATTTTTTATTTGTGTCCATATAGGTTTAGATGTAACATGAGAAAAGTATGATATTGATTTTACATCGACAACTAGTTAGATATTGAATACTAGAATTGTGGACTATTTTCCTGTTTAGAAGAATTTAGTAAGGTTTAATGAAATTCTGTATTTTAAAACATTAAACACTTTCATTTTATTTAAATCATTTTGATTAAAATTTTGGTTTTTGTTAACTATAGTTTGTATTTTACCATTTGTTTGTAGCTAACTTTGAATGCTTCAGAAGAAAACAATTTTGTGAAAACATACACAAATAATTTTGATTTTTAAATGTTTTACCTTTATTGTGTTTTTGATGAAAATATATTCAAACATCATCAGCTCAGTTCAGTTCCATTGCTCAGTCATGTCCAACTCTTTGCGACCCCATGAATCGCAGGACGCCAGGCCTCCCTGTCCATCACCAACTCCCGGAGTTCACTCAGACTCACGTCCATTGAGTCCGTGATGCCATCCAGCCATCTCATCCTCTGTCGTCCCCTTCTCCTCCTGCCCCCAATCCCTCCCAGCATCAGTCTTTTCCAATGAGTCAACTCTTCACATGAGGTGGCCAAAATACTGGAGTTTCAGCTTTAGCATCATTCCCTCCAAAGAAATCCCAGGGCTGATCTACTTTAGAATGGACTGGTTGGATCTCCTTGCAGTCCAAGGGACTCTCAAGAGTCTTCTCCAACACCACAGTTCAAAAGCATCAATTCTTCTGCGCTCAGCCTTCTTCACAGTCCAACTCTCACATCCATACATGACCACAGGAAAAACCATAGCCTTGACTAGACGGACCTTAGTCAGCAAAGTAATGTCTCTGCTTTTGAATGTGCTATCTAGGTTGGTCATAACTTTTCTTCCAAGGAGTAAGCGCCTTTTAATTTCATGGCTGCAGTCACCATCTGCAGTGATTTTGGAGCCCAAAAAAACAAAGTCTGACACTGTTTCTACTGTTTCCCCATCTATTTCCCATGAAGTGATGGGGCCAGATGCCATGATCTTCGTTTTCTGAATGTTGAGCTTTAAGCCAACTTTTCCACTCTCCTCTTTCATTTCAACAAGAGGCTTTTTAGCTCCTCCTCACTTTCTGCCATAAGGGTGGTGTCATCTGCATATCTGAGATTATTGATATTTCTCCCAGCAATCTTGATTCCAGCTTGTGTTTCTTCCAGTCCAGCATTTCTCATGATGTACTCTGCATATAAGTTAAATAAGCAGGGTGACAATATACAGCCTTGACGTACTCCTTTTCCTATTTGGAACCAGTCTGTTGTTCCATGTCCAGTTCTAACTGTTGCTTCCTGACCTGCATACAGATTTCTCAAGAGGCAGGTCAGGTGGTCTGGTATTCCCATCTCTTTCAGAATTTTCCACAGTTTACTGTGATCCACACAGTCAAAGGCTTTGGCATAGTCAATAAAGCAGAAATAGATGTTTTTCTGGAACTCTCTTGCTTTTTCCATGATCCAGCGGATGTTGGCAATTTGATCTCTGGTTCCTCTGCCTTTTCTAAAACCAGCTTGAACATCAGGGAGTTCACGGTTCACATATTGCTGAAGTCTGGCTTGGAGAATTTTGAGCATTACTTTACTAGCATGTGAGATGAGTGCAATTGTGCGGTAGTTGGAGCATTCTTTGGCATTGCCTTTCTTTGGAATTGGGATGAAAACTGACCTTTTCCAGTCCTGTGGCCACTGCTGAGTTTTCCAGATTTGCTGGCAAATTGAGTGCAGCACTTTCACAGCATCATCTTTCAGGATTTGAAACAGCTCAACGGGAATTCCATCACCTCCACTAGCTTTGTTCGTAGTGATGCTTTCTAAGGCCCACTTGACTTCACATTCCAAGATGTCTGGCTCTAGATGATTGATCACACCATCGTGATTATCCAGATCATGAAGATCTTTTTTGTACAGTTCTTCCATGTCTTGACTCCTCTTCTTAATATCTTCTGCTTCTGTTAGGTCCATACGATTTCTGTCCTTTATCAAAGTCCATCTGTGAGCATGAAATGTTCTCTTGGTATCTCTAATTTTCTTGAAGAGATCTCTAGTCTTTCCCATTCTGTTCTTTTCTCTATTTCTTTACATTGATTGCTGAAGAAGGCTTTCTTATCTCTTCTTGCTGTTCTTTGGAACTCTGCATTCAGATGCTTATATCTTTCCTTTTCTCCTTTGCTTTTTGCCTCTCTTCTTTTCACAGCTATTTGTAAGGCTTCCCCAGACAGCCATTTTGCTTTTTTGCATTTCTTTTCCATGGGGATGGTCTTGATCCTTGTCTCCTGTACAATGTCACGAACCTCATTCCATAGTTCATCAGGCACTCTATCTATCAGATCTAGGCCCTTAAATCTATTTCTGACTTCCCCTGTATAACCATAAGGGATTTGATTTAGGTCATACCTGAATGGTCTAGCGGTTTTCCCTACTTTCTTCAATTTAAGTCTGAATTTGGCAATCAGGAGTTCGTGATCTGAGCCACAGTCAGCTCCCGGTCTTGTATAATTGCACTTTAATTTTTAGTCCCTGAGCTTATTATGGACAGTAGAATATTGTGTGAAAATATTATAAAATTACAAAGTGTTTGCTAAAAAGTAAGGAAGAAAAACAAACTTGGGGGTTTAAAATATAACAATTTATGAATTGTGTATGTCATTTTTATTATTTATCCAAACATTGTTGGGGCTTCCCAGGGCGCTGGGAAAATCCCGTGGAGAAGGAAACATGAACCCACCCCAGTATTCTTGCCTGGGAAATCCCATGGACAGAGGAGCCTGGTGGGCTACAGTCCACGGGGTCACAAAGAGTCAGACACGACTGAGCAACTAGACGGCAACACTGCTGACCCAGCGACACTGACACGTAAGGTAGGAAAAGCTAGTCATCTGTCATGTTTCGCCTATTTTGCTCTTGCAGAAAGCCACACGCAGCCTACCCACTGAAAATGTGTGAAACCCTGTGTGTCTCACAGCTCAGAATGTTCCCAAAAGTCAGGGATTCATGTTTCCTTACGGATGAGGAAACTAAGCTGACGTTCAGAGAAGGTGCCAGCCCTTATCTTCCTCCTGAATCTCCCTGGCTCCCCGCTCTTTCTAAATGACTGGACTCCCTGCTGCTTTTGTCAGACACAGAGAGCAGAGTCCAGGTGAGATGATCATTATTCAGAAGGAAGGGCCTGTCCTGGCCATGGGCAATGGAGAGGCTGCTGTGAGAGTGTGCAAAGAACTCTGCAGGCACTTTCCTCGTGGTCCAGGGGCTGAAAAACTGCCTTCCAGCGAAGGGGATGTGGGTTTGATCCCTGGTCAAAGGCTAAGATCCCACTTGCCGAAACAACTAAGCCCGCGTGCCACAAGTGGAGAGTCCACACGCGCTGCACCTGCGGAACCCTCGGGCCCTAACCCTGACCCAGGGGCAGCCAGACAAGCCCGCACGCCACAGCGAAGACCCGGCACAGCCGAACAAATAAGCCAATACAGAGGTTTTTTCTTTTTAAAGAGCTCTCGAAATGTCAGTCTCCTCACCCTAAAATGTTAAAAACAAACAAGAAGCCACAGCTGTGGTTCAGTTGCTATGAAAAGGCATTTGTCTTAACTGCTGGACTGCCAGGGACGTCTCAGGAATATTTTTTAAGACGCCAGCTGCCAGTGGCCTTGCAGAAAGTGCAGGTTCGGGAAAGGTTCCCACTTGTGAGAACGCTGATGTTTCCTGGGTTTTAGTTCCTCTTACCTTTGGGTTCTTCCTCCAGCTTTCTGTTAGGACTGTATCCCGTGTTGGGAACATTGGATCCATCGCTCCAGGCTTCAGTAATGATCCACCGGCATTCTGGGTGTGCTTAGACCTCTTGTTGCCTTCAGGGCCCCGGTACCCCTCCCCCCAGCCTTCTTACTGGCTCTCAGGGGGCAGTACACAGCATTTTTCACCCAAATATTGCAGGAGAGGACAATTCCTCCTCTCTGCCTGCCTGTCTCATGCCTTAAGTAATCCCAAAGATGACAGCGCTTCTTATGTCTTTTTTTCCTCTTTGAGATTTGCTTTAAAGACTCAGTGGAATTGATGGCAAACATCAATCATAGTTTATTTGCACATTAACCTCTGCTGGGATCTCCTCGGGCTTTGAGGGCATTGTAGGAAGAAAATGCTGACACTGAGGTGTGCTCACGTCTTCCTGGTCCACCCTCACCTTCGGGGTTTATGGGCTGCACTTCTGTCTTGAACAGCCAGCGACTGCCGCAGTGGCATCCTCTCCTGTGTGTCTCCTTCGCGCTCACCTTCCGACCCCATGCACAGCACTTCTGACACCAGCTGGCTGTCCTGCAATTTAACTCAATTCTGCTGACACTGTCCACCTGGAGTCTAGGTTGTCACCTGTGCCTCTGGCTGACCAGCTGTAAGTCAGAGGTTCCCACACCTCCTCTTGGGTTGAATTAATTTGCTAGAGCAGCTCAGAAGACTCGAGAAAAGAGCTTTCTTACTGTTTGCTGGTTTATTATAAATGGATATGATCAAGGGTACAGATGAACATCCCGAGGGGAGAAATGGGTAGGACAAGGTAGATGGGAAGCTGCCCAGAGCTTCGTGCCCCCTGCAGGCAAGCTGCTCCCCCGGCTTCTTCACATGTTCACCAGGTGAGGCGCCCCAGCTCCACACTTTGGGGCTTTATGGAGGCTTCCTCACACAGGCAGGGTCAATCATTAGCTAGATTTCCAGCTCCTCTGTCCTCTCTGGAGGATGAGGTGGGGGCGCTGAAGCTCCAAGTTTCTAATCCTGGCTTGGTCTTTCTGTTGACCAGCCCTTGTCTAGGAGCCCGTGTTAGAACAAAAGAGATTCCTGTCACTCAGGAAATTCTAAGGCGCTGATGAGCCGGTGTTGTGAACCAGAGTTAAAGACCAAATATTAGCAACGAAAGATGCTCCCAGTGCTCTTATCACTTAGGAAATTACAAGTGTCCAGGAGCTCTGTGCCAGGAGCCAGGGGTAGGGCCTAACATATATATGTTTCCATTATCTTACACACACAGTGAGATCTCTGGGGCTCTGTGATGTACACACTCATTTTTATTATTTCTGTGTCAGTTAATAAGTCAACCAGCTGATCTTTTATTACTCATGCCAGTGTAAATTTTGCATCATAAAATTTATAGTTATAGGACAGACTGTACCACTATTTCAATAACCTATATTGTAAGTTCTGTGATGCAAGGCACCTCTTTTCTGCCTTAACACAGGTGAATTATAAGGAATCTATGTGGATTGTATTTGAATGACTTGAATATCCTTTAGTTCCACTTGGATTTGACACAAAGAAGCACTAGCAGGTCTCAAGTATTGCCTGTTTTAGAAGCCTCAAGTCCCTAAGAGGAAACCCAGTATCAAGAATTTGAAGCAAATTAACTTGTGTGGAAGGAATCTACAGAAAAGAAACACCAGGTATTTTGACTAGAGCATCATCAGAGCAGCGCGTTGAATTCTAATAAAATTTTTTGATGTGCAGTTTCAATTTTCAGGAGCAAATCTACTTATGTATAGAGGGTCATATGTTAAAAAGTTTATTGTGTAAGCGGCCCGGCTAGCTCAGTCGGTAGAGCATGAGACTCTTCGAAAGTTTATTATGTGAATGAACAAGAGAAGTGCTGTTCTAAGAGCTCGGGTGACTTCCCCGAGGTCAGACCGCTGGGAAAGTCAGAGCGAGGGTGTCCTGCGTCTTCTGCTCGCGTATCTGTTCACGGTCATGTCTAGATAAGAACCTGAGGGAGCCCTGAGGCTCTAGAACAGTCTCCTAGATTTGGACCTGGCCCTATGTCTGTGGTCTCCAGAACTTCTCGATGGCAATGCTCAATGACATGACACGACAGTTGTTATGACAATGACAATTTCCTTGAAATTTCTCTTAGTGGATGGTTTTCCTGGGGATCTGATTCTTGTAGGGATGACTGTTCAATTCAAGGAGCTGCCCCTGCCCTAACATCTGCATGTTAGGGAAGAGCAGACAGATAAGAAGAGGGTACCCTGGAGTAAGAGCTGTGGCCTCTCCCCTTACGCTGGGTTTCATGCGATTTCTCCTTAATTAAGTCACTTAGTCTCCATTAAATGTTACCTCCAGCCCATCAGTAAGTTGAGATGGAGATGCTCACATTTCTCGTTCATGAAAAAATCAGCTGTCTAAACGTTTTGTTTCTTTTCTCCTCTAAGATTTCATATGTGCCTGAGCAGTTTGGGGATCTCCTGATACTTTTTGCCCTTGGTCAAAAACGGATACATTGATGTGATACATAGATCACAGGGTTGGTCAGATTGCAAAAACTTCAGGGATAGGTTTTTACTGAAAAAATGCCCAGAAACTTCTTGGCAAGAGGTGCTTGAACATGGCGGAGGCGGGCTCGGGGACAGCCCTGCTGCCGACACCGGCTGTGTTGAAGCAGGTGATGGCGGCTGTGATGGTTGTTGCTGTGTTTTGTAGGGTGGGAGGGAGGGCATGCCTTGGAAATCCCGATGCTTCAGTGGAGGAAGCTGGAGTGGAAAATCTGGGTCCTAGAGTAGTTATAGGACACTGCCAACCTATTTTCCAAAGAATTTTAAATTCAGGAGAGAAAGCGTATTGAAAAAAATCCCAAGAGCCTGAGAGATCTTATCAGTGTGTACTCCGGTTCACACGGAGAAAGTGACTCCAGCAGCCAAGGGAGTTCCAGTCCCTCCATATCCTCGCCAACACTTGGTACTGCTGTTTTTCCATTTTTTTAATTAAGACATTTTCATTGGTTTGCAGTGGCACCTTGTGATTTTAATCTTCATTCTCCTAATGACTATGATGCTTGCTACAGGCTGAATGTATCTCCTCAAGTTCAGAGGTTGAAACCTAATCCTCATGTGATGATATTGAGAGGCCGGGTCTTTGGGAGGCGATTAGGTCGTGAGGGTGCAGCCCTCGTGAGTTCAATTAGTGCCCTTGTCAAAGAGACCCCTGGGAGCTCCCTTGCCCACTTCTGCCAGCTGAGGACACAACCTGAAGGTGTCGGCTGTGAATCAGGAAGACTTCCCAGCCTTCATTGCCTTCATTTAAGCCCCTCAGTCTGCAGTATTCTGTTTTAGTTGCCCGAATTAAGTAAGACAGTTTATTTGCCATCTGTATTGAGAATGACTGGCACACCTCATTTTATTGTGCTTACATGTATTGCCCATTTTACAAACTAATGTTTGTGGCAGTCTCCTGAGACGAGCAAATCTATAGTGCTATTTTTTTTTTCCAACAGCATTTGCTCACATCGTGTCTCTGTGTCACATTTAGGTAATTCTCGTAATTTCCAAATTTTCTCACTGCTATTATATTCATTATAGTGATCTGGGATCTTTGATGTCACTACTGTTACAACTTGCTGAAGTCTCAGATAATGGGTAGCCTTTTTAGCAATAACGTATTTTAAAATTAAGGTATGGACTTTTTTTAAAGATGTAATTTGGTATTGCCCACTTAATAGGTTATGGTATCGTGCAAACATAACTTTTATATGCACTGGGAAACTGAATAGTCATAATGACTGGCTTTATGGCAAGATGTGCTTTATCTCGGTGCTTTGGAACCAAACCTGCAATATCTCAGAGGTATTCCTGAAGTTTTAAAGGCAGGATCAATAACAGCATATTTGTAGGCTGACAAGAAAGATTTCTTAGGTAATGAAAAATCCGTGACTAAGGGGAGAGGAGAGTGAGTGGAGTGATGTCCTTGAGTGGGCAGGAGGGGGTGGGGTCCTTGTGTGGGCAGGAGGGGACGGGGTCCTTGAGTCTACTTGGAGGAGCTGACTTGGGTAGACAGGGCTAAGCATCGTATGCACAGAGTAAAAGGCAGAGTGTGTGAGTTGCAGGTGCTGGTAATGACATATGGAATTGGGGAAGGGCAAAATTCTCTCTCTTTTTTAAAAAAAGAATTGTTTATTTTGGTTGCTCTGGATCTTAGTTTTGGCTCATGGGATCTTTGTTCAGGCATGGGGGCTTCTTAGTTTCCACGTGTGGGATCTAGTCTCCCGACCAGGGATCGAATCCAGGCCCCTGTGCTGAAAACATGGTGTCTGACCCACTGAACCATCAGAGAAGTCCCCTAAAGCTCTCTTCCGATGATTTCTACTTTCTCAGTGAAGAAGCAAGTTCAACTGCTGGGGATGAAGATGTGTTGGGGTTTGAGGATTGAAAGAGTGTACTGGGGAAATAGAGAGAAAGACTGGAGATGTAGAGTGTGGTTTCCTGGCAGGAATTTTTACTTGAGACATTTCAGACTTCAATGAGCTGCAAAACATGGCAGGCAGCACCTGTAGTTTGACACCTCTGGATCTGGCCTGGGATTCCCATTAACCAAATTTGGTGTCACCATGACCCAGCCACCTGATCTGGTCACCTCGAGCCTCCTTGTAAGCGCGTGCGGTCTGTTTTGGCCAGTGTCAGCACAGCTGAGCAGTATGATTCGCCAGTGCCTGAATTATTCATGCTTTTGACCTATTCTAACGAGAACTTCGCCCAAAAGGCTAAATTATTAAGCAGCTGGGTGCAATCTTGAAGGATGCTGTCTAGAAAACCGGGACACAGTGAATTTTCTTGCTGGTCTTGCTTCTTACAGGAGTTGAGCCTTTACTAACAATGCGTAGTTACTCCCCGAGTGAAAGATGGTGATGCCAAGAGACATTAATATCCCAGACACAGAGGAGAGAAGAGACACCTGACTAATTAGAGGAGAGACCCCCGACCTGGCCTGAAAGTCAGCGTGTTTTAGAGCATCACAGAGGCAGTGGATGAGGGCCACACCATTCCCTTAGCTTGCAAGGCTGAGGCGATTTTTTTTTTTTAAGAAACATGAATCACTTCTAGCAACAGAAAAAAATGAATAAATTCTGGAAATAAGACATGTTCAGCAGTGCCCTAGGGGATCCATGAGGACTGTTTAGCACTTGGGCAACACACAGCCTGTGCGTTTAGAGAAAGTGAGTTTAGCTATGCGTTTAAGTAAATAGATAATGCCAACACTGAAATCCTTAGTTCTTGAATCATTTCTGGAAAACAAAGAATGCACACATCTAGGTGTGACCCAAATGTGCCAATTTTTAAATAATGGTATGGTTGTCTGGGCTTCCCAGGTGGCACTCGTGGAAAAGAACTCACCTGCCAGTGCAGGTGACTTGAGCAACGTGGGTTTGATCCCTGGGTCTGGAAGGTTCCCCTGGAGGAGGCCATGGCAACCCACTCCAGTAGCATGTGCTGGTGATGCTCAGCTGAGGACTTAACAGGGCTCCTTTGCAAATCTCCTGAGCTGGCTTTCTGACCGCCCTCTCCTCCCTGGCACTCTGCCCTGCAAACTCTTGCTGCTCTGCCCTTCCCAAGCTCTCAACTCAGAGAGACTTCCAGGCACAGCCCAGGTCCCCAGTCCTCAAAGTGCAGCCTGCGAACTCTCTGCCTCATTTCCTCCTCCGTCGGGGATCGCTGTCCTACGCTGCCTGCCATCCAGTGTCTAACAGCTGCTGTGTTCTATGTTTTGTCCAGTTTGTAGGTACTTAAGGGAGGAAGGGTCATCTAGTCCCTACTGTTCCATCTTGGCCGGAAGTAGAAGAGATCTCCACAGTTTTTTAAAAATTGTAAGCTCCTAGGAGAATTTTTGGTTAAAGACTATATAAAGTATTGAGGTTTTTAATAAAAAGCACGTACAGGGGACTTCCCTGACAGTCCAGTGCTTCCAATGCAGGGGGCGCGGGTTCAATCCCTGGTCAGGGAACTAGGATCCCACATGCTGCAGGGCAGGCCAAAAAATAAATAGATAAATATAATTTTCTATTAAAAAATAAGTGCATAATTTAAAGAATTGTGTGTGTACGCCAGAATATTTATTTCCAGTAGAACCTCGAGTTCTCCAGTGAAGTGAAAGTCACTCAGTCGTGTCTGACTCTTTGCAACCTCATGGACTATACATTCCATGGAATTCTCCAGGCCAGAGCACTGGAGTGGGTAGCCTTTCCCTTCTCCAGGGGATCTTCCCAATTCAGGGATCAAACCCAGGTCTCCCGCATTGAAGGCGGATTCTTTACCAGCTGAGCCATCAAGGAAGCCCCTCCTTTGTAATGCTGTTTGTGGCATAAATTTTGCAGCTGCCTGTAGATGTCACCAGAGAAAGGCAAGTCAGAGGGCACAAGAATCCTGGGGTGGAAACCAGAGCATCATCAGCAGAGGGCACAAAATGACTGTAAGAGGGCTGTAATTTAAATGAAGAAGATCAGTCCACAAACCCAAATATGTTAACATGGACATAGTGAAAGCCTTCCTAAAACAAACATTATCATAAGCAGCGCAATTAAACATTGCCCAAATAAAAAGCAAATAAGGAAGGTTTGGCTGTATGTTCAGGGTTGTTGTTGATGTTACTGTTCAGCTGCTCCGTTGTGTCCTGCTCTTTGCGACCCTATGGACTGCAGCACGCCAGGCCTCCCTGTCCTTCACCATCTCCTGGAGCTTGCTCAAACTCATGTCTATTGAGTCAGTGATGCCATCCAACCGTCTCATCCTCTGTCGTCCCCTTCTCCTCCTGCCTTCAATCTTTTCCAGCATCAGGGTCTTCAGACCAATTTAATCAAGGTCAGATTTGATCAAATTCTTCCTTTTAAAAGCTGGGGTTTCGGTTGGAGCTTAAGCACATGTCATGGAGCTGTTTGTGTGTCTGTTCTCATGGGTGGGATTATCATTCATTTAGCACAACTTTGTTGTTCAAGATGCTGAAGATAGGGACTCCCCTGGGTGTCCAGTGGTTGAGACTCTGTGCTTCCACCGCGGCGGGCATGGGTTCGATCACTGGTTGGGGAACTAAGATCCTGCATGCCACAAGGTTAGGCCAAAAGAAAACCCTTTAACTTTGTTTGTTAAAAAACAAAGACTCTGAAGACAGAGTGTCGATCAAGACATAAGATCCCCACTACCATGAAGTTAACCTTCCAGGGAAGGGGCACAATAAACAAACAAAAATAAATAAACACTAACATGCAATTAAGACGGGGAACATCTCAGTATTACTGCCTAACAAACCCATATTCTAACATTGCCATATACCCATCACTAGGGAAAGTTTGGAGGTTTATTAACATCTGCCTGAGTCTCTTTTTGGCAAAGCATTTAGACATCTTTCTTGTTTCAGCAAATGAGTTGCTTTGCAATCCAAAAGCCAGCCGTCTCCAGCAGAGGGAGACTTGGAGATGGCTGGGGCCCTGTTGGGGCTGGGGGGCTGCAGCCCCGCCCCCCGCTCCAGCACATTCTGGACTGGCACACGCATGTGAAAAACATGTCAGGTGACCATCAGTTCAGAGGCCGCGTGATCTCAGACAAGCCCTGTCATCTCTGAGTCTGTTTCTGCAACTGTAATGGTCATAAATGAGAGCTGGACCATAAAGAGGGCTGAGCGCCAGTGGAATAATTGATGCTTCGGAACTGTGGTGCTGGGGAAGACTCTTTAAAAAAAAAACACATATATTTATTTGTTTAGGCTATTTTATTTCTTTATCTAGGCTGAACCAGCTCTCAGTTGTGGCATGTGGGATCTAGTTCCCTAATCGGGGATTGAACCTGTGCCCCCTACATTATAAGCACAGAGTCCCATCCACTGGGCCACCAGGGAAGTCCCTGGAGAAGACTCTTGAGAGTCCCATGTATAGCAGGGAGATCAAACCAGTCAATCCTAAAGGAAATCAAGCCTAAATATTCATTGGAAGGACTGATGCTGAAGCTGAAGCTCCAATACTGTGGCCACCTGATGCAAAGAACTGACTCATTGGAAAAGACCCTGATGCTGGGAAAGACTGAGGGCAAGAGAAGAAGGGGACGACAGAGGATGAGATGGCTGGATGGCATCACTGACTCAATAGACATGCCTTTGAGCAAGCTCTGGGAGATGGTGAGGGACAGGGAGCCTGGCGTGCTGCCATCCACGGTTGCAGAGTCTGACACGACTGAGTGACTGAGCAGCCACAGCAGATGGTCAGAGTGAGACCTGCCCCTCAGTGCAGCTCGAGGGATCATCAGGAACCTGCGGGAGGAGGCGCCCGAGGCAGTTCTGTGCCCTGTGCGCATCTCCATGCGAGCTTATCTATTGTCTTGGGCAGGCCAGCTGCCCTCGCCAAACCTCGGTTTTCTCAGCTTCTAAAGGAGGCTGGAAGAACTCTTTCCCTAAGTTCTAGTTCTGTTCAACGTTCTGTCTATAGTTAACAATACTGTGTTGTTGTTCACTTGCAGATTTGTTAAGAGGGTAGATCTCGTGTTAAGTGTCCTTAGCACAATAATTTTAAAGTGTTTTCATCCAGGAAGCACAATAAAGACGCCCAACCAGTGGTGTCTGTCCTTGCAGGACCCCAGACTCTCCTGGTTCCTCCTGATGAGAACTGTTAGGCAAAACAGGTGTTGGGCCAGAGTATCTCTAAGCAGCAAATTAGTTTGTCTGCCTCGAGCTTTCCCAGGCAGGAACTTCAGGGCTCTGGGGCGGCTTGGTCATTACAGAGACACCAGGCGACTGTTTGCTCAAATCCCTTGGTATGGGGTGCAGCACTTTTCCAGTCCTGTGGTGAAAGCACTGCACCCAATATGCCAGCAAATTTGGAAAACGCAGCAGTGGCCACAGGACTGGAAAAGGTCAGTTTTCATTCCAATCCCGAAGAAAGGCAATGCCAAAGAATGCTCAAATTATTGCACAATTGCACTCATCTCACACGCTAGTAAAGTAATGCTCAAAATTCTCCAAGCCAGACTTAAGCAATACATGAACCATGAACTTCCAGCTGTTCAAGCTGGATTTAGAAAAGGGAGAAGAATCAGAGATCAAATTGCCAACATCCATTGGATCACCGAAAAAGCAAGAGAGTTCCAGAAAAACATCTATTTCTGCTTTACTGACTATGCCAAAGCTTTTGACTGTGTAGATCACCACAAACTGTGGGAAATTCTGAAAGAGATGGGAATACCAGACCACCTGACCTGCCTCTTGAGAAAGCTGTATGCAGGTCAGGAAGCAACAGTTAGAACTGGACATGGAACAACAGACTGGTTCCAAATAGGAAAAGGAGTACGTCAAGGCTGGATATTGTCACACTGCTTATTAAACTTCTATGCAGAGGACATCATGAGAAATGCTGGGCTGTATGAAGCACAAGCTGGAATCAAGATTGCCAGGAGATATATCAATAACCTCAGATATGCAGATGATACCACCTTTATGGCAGAAAGTGAAGAGGAGCTAAAGAGCCTCTGGATGAAAGTGAAAGAGGAGAGTGAAAAAGCTGGCCTAAAGCTCACATTCAGAAAACGAAGATCAGGCATCCGGTCCCATCACTTCATGGCAAACAGATGGGGAAACAGTAGAAACAGTGGCTGACTTTATTTTTCTGGGCTCCAAAATCACTGCAGATCGTGATTGCAGCCATGAAATTAAAAGACGCTTTCTCCTTGGAAGGAAAGTTATGACCAACCTAGATAGCATATTAAAAAGTAGAGACATTCCTTTGTCACCAAAGGTCCATCTGGTCAAGGCTATGGTTTTTCCAGTAGACATGAATGGATGTGAGAGTTGGACTATAAAGAAAGCTGAGCACTGAAGAATTGATGCTTTTGAACTGTGATGTTGGAGAAAACTCTTGAGAGTCCCTTGGACTGCAAGGAGATCCAACCAGTCCATCCTAAAGGAGATCAGTCCTGAGTGCTCATTGGAAGGACTGATGCTGAAGCTGAAACTCCAATACTTCGGCCACCTGATACAAAGAACTGACTCATTTGAAAAGACCCTGATGCTGGGAAAGATTGAAGGTGGGAGAAGAAGGGGACGACAGGATGAGACGGTTGGATGGCGTCACTGACTCGATGAACATGAGTTTGACCAAGCTCCGGGCGTTGATGATGGACAGGGAGGCCTGGCGTGCTGCAGTCCATGGGTTCACAGAGAGTTGGACTGAGCGGCTGAACTGAACTGAACTTGGCATGGGAACTAGGGGACGGGGATAGAAGTGTTTGTGTCAAAAGTTTGCAGTTCTTGGACGCCTAGTGGAGAAGAGGGCTCAGAGGAGCATGACTAAAGTTCAGCCAAGGAGCGTCTTTGTCAGGATCCGGGGGCAAGTAGCCCCCTCTCCGGGAGGGGCCGGAGAGCTGAGCCATCAGGTCATGTGTGATGGAGCCGCAACAAAAGCCCTGGACACCGGAGCTCGGATGAGCCTCGCAGACTGTGCGATGCCACCCGTGTGACTCCATGGAGGGGCCAGCAGAATCTCTGCACGTGCAACCCCCCGGACCTGTCCGTGTGCAGGTTCCCTGGGCTGACTTTCTCCTGCATCCTTGATATAAACCCAGCTCGCAGGGAGTTCTGTGAGTCCTTCCAGCAAATCACCAGACTCAGAGTGGTTTGAGGGACCCTCGCAAGCTGTTAACAGCAGCTGGTAGCAGCAGTGGACGTGTCCTCAGGAGGACTGTCCCCTTACTTGGTAGCTGGAGTCCAGTGCTCGTGTCTCGGTGGTCAGGTGCCCCATCCTGGCACGGCGTGCAGTGGGGCTGGGAGCATGTCGTTGCTGGGAGGTCCTGAAGCTCGGCTCTGGTGACCACCTGACTACTCTGGACACACACAGTGTTTCACGGTTTGAGGCATAGCTGCTAACCACCAGCCATGACTGGTGTCTGCTGATCCTTTCTGGGCCTCTTGCAGAAGGGACTAGAGGGTCATCCATTCTGCTCATCTCTGTCTTACCCACATTGGCTTCTCCCGAGGCCACTGCTTCTGTGATGTCCACAGAGAAAATTCAAGATGCTCCAGGTCTGGACCACTCTGTGGGGGCAGAGACCCTTCTCTTCACATGGGGCTGCTCTGCCTCTGGGCAGTTTTTCCAGCTCAGCATCCTTGCTCCTTAGCCTGAAATTCTTCTCCATTTTACACTTCTCTCTACTTTTTATTCACTTCTCCCACCAAATCCTATTTCCAGTGCATAGTCTGAACCGAAACCCCAATTTGGGGCTAAATATCATCATTTTGGGAACCAGCTCATGCTAAATAGGGGTTCATGAAAATAGAATGTGGGATTACAAGTAGTGGATTCACATAAATTAAAAAAAAAATACCACAGGATCTTCCCTTCACGTGATGTCTTTGATCCACAGTCTTGACAACGTAGGGAAGTGGGCACAATGTCATCAATCTGTTAAAAAATAAAAGGACATCTTACGAATTGCCAGATTCGATGAACATCCCGCATGTTCTTTCATTTCCCCTTTGAAAAATTAACTTCCACAAGGAGGGTAAGGTATTTGCTTTTCTGTATTCACTGTGATGTACATCAAACACATGATTCAGATGTCTCAGAATCATCCAGCAAAAAAAAGAAAAAAAGCACTGATGCGGTAACACAAGATCCAGCAGGCATACGAGAAGTCTGTGGATCCAAGGAAAGCGAGTGAGCCGGCCCTGGGGAAAGACGCCGTCAGCACGGGTGTGAGCGCACTGCCTATCCCCAGCGCAGACAGTCATCAGTCTTGTTTACGCAGCTACCATCTGTGAACTGTGAACCACTCGTAAAATGCGGCATCTGGTTCCAAATATGAATTATTAGTATCTGAGGTGAGTGGTGGCAATTAGCCACACAAGTAGTACACACACACACACACACACACACACACGCTTCCCGAAACAGGCTTCAGCAGAGTCCCCTTGAGTCCCAGAGATGCCTCCACCAAGCCGGATAGAGGAAATGGCTCGGAGAGATGGGGCTGCCGTGAAGGGTTTCCTAGGGACTCGATTCAGACCAAGGTCATGAAGACCCTGCTTCGTGGAACGTCCTACCTGGGAATTCTGTGCAAGGAAGTTGTTGTAAATCAGGCTGAGAAGGAACATGTTGAAGGCAAGAATACGAAAGACTAGTCCAAGCAGGCAAGACCAAAAATATATCTTTTTTAGAGACTGTGGAGAGAATTCTTGGATCAAGCTGTCAACTCAGTGGCTGACTATGAGACAAACTGCGAGGAGTCTGATTCCTTTCAGCACACAGGCACCTGGCACCCTGCTGCCCTGGGGAGCTTCCAGCCACAGCTCTCCAGGCTCAGAGGAGACCTCAAGCCCTAGGCCCACTCCTGGCCAAAAGGGCCTGGCTGCTCTCTGGAGAGCCAGGATGGAGGGAAAGGTGGTAAATGTGGAGAGGTTGTTCAGTTGGGGGGTGACACTGGGCAAGGTTGACCACCAAGCCAGAAGAGAGCCCCCCACCCCTGCCAAGCCCGAACTTCCCTGAGTCTGCAGTGACAAAGCGGGTTCTGGCTCTGCCCTGGGACGAGGAGTGAGAGATGTCTGCAGCCACCAGCCTCGCCTGGAACAGGGCCCAGCAGCAGAATTCCTTCCTTTCATGTGTGTCGTAGGCACGGAAGGCTGCAGGGAGCGAGAGGGAGAGTGTCTGATCCTTGCTCCTTAGGGGGGAGTATACAGGTCGGTGGTGGTGAGTATATTCACATTGCAGCCCCTCCCCGATCTCCACAGTTTCATCTTTCTAAACTGAAACTCTGGCCCCACTAAACACTAACTTCCCATCTCCCTCCCCCAGCCCCTGGCACCCAGCATTCTATTCTCTAAGTGAATTCGGCAACCCTAGGGACCTCATCTCAGTGGAATCATACAATATCTGTCCTTTTGCGACTCTTTCTTTTGGGATCCTTTCCTCACGGTTCATCCATGTTGTAGCCGGTGTTAGAACTTTCCTCCTTTTTAAGGCTGAGTGCTCTTCCATCGTATGGACGGGCCACCGTTCATCCATTGATGGAAACTTCTTGTGTTGCTTCTGTCCTTTCGGCTCTTGCAAAATAATACTGCTACGACCAAGGGTGAGCAAAGATCTAGTCCTGCTTTCAGTTCTCTGGAGCATATCCCCAGAAGTGGAATGGCTGGACCTGCTTCTGTTTTTCTTTTTAGTTAAAAAAAAATTTACTTATTTTAAATTATTTTTGGCCGCTCTGGGTCTTTGTCAAGGCACACAGGGCTCTTTGTTGCTGTGCAGGCTTTCTCTAGTTGTGGCAAGTGGGAGCGACTCACCTGTTGGGATTCGTATGGGCTTCTCATTGTGAGGGCTTCTGGGTGGAACATGGGCTCTAGGCACCTGAGCTTTAGTTCTTGTGGTGCAACAGCTTAGTTGCTCTAAGGGATCTTAGTTGGGATCTTCGAGCACCAGGAAGTGAACCCCGTGTCCCCCGCTTTGTAAGGACTCCCAACCATTGGACCACCAAGGAAGCCCTGCTTATGTTTTTAAAGTGGGTCACCACGGGGTGGGGTAGCCAGGTCGCCTCTGCTCTAAATCCGCACAGCTATGGGGTATGACCTAAATCAAATCCCTTATGATTATACAGTGGAAGTGAGAAATAGATTTAAGGGTCTAGATCTGATAGAGTGCCTAATGAACTATGGAATGAGGTTCGTGACATTGTACAGGAGACAGGGATCAAGACCATCCCCATGGCAAAGAAATGCAAAAAAGCAAAATGGCTGTCTGAGGAGGCCTTACAAATAGCTGTGAAAAGAAGAGAGGCGAAAAGCAAAGGAGAAAAGGAAAGATATAAGCATCTGAATGCAGAGTTCCAAAGAATAGCAAGAAAAGATAAGAAAGCCTTCTTCAGCGATCAATGCAAAGAAATAGAGGAAAAGAACAGAAGGGGAAAGACTAGAGATCTCTTCAAGAAAATTAGAGATACCAAGGGAACATTTCATGCAAAGATGGGCTCGATAAAGGACAGAAATGGTNGATGGACATGAGTCTGAGTGAACTCCGGGAGTTGGTGATGGACAGGGAGGCCTGGCGTGCTGCAATTCATGGGGTCGCAAAGAGTCAGACACGACTGAGTGACTGAACTGAACTTAGCCTTGCTTATGCCTTTGGAAATCATAAGTAAACAGTTTCCCAAGGTTGATATGAGGTGACCAATAGCCAATTCCCTATCATTTAAGACAATTCTAATATTATAACTAATCATTGGAATACTAAACAGTGACTGCTTTCTCACATAAGCTGCTTGATAACCATATATCCCCAAGCCTCCTACATTTTGATTTGAGTGCTCCCACTTTGCAAATTGTCTCTTTGGCATGTGTACAATATTATGAATAAAATAATAAAACAAAATTTTACTAATTACTACTTCAGTAATTTCCTGACTTTTGCTATTTTTGAGCTTTTGACAAACTTGTTTGTGCATACTGAGTTGCTCAGTTGTGTCTGACTCTTTGTGACCCTATGGACTGTAGCCCCGGAGAAGGCAATGGCACCCCACTCCAGTACTCTTGCCTGGAAAATCCCATGGGCGGAGGAGCCTGTTAGGCTGCAGTCCATGGGGTCGCTAAGAGTCGGACACGACTGAGCGACTTCACTTTTACTTCTCACTTTCATGCATTGGAGAAGGAAATGGCAACCCACTCCAGTGTTCTTGCCTGGAGAATCTCAGGGACGGGGGAGCCTGGTGGGCTACCGTCTATGGGGTCGCACAGAGTCGGACACGACTGAAGCGACTTAGCAGCAGCAGCAGCAGCAAGACTGTAGCCCACCAAGTTCCTCTGTGCATGGGATTTTCTAGCTAAGAATACTGAAGTGAGTTGCCATTTCCTTCTCCAAGGGATCTTCTTGACCCAGGCATAGAACCCATATCTCCTGCTTGGTAGGCAAACTCTTTACCACTGAGCCACCAGGGAAAGTCTTTGACATATGGAATATTAATTTTAAGACATCAAAATTCTAGTATACTTTGAGATGCCTGGCTCATTAAGACCAGATTTGTAAATGGTATATTCAAAGAGAAAAACTGAGATTGAGATAAGCTAATGAAATGACTTGTAGATACATAAAAACTCTATTAAATACACAAGAAAGCTATTAATCACACTAATTGCATTCATTGACTGGAATGATGGAGGGAAACATTAACATTTCATTTTACACCCTGCTGTTCTTTTTCTACCATAGATATGTATTACAGCAATAATATTAACTTAAAAATGGGTGTAAAGAGCAAATGTGGTGGCGTGAGCATGAAGAATCTTTAAGCCATGGAGGATAATGTCCTTTGCTCCCAAGTTAGAATATCTGGATATATACATAGCCATCTGCCTTCTCTTACCCAGACACAGACATTTAACAAGTATTATCCCAAGAGAATCTACCTGATAACCACGATCCTTTTTGCCACTTGGAGAGTTGCCAATACTGAAGAAAGGGCATTTTATAAAGTTCTGTTTTATAATTAAAATTTTTTTTTCTAATTGAAATTATAATAAAACTGGACAATAGCTCACAAAACCCCATTTAACTTGTAATATATCTATAATACTAATAACATTAAGAATGTGTTATATTTATACACTTAAAAATCTGATTTCCCTGAGTCTGTAATTTGCATTCCAAACAACTGACTTAGAAGTGAAAATTATTACTCTAGGCTTACCATTTACTCAGCTTTAAGGTACATATATGTAGAGAATATAAATATGCCATGAATATGCCAGATGTTTTTAAAAATGCAAATGACAAACAAAAAAGAACAGAAAAGTAAATAATAAGCTAGTAAGTGGAAAACATTGATGACATAAACATTAAAATTCTAAGCTTGAATTATTACAACTTCACAATCCAGAAAAGTTTCATCTGAATTCTATAACACACAGTTATATCAATTCCAGTATGAAGTGATTACATTTTAAAACAAACTATATGATTTTATAAAAAAGCATTGAAAAAGACACATAATCAATTTATGAATTATTTCTACAGCTTTGTAGGATGCCAGTACACACAAAAAATAAAACAAAGATGATTGCAAATCCTTAAAAAACAAGTATTGTACTTTAAGGAATAAATGTAAAGACTAGTTCTTGAAGAATGAATTGGATAATGATAGTAATTATATTTCCATGTTTGACCTTGGTGCTTAGGAAAAGATTCTTGAAATGCCACCAGACTAAATATATATAATACATAAAATCCAACAATCCACAGCTGAAACTAACACCTACCCATATGGTAATAGACAAATCGGGTCATCTGTGTACTTTATTTTCATGTTTTTCCCTTGGATTACCTGCTATCTAAAGTTCTTTTAAGTTCTAAGACAATTATGTTAGTTATAATTATCATTATATCCCAAATTTCAAGAATATAGTAAGCATATAATGTTACAGGAGATTATATAAGGGAAAAGTATTTTCCCAAACTGCAATGAGAAGATAGATTTATAACTAAGATTATCAGTTTCTATCACTGGACAGGCTCACAAATAATAATTTAAAAATCATAGTTAAAAATACTTCTGACTGGAGACAATGACAGAATTACATGGCCTGTTCTTTAGGGAGTGTTAGATTCCAGTGGAAGTAGCAAGTAGTTAAACAAGTAAATAAAGTATTACAGGTATAAAGTTTGTTGACAGAATGGTGAAGATCACTGTCATACTATCCCTTTGTGTTTCAGAGTTGTTATTTATCATCACAGAGTAGAAGGGAGAAATAATTAAATACAAAGTTAGATGGAGAATATATATCACATATTTTTATAAAAATAAATAAAATGTTGAAGTTCCAAAGAAAGACTGTTAGAAGAAAAGGGAAAATGAAGCCCTAAATCCCACGGCACTTCTCTAATGCAATAATTTCTGCTTTGGATTCTGTGCTGCCAACACTTGACTGTTGGCAGATAAACATCTCACAATTATTCGTCATGTTTGCTCAAGCTGAACATTTCTCTCCTTGAAAATTATACACCTGCAGAGAAAACATACACATATACACACACAGAATATCTCTCTTCTGAACATCCTTAGGCTGCAACAACTCTGGTACAGACATGCCAAGACATCTATAATTATAAACTGGTTTCCTATGAACCCACCAAACCAAAATTAACATCCAAGAATGAAGCAATTTTGTCAAAAACTATACTCGTTGCATGTAAAATCCATGCTTTCATTTTTGTAGTATGTCATGTGGTCTGCATGAAAAACTAACAAAAAAAAAAACAGGATCCTGCTGGATACAGGTTTTCAAGAACATGACCACATGTTATCCTTCATGGTTATGCTGAACAAAAGCTGTGGCACAGCAAGGCTTCCCGTGGCTTTAACTGGGGGTGGAGTGAGAGTATGTTTGGAAACTCACAATGATTATAATACCACTTGAAATTGTAAAAACAATAGTTTGCCATTTGCTCCATGAAATTGTTCAAGCTGTCAAACTTGAGTTGAACCTTGAAAGAAACTGATCATGAGCTCTTTGCAAAACTGGCTTCTTCAATCATGCTTTTCAGGAAAAAATATGGTTCCTCTCAACATGAGCATTAAGATAATATACATACCTGGTTGAAAATGTATTTGCTTCCAAACACTTGGCTAATGGAATAGGCTTATGAAGTTTATGAAGCATTTTCAAAAAACATAAAATGGGTAAATTACTATATCTTTGCATTAAAAAAAAATTGTGAGGACTTAAGGCCAGAACTGGAAGTGAGGGACAAGGAAGCCTGGCATGCTACAGTTCATGGGGTCACAAAGAGTCAGACATGACTGAGTGACTGAACTGAACTGAACTGAATGCAGGAACAGCTAAGACAGTTAAATGAGACTACTCAATAACAGAACATTTAGACATGAGTAGAACTGGTATGGTATGGACCTAACAGATATGCAGAGTACATCATGAGAAACGCTGGACTGGAAGAAACACAAGCTGGAATCAAGATTGCCAGGAGAAATATCAATAACCTCAGATATGCAGATGACACCACCCTTATGGCAGAAAGTGAAGAGGAGCTAAAAAGCCTCTTGATGAAAGTAAAAGAGGAGAGTGAAAAAGTTGGCTTAAAGCTCAACATTCAGAAAACGAAGATCATGGCATCTGGCCCCATCACTTCATGGGAAATAGATGGGGAAACAGTAGAAACAGTGTCAGACTTTGTTTTTTTGGGCTCCAAAATCACTGCAGATGGTGACTGCAGCCATGAAATTAAAAGACACATACTCCGTGGAAAGAAAGTTATGACCAACCTAGATAGTATATTCAAAAGCAGAGACATTACTTTGCCGACTAAGGTCCGTCTAGTCAAGGCTATGTTTTTTCCTGTGGTCATGTATGGATGTGAGAGCTGGACTGTGAAGAAGGCTGAGCGCAGAAGAATTGATGCTTTTGAACTGTGGTGTTGGAGAAGACTCTTGAGAGTCCCTTGGACTGCAAGGAGATCCAACCAGTCCATTCTGAAGGAGATCAACCCTGGGATTTCTTTGGAAGGAATGATGCTAAAACTGAAGCTCCAGTACTTTGGCCACCTCATGCAAAGAGTTGACTCATTGGAAAAGACCCTGATGCTGGGAGGGATTGGGGGCAGGAGGAGAAGGGGATAACAGAGGATGAGATGGCTGGATGGCATCACGGACTCAATGGACGTGAGTCTGAGTGAACTCCGGGAGTTGGTGATGGACAGGGAGGCCTGGCGTGCTGCGATTCATGGGGTTGCAAAGAGTCAGACACGACTGAGCGACTGAACTGAACTGAAGAAAAGGTGGCAAGAATACACAGAAGAACTATACAAAAAAGATCATCAACCCAGATAACCATGATTGTGTGATCACTTACCTGTAGCAAGATATCTTGGAATTCAAAGTGGGCCTTAAGAAGCATCACTATGAACAAAACTAGCGGAAGCGATCAAATTCCATTTGAGCTATTTCAAATCCTTAAAGATGATTCTGTGAAAGTGCACTCGAGATGCCAGCAAACCTGGAAAACTCAGCAGTGGCCTTAGCACTGAAAAAGATCAGCTTTCATTCCAACCCCTAAGAAAGGCAATGCCAAACAATGTTCAAACTACTGCAAAATTGCACTCATCTCACACGCCAACAAAGTAAGGCTCAAAATTCTCCAAGCCAGGCTTCAACAGTGCATGAACCGTGAACTTCCAGATGTTCAAGCTGGATTTAGAAAAGGCAGAAGAACCAGAGATCAAATTGCCAACATCGCTGGATCATGGAAAAAGCAAGAGAGTTCCAGAAAAACATCTACCTCTGCTTTATTGACTACGCCAAAACCTTTGACTGTGTGGATCACAAAAAAACTGTGGACAATTCTCCAAGGGATGGGAATACCAGACCACCTGACCTGCCTCCTGAGAATCTGTATGCAAGTCAAGAAGCAACAGTTAGAACTGGACATGGAACAACAGACTGGTTCCAAATAGGAAAAGGAGTATGTCAAGGCTGTATATTGTCACCCTGCTTATTTAACTTCTATGCAGAGTACATCATGAGAAACCCTGGGCTGGAGGAAACACAAGCTGGAATCAAGATTGCTGGGAGAAATATCAGTAGCCCCAGATGTGCAGATGACATGTGCAGAATGTGAAGAGGAACTAAAGAGCTTCATGATGAAAGTGAAAGAGGAGAGTGAAAAAGTTGGCTTAAAACTCAACATTCAGAAAACTAAGACCATAGCATCTGGTACCATCACTTCATGGCAAATAGATGGAGAAATAATGGAAACAGTGAGAGACTGTATTTTGGGCACCTCAAAACACATTGCAGATGGTGACTGGAGCCATGAAATTCAAAGATGCTTGCCCCTTGGAAGAAAAACTATGACCAACCTAGACAACATATTAAAAATCAGAGACATTACTTTGCCAACAAAGGTCCTTCTAGTCAAAGCTATGGTTTTTCCAGTAGTCATGTATGGATGTGAGAGTTGGACTGAAAAGAAAGATGAGCACTGAAGAATTTATGCTTTTGAACTGTAGTGTTGGAGAAGACTCTTGAGAGTCCCTTGGACTGCAAGGAGATCATACCAGTCAATCATAAAGGAAATCAGTCCTGAATATTCATTGGAAGGAGTGATCCTGAAGCTGAAACTCCAATACTTTGGCCACCTGATGCAAAGAACCAACTCACTGGTAAAGACCCTGATGCTTGGAAAGATTGAAGGCAGAAATAGAAGGAGATGACAGGGGCTGAGATGGTTGGATGGCATCACCGACATGATGGATACAGTTTGAATAGACTCTGGAAGTTAGTGATGGACAGAGGCCTGGCGTGCTGCAGTCCATGGGGTCGCCAAAAGTTGGACACAGCTGAGGGACTGAACCGAACTGAACTGAGAACTGGTAGTGTGAAGATATGGGAAGCTATACTTCTCAGGGGTTTAAAATAATACTTCTAAACCTAAGAAAATGCCACATTTGGCTTACCTAATCCTCCACCTCTGACAATAACAGAAAGGGCATTCTAAGGAAGAATACATAATTAGTCCTTTTGCTCCTATTTCTCCTGACATAAATTGTTATTATGTTATCTTAGTTCAATGAGATGGCTATTTTACTATTATCATTGAAGAAATTTGACAAAATATGGGTCTAATCATTTCCACATACTAAACCTGGACTCCAGGTAGACTTCAGAACAATACTACTCTACTTGTGTGGTCTTTCTGGCAACAGAAGGAAAGGAGTACAAGCCAAATCAGTTCTTGATTGAGGCAAGAGCAACACAGCATTATTTAGATAGTCTGGTGCTACTACACTGTAGTCACAAATGAGGATCACCCAAGACTTCAGGTTAGCGCTGTACGGCCCATACAATTCAATATTAGAATTTTAAAGTTCTGTGGTGAAGATTTCCAAATGTAAGAAGACAAGACACAGAGTATGAGAAAAAAGCAATACAAAATTGCCTCTTATCAATGCTTCAAAAAACATTTGGATATATTGAAAAAAAAAAAAAAAAGAACCATGAAAGTAAGCTTTCAACCTAAAGCTTGGTACTGAACACATCAGATAAAATAACACTGAGCATGATATAAAGTTTGAAGACCCTAGAAGGGAACTGATTTCATTAAAACAGAAAAAAGCCTTGGCACTGGAGTCAGAACCAGTGTATTCTACCATCAGCTTTGCCTTTGAGAGACCAGCATGAAACTCTTGGAACTCCAATGCTTTTTCTTTAACTGTCGTCAAATATATAGTCTCATCACTTTTTAGGACCCAATTCTTCCTTTTTAAAATAGGAAGTTGTGGTGAGATGATTTTAGTCTCACTTATCTATGAAATTTTATTAAACCTTTCTACTAATTTTAATGCATATGCTTCTAAGAGCATTTTACATTTCCTTTACCTAAGAATGATGAAAAATGTTGGCATGAACATTCTCAAGCAAGAGTCTGAGGTTCTGCAGATAATCTTGAATCTTCTGTATTTTACTAGATGCATTGTGCTTTGTCTTACCAAGCGCACAAAACCTCTGCCATGAAAAAAAAGAGAAAACCTTTGATTTTACCCTCTAATCCCATTTACCTAAAACTACAAAGACTCAAAAGCCCTGTACATGTTGTAGAAAGATGCACTTATAACATTGCAGATTATTTCAGAAGCTTTCTATGAAAGGAAAATTTAAGCAGAAATTATGAGAACATATATTACCTTTTGGACTATAACCAATAAGTGAGATTTATTTTATTTCAAAGCTTTGCTATGTCACCTTTGGCAGGAAAATAATTCAACCTATTTGGGTCTCAGATGTATGCTTTGTGTGAAATTTGAATTACACCTAACCTGCCTGTAGGCAGGCATCTAAAATAGATGATTTCTTAAGGTGGCTTTCAGCTCTAAGGTCTATATTTCTGTGGTTTTAAGTTGGAAAATAATTTGATATACATTCCTATAATTCTCCTCAGATAACTACATTAAATTCACAGTGGAAGAAACAGAGCCACTAGATATTAGAAGCAAGTGTCAGTGTACATCTTGACCTACACAACAATATTATCACTTGTAGACTTTCTAAGATTGCAGAATGCCTGTCGCCTATACACATAATCCATTTGGATCTGTGTCCTTGTTTGCAATGTTTACTTTTCATACCACAGAAAAGATTGCTGACCCCAACCAAATAGATAGCATACAAAAATAAGTCCACTTATCTAAGAATTTCCTTAAATTGCTCTTTGATAGAGCTGAAGAACTTAAACTGATCACATGGACCACAGCCTTGTCTAACTCAAGGAAACAATGAGCCATGCCCTGTAGGGCCACCCAAGAAGACGGGTTATGGTGGAGAGCTCTAACAAAACATGGTCCACTGGAGAATAGAATGGCAAACCACTTTAGTACTCTTGCCTTGAGAAACCCATGAACAGTATGAAAAGGCAAAAAGATAAGACACGGAAAGATGAATGTCCCAAGTCAGTAGGTGCCCAGTATGCTACTGGAGATCAGTAGAGAAATAACTCCAGAAAGAATGAAGAGCTGGAGCCAAAGCAAAAACAACACCCAGTTGTGAATGTGACTGGTGATGGAAGTAAAGTCCGGTAAAGAGCAATATTGCATAGGAACCTGGAATGGTTAGGTCCATGAATCAAGGCAAATTGAAAGTGGTCAAACAGAAGATGACAAGAATGAATATTGACATTTTATGAATCAGTGAACTAAAATGGACTAGAATGGGTGAATTGAACTCAGATGACCATTATATCTACTACTGTGGGCAAGAATCCCTTAGAAGAAATGGAGTAGCCATCATGGTCAACAAGAGTCCGAAATGCAGTACTTGGGTGCAATCTCAAAAACGACAGAATGATCTCTGTTCATTTCCAAGGCAAACCATTCAACATTACAGTAATCCAAGTCTATACCTTGACCAGTAACGCTGAAGAAGCTGACGTTGACTGGTTCTATGATGAACTACAAGACCTTTTAGAACTAACACCCCAAAAATATGTCATTTTCATTATAGGGGACTAGAATGCAAAAGTAGGAAGTCAAGAGCTACCCGAATAACAGGTAAATTTGGCCTTGGAGTACAAAACAAAGCAGGGCAAAGGCTAACAGAATTTGGCCAAGAGAACATACTGGTCATAGCAAACACCGTCTTCCAACAACACAAGAGAAGACTCTGCACACAGACATCACCAGATGGTCAATACCGAAATAAGATTGATAATATTCTTTGCAGCCAAAGATTGAAAAGCTCTGTACAGTCAGTGAAAATAAGACAGGGAGCTGACTATGGCCCAGATCATGAGCTTCTTATTGCCAAATTCAGACTGAAATTGAAGAAAGTGGGGAAAACCACTAAACTATTCAGGTATGACCTAAATCAAATCCCTTAGCCAAAGATTGAAAAGCTCTGTACAGTCAGTGAAAATAAGACAGGGAGCTGACTATGGCCCAGATCATGAGCTTCTTATTGCCAAATTCACACTGAAATTGAAGAAAGTGGGGAAAACCACTAAACTATTCAGGTATGACCTAAATCAAATCCCTTATGATTATACAGTGGAAGTGAGAAATAGATTTAAGGGACTGGATCTGATAGAGTCCCTGAAGAACTGCAAACAGAGGTTCGTGACATTGTTCATGAGGCAGGGATCAAGACCATCCCTGAGAAAAAGAAATGCAAAAAGGCAAGATGGCTGAGGAGGCCTTACAAATAGCTGAGAAAAGAAGAGACGCTAAAGGCAAAGGAGAAAAAGGAAAAGTTATACCCATTTGAACGCAGATCTCCAAAGAATATAAGGAGAGATATGAAAGCTTTCCTTGGTGATCAATGCAAAGAAAAGAGGAAAATAATAGAATGGGAAAGACTAGAGATATCCTCAAAAAAATTAGAGATACCAAGGGAAAAAGGAAATAAATGGTATGGACCTAAAAGAAGCAGAAGATATTAAGAAGAGGTGGCAAGAATACAAAGAAGAACTATACAAAAAAGATCTTCATGACCCAGATAATCATGATGGTTTGATCACTTATCTAGAGCCAGACATCCTGGAATGTAAAGTCAAGTGGGCCTTAGGAAGCATCACTATGAACAAAGCTAGTGGAGGTGATGGAATTCCAGCTAAGCTACTTCAAATCCTAAAAGATGATTCTGTGAAAGTGCTGCACTCAATATGCCAGCAAATTTGGAAAACTCAGCAGTGGCTATAGGACTGGAAAAGGTCAGTTTTCATTCCAATCCCAAAGATTGTTCAAACTACCGCATAATTGCATTCATCTCACATGCTAGCAAAGTAATCTCAAAACTATCCAAGCCAAGAAGAACAAAGAGCCTCTTGAAGAAAGTGAAAAAGTTGGCTTAAAACTCAGCATTCAGAAAACTAAGACCATGGCATCCAGTCCCATTACTTTATAGCAAATAGATGGGGAAACAATGGAAAGAGTGACAGACTTTATTTTAGGGGGCTCCAAAATCACTGCAGATGCTGAAGGCAGCAATGAAATTAAAAGATGCTTGCTCCTTGGAAGAAAAGTTATGAACATCCTAAACAGCATATTAAAAAGCAAAGACATTATTTTACCAACAAAGGTCCTCTCTTCAAAGCTATGGTTTTACCAGTAGTCATGTAGGGATGCGAGAGTTGGACTATAAAGAAAGCTGAGCAATGAAGAATTGGTGTTTTTGAACTGTGGTGTTGGAGAAGACTCTTGAGAGTCCCTTGGACTGCAAGGAGATCCAACCAGTCCATCCTAAAAGAAATCAGTCCTAAATATTCATTGGAAGGACTGATGCTGAAGCTGAAACTCCAGTACTTTGGTACCTGATACAAAGAACTGACTCACTGGAAAAAACCCTGATGCTGGGAAAGATTGAAGGCAGGAAGAGATGGGGACGATAGAGGATGAGATGTTGAATGGCATCACTGACCTGATTGATATGAGTTTGAGTATGCCCCAGGAGTTGGTGATGGACAGGGAGGCCTGGTATGCTGCAGTCCATGCGGTCTCAAAGAGTTGGACACAACCAAGCGACTGAACCGAACTGAATTGAACCAAAGAATTTCTTAGTCATAAAAACATCTAATTTGGGAGAGGCCAGAGTCTGTTGGAGACTCGAATTTATCCTTAGGTCCCAGTTGCAACACAGTCTAATGGGTGATAACACCTTACCATATTAACATCTTTGTTTATATCATGCAGTGTATGGCCATGGGCTAGGAGTTGGCTAGTAGATGTATGTGAGCTGTAAGAAAGAGGGGATTTTGTCCAAGTTCCTCTATTACCCCATAGAAAATGCAAGTTCAGTACCAGATGAAAAAGTTACTCATGGCAATTCAAAGGTGACAGAATTGAGGAAAACAAAATGATAGAGACAAAAGAAAGTAAATTTCAATCTACACGTACTTATTAATTGAAAGTCTGTCCCCTGCCAAGCACTGACATAGACACTGAAAACATAGTATTGAACAAAATAGAGAAATACCCTCCTCTTGTGGAGCTTTCATTCTAGCAGAACATCACATGTGGACCCAGTCAGGGAAGACAAAGATTGCACCAAGGAAACTCAATCACAGGGGAAAGGTATATTGGGAATAGCAAAACCAAGTGACAGGAAGTAAAGAGAGGCAAGAACCAAGAGTCAGATACCCAGAATCTGGGGGAAAGACGATACAGTAGTCTAGAGAGCAGCCCATGACCACAGTAAGTGACACGGCAGGGATGGGTTTTTATGCAGGCACAGTTCCTGTTGCTCTGAATCTTGAGAATCAAATCTTCCCAAGGTGAGAAGCCAGGACAGATACTGACATTCAGGCTATTTCTATACCACAATGTTTTGGATATGAGACAAAATTGGCTCATTAAGTACCAAATTCTGCACAATAACAATTCTGTGTAGTAACAAATTATCCTGCATAGTTCCTATGTATTTGTGGCTTCCCAGGTGATGGTAGTAAAGAACTCACTTGCCAATGCCAGAGAAATAAGAGATGTGAGTTTGATCCCTGGGTCGGGAAGATCCCCTGGAGGAAGGCATGGAAACCCACTCCAGTATTCTTGCCTGGAAAATCCCATGGACAGAGGAGCCTGGCGAGGTACAGTCCATATGGTCACAGTCAGACACAACTGAAGCAACTTTGCATGCATATATGCCTGTGTATTTCAGTTGAGTATATAACTACATAGGAGATAAGCTAGTTACCCACAAGTACTGAAGACAGTTGTTCAAAAAGGCATTAGAAGGTTAAGTGGAAAACTTAGAAGCTGAAGGTTATAAAAATGTCATGGATTAAATGGGCATTAAATCATCAAATCAACATGAGTCACCAAGACTTGAAACTAAAATTATGCCCCTAATTCTACAACCCTGTACTCAGAAACACACACAAACACACACACACACACACACACACACACACCACAAAACATGCTTGCACACAGAATCTAAGTATCAAAGAGAAGGAATCTGTGTCTTAGGAGGTGTGGAGAGTGGGAAAGGAAGCACTCAGATCAGTAAGTAATAAATGCTGTCATCAACTTGGGGTATAAGTCACTTTATTGTTCTCTTGTGTGTTTGCAAATGCATTTGTGTTCAACTACCTCATAAATTTCCTCCATATCAAGTAATGACAACACTAAATCAACCTGTTTCTTATTCCAGCAAATTTTTCTATCTTTACTTTTATCAGTATATTAAAACTGAATGTTCAAACCGCACTCCTCAGAATACCTAAAAGTCAAGGTTACTAATGATTTCTCCTATATCATAACAAAAGCTGTCTAACATTGGTTAACATCCAGCCAACTCTAGACAATTTTTGTCTATTTGCTAAATTATAAGCTAAAAGTTCATTGTAAGTCATTTTCCACTCTTAAGCCTCTGCACAGAAGAGTTTCCTCCACCGAATGGCCTTAACTAAATGGATCCATCTTTGATTTTCATTAAATGTGCTGCAATTAAACTCACCAAGGCTCAATAAACTTAATAAATACTCAATAAATTTAACTTCTTTAATTCTGAATGAATGCATTCTCCTCATCTTCTACAGCTAGGAATCTATAGATGACCAAGCTTATAATCTACTCTAATTGGTAACTGAGAAACAGAGCAAAATACCTTAAATTCATAATAATGGAAGGAAACTTGACTTTACATAGTTTTAGACTCAGTTAACAAAATTACAAATAACATGTAATTCCCGTGTGTTCAGTTAATTCTTAAATAAGCCTTTTAATCTTTGGAAATGTGAGATGACAAGGTTCTTTCCTACTTTCTATTTGGGATATTTTAGAGAGCTAATGTTAATTATAAATGTCATTTGTTGTTTTATTTACTTCAGTCTCCTAGGAAATTATACAAAGATTCGATAACCTAGCACCCTCAAATTTAACCCTTGTATTACCAGTACAGATGAAGGAACTCATTAGTCAACATTAGATCATTCAATATAATGATGTGAATAAAGCAAAATTTTTTTGAGTCAGGATGGAAGCAAAGGACAAATTGAAAAGTACCACTTATGATCACAGTCTTCTGAGTTCAGAGATATGACAAGAATACCCTGAAATTTCAGACAACCAGAAGACTCATGTCTCTTTCTCACAAAAATCTACTGATGGAACTTATGCTCCAAAGAGATGTCTTTAAAAGATCCATCAGCATTACTGAAGAACAGCTCTTTGTAGCATACATGAATAGCCTATATCAAGTTCTCCTTTCTATGAATTCCTGTAGCAGGTATAACCCTTACTCCATTTAGGTACTTAATTCACTCTCCTAGTAGGGAAAAAGATGGTGAAGGGTGTGGCATAGAAAGAAGAAATTGCTTTCACATCACAAGTTATGCCAGTAGGAAGAAATGATAGAAACATCTGCTGTGTATTCAATCCAACAGTCCGTAGGCATATCCAGAAACAGGGAACCTACAACAACAATCTCAAGATGTTGCTCTCCCTGATGGCAATTCTCTGGCACTATGAGGGGAAGGGCAGAAGTCATGGTCATTAGTGGCACCAAGCGCATCCTTCTTTTTCATTTGAAATGTCAGTTCAGTTCAGTTGCTCAGTCGTGTCCAACTCTTTGCGATCCCATGAATCGCAGCACACCAGGCCTCCCTGTCCATCACCAACTCCCAGACTTCACTCAGACTCACGTCCATCGAGTCAGTGATGCCATCCAGCCATCTCATCCTCTGTCATCCCCTTCTCCTCCTGCCCCCAATCCCTCCCAGCATCAGAGTCTTTTCCAATGAGTCAACTCTTCGCATGAGGTAGCCAAAGTATTGGAGTTTCAGCTTTAGCATCACTGCAATTATAAACTATGAATCAATCAGAATTACATTCTGTTTTGATGGCATAGGGCCTCTACAGCAATACAATGAAACAGTTGATTTACTTTTGTCAGCAAATAGTAGGTAACTGACATAAAAGTTTTTTTTCCAGGTAAGGAGAGCTCAAGATGGAGTGGTAAAGTTACTTCAATTCTTCATCTTGCATCGCCAATGAATATTGGGCATTGTGAGGGAATCTTCCCTCTACCTTCCTCTTACTATGGGGAGTATCATTAAAGGAAAAATAAAAAGTAGACTGATCCATACATTTCAAAAATCTTTCTCAGGTACATTCAGAGTTCAATTTTATGATCAATATAGTACATGTTGCACAGTCATCAATAGAATTTACACAAGTAACTGCTTTCTTGACTTAAAGACTATGAAATGAATTCCTGTTTCTTTTATAGGCATTTTGATCAGAATTCAAAGATTTTTTTGTTTTGTTTTAAACAAATATCTTCATGAGTCCTTAAGAAGCCCTCTTTTAATCCATTTCAGTTCCAGTAACTTTGGGCTTTCCTGGGGCTCAGCTGCAAAGTATCTACCTAATAACAGAGGGGACGCAGATTCATTCCCTGGATTGGGAAGATTCCCAGGAGATGGAAATGGCAACCCATTCCAGGGTTCTTGCCTGGGAAATGCCACAGACAGATGAGCTGGCGAACTACAGTCAATGGGGTGGCAAAGAATCAGACATGACTTAGCAACTAAACAACAACAAAACAGCAATAAATAATATCAATGAAAGATTTAAAATTTGTTTAAGATCATATAGACAATATCACATGGTCACATATGAGGAATACACGTAAAAAGCACCTTGCCTCTCTTTAGAAAAAAAAATTCACAACTACTGAATCTACTAATGGCATCAGCAACTCAATGGACATGAGTCCATCTGCGAACTCTGGGAGATGGTGAAGGGCAGAGAAGCCTGTCACGCTGCAATCCATGGGGTCTCAAAGAGTAGGACACAACTTAGCAACTCAACAACAACAACTAATTCCAAATTACTCTGCAGCAACCGAATAAGGTGATAAAAGTCACTTTGAGGCAGTGGTTAGAACTAATAAATTTGATCACTAACTTGCTTTATGGTGATGGTACCCTGTCCCCTACTTTCAACTGGTGTTTCAAATTCTACTTAAACTTTACTGACATCACAAGCAAATTGAAAATGACTAAAGACAATGAATAAATATTCTGAGCGAGCAGTATGAGAAATAAACAGCAATAACTCCTGATTAGCATTACTTTTAGCCAGAGGTTATAAATAATGAGTAACATATGTCTGATCTGGAGTCCTTTATTACATTATCTTAAGTGAAATTCAGGTTTATTTTTAAGCTATTCTTGAATCAGATATTGTAAGGCAAGAAAAGTATTTCTATTAGTGGAAAAGAAATGTTTTTCTAGATGAACCAAGTAGAAAAGATAAGGCTAAAAAATTAACAAGGGTGTTTATCAAATAATGAAGAAAAAGGCTTTTTATATGAAAGATGATAGAATATTAAAAAAAGAACATTATGGATAAGAAGAAAAGAGATTTACATTTCTCTTGGGTCTATTATGGTTTTGTTTGATGCAGCATGAGGCCAAGGAATAAAATGTTATCACTGTCTCATCTACAGCATGGGAACATTAAGAGAACTCATAGAGGTCAATAATTTGAAAGAAAAGAATATAGTTTGGAAGAAGAGCAGCAAATGAAAAAATGGAAACATATGAGTTTTACTGCTTTTCACATAGTCACAAAATGCAACAATATTTTGTGCATTCCCCATTGTTTCGTTTTATCTCTATTTATACCCAATACTTTCAGTACCAACTTGACCTGGTAAGTGAAACATTCAGTTGAATCAGTCCCATGGAAATGGAGCATGAAAAACCAATACTAACCATCAGTTCAGTTCAGTCGCTTAGTCGTGTCTGACTCCTTGCGACCCCATGAATTGCAGCCCGCAGGGCCTCCCTGTCCATCACCATCTCCAGGAGTTCACACAGACTCACGTTCATCAAATCCATGATGCCATCCAGCCATCTCATCCTCTGTCGTCCACTTCTCCTCCTGCCCCCAATCCTTCCCAGCATCAGAGTCT
>SJXQ01001901.1:211862-435402 GCA_006408695.1 Aepyceros melampus | reverse complement strand
GGCCACTGCTGAGTTTTCCAAATTTGCTGGCATATTGAGCGCAACACTTTCACAGCATCGATTTGAAATAGCTCCACTGGAATTCCATCACCTCCACTAGCTTTGTTCGTAGTGATGCTTTCTAAGGCCCACTTGACTTCACATTCCAAGATGTCTGGCTCTAGATTAGTGATCACATCATCATGATTATCTGGGTCGTGAAGATCTTTTTTGTACAGTTCTTCCATGTATTCTTGCCACCTCTCCTTAATATCTTCTGCTTCTGTTAGGTCCCTACCATTTCTGTCCTTTATCGAGCCCATCTTTACATGAAATGTTCCCTTGGTATCTCTAATTTTCTTGAAGAGATCTCTAGTCTTTCCCATTCTGTTCCTTTCCTCTATTTCTTTGCATTGATCACTGAAGAAGGCTTTCTTATCTCTTCTTGCTATTCTTTGGAACTCTGCATTCAGATGCTTATATCTTTCCTTTTCTCCTTTGCTTTTCGCCTCTCTTCTTTTCACAGCTATTTGTAAGGCCTCCCCAGACAGCCATTTTGCTTTTTTGCATTTCTTTTCCATGGGGATGGTCTTGATCCCTGTCTCCTGTACCATGTCACGAACTGGAGCCCCCCAAAATAAAGCCTGCCATTGTTTCTACTGTTTCTCCATATATTTGCCATGAAGTGATGGGTCCCCATGCCATGATCTTAGTTTTCTGAATGTTGAGCTTTAACCAACTTTTTCACTCTTTGTTACTTTTTTGCCATCTTTGTTACTAATTGCAAAAAGATTACTACTTGCAGAAACCTCAGATGATACTTAGCATTTTTTAGCAATAAAGTATTTTAAATTAGGGTATGCACATTTTTTAGATGAAAGGCACACTTAATAGACTATACTGTAGTGTAAACATAACTTTTATATGCACTGGGAAACCAAAAAAATTGTGACTAGCTTTATTGCAATATTCACTTATTTTGTGGAACCAAATTTGCAATATTTCCATGGTATTCCTGTATCAAGAACTTATCCACTCATTTCATTAAGATATGTAGTGGTTCCACTCCACATTTTCATAAAAAAAAAAACATTTCAACCAAAAAAGCATTAAATTATTCTTCTACAACTTTAACTTGCCCTCTATATATACATGAATTAAGTGAGTTAAATGAAATAAATACAGCTTCTAGCTATGGTATGTAAGTCTACAACATTAAAAATGCACATTATTCTGTCTTAGCTTTTAAAAAACATGCAGCTGCTTTTTACTTCTAGTTGTCCTTCTCTTTTTCCTTGTATGTGATGATGGCTACAGCAAGTTGAGAAACAGATTCCTGTAAGCATTATGCATTATTTAGTGTGAATTTACATACTGTTCTGTTTTAACTGCTTTACAAGTGTCCTATAAATACAGGAAATTATTTGACTGTCTAGGCAGAAAGGAAAAGCAAATTTGGGAAAGGACTTGGCAGGAATATACAGGGTCCATTTCTAAAAGCAATATTTCTTCCCTTGAATTACAAATTCTATTCTTTGTATATTGATTTAAATATTCTAAATTGACTAAAATTGTGCATCACACTGCCATTTTATAAATATTAAGTATTTTACATCAGTATAATATTTAAATTGAGATATTTCATAAAAAGTGGTAGATTGCCAAACCTCTCAGTAATCTACATCTTTAGTATTTTGTGTTTGTGTTAAATAGCATAAGCAAATACTTTTCATGGAAATTATCTTTCAAAAAGTAGCTTTAGCAAGGCTGAAGTAGGTAAGCATAGTAAGACTCTTCATATGTAATAAATACACTAGAGAAAAATGATGTTGGATTACAGAGGGCTTTAAATGCCAACCTAAAAGTGATTGTCTATTTTCTAATGAAAATAAGGTTTTATTGAGTATTTAGATGGCAAAAGAACTGAGCTTTGGAAAGAAAAATAGCATTGGTGGTGTAAAAGAAAGTTTGAATGAAAGAAAAGAGGATACCATTTGGGAGATCATTACAAGCATTCATGATAAATACAATAAGACTGTGGTCTCATTAGCAGCAGTAGGATGGAAAAGAGTAAATGTTTGGGGTGAAAATACTTGATTTTTAAAAAAAATATTTATTTATTAATTTTTGGCTGTGCTGTCTTTGCTGTTGCATATGGGTTTTCTCTGGTTGTGGTGAGCGCGGGCTACTCTTCCTTGTGGTATACCAGCTGCTCATTGTGGTGGCTTCTCCTGTGGCAGAGTACGGACTCTAGAGCACATGGGCTTCAGCAGTTGCAGCTTGTGGGCTCAGTGGTTATGGCACAGGGGCTCTGGAGTGCTGGATTACTAGTTTGGCACACAGGCTTAGTTGCATTATGGCACGTGGAATCTTCTGGGACCAGGGGTTGAACCCATATCCCCTACATTGGCAAGTGGTTTCTTAACCACTAGACCACCAAAGAAGTCCTGAAAACATGTGATTTTATGAAAAAGAAAACTCAGTACCACTTGAAGTCAGTGGGAGCAAATTTAAAAGTTTTTTTCAAATTAGACTCAATGACCTGGACCAATTGATTCTAAAGATGATGAAGATGTATCTGGAAAATTGATTTTTAGTATAAAGTCAGGTTGTAGAAAGAATATCAATACATATAGGAAGTAAAATATTTCCAGTGTTTAGCACTGAAGAAATCTTGCTACCTTATTTGACGTTCAAATGATATCTAGTTTCAGTCTGTTCCCTTTGTCTTAATTCCTTAAAAGTGGCATCATTCTATCCATGCTGCTGCTGCTGCTAATCGCTTCAGTCGTGTTCGACTCTGTGTGACCTCATGGCTGAACGTAAATACAAGCTGTTTAATGCCTGCTTCACATGATAGTAGATGACATTCTCTTCCCATTAGGTGCCATAAGGAGAGCTTCAGGTCTATGTATCATTTTTAAAGCAAATATGGTATGAAATAAACTCAAAAGCCTAATGGACAATTCAAAGTTTGTTCTCATGGTTTCTCGAAAGAAAGGGAAAAAATGAATATTTCCCTATTCCTCTCACATATCTTTGAAAGTGAAAATGAAGTCGCTCAGTCGCGTCCAACTCTTTGTGACCCCATGGACTTTAGCCTTCCAGTCTCCTCCGTCCATGGGATTTTCCATGCAAGAATACTGGAGTGGGTTGTCATTTCCTTCTCCAGGGAATCTTCCCAATCCAGGGACTGAACACAGGTCTCCCACATTGCAGGCAGACTCTTTACCATCTGAGTCACCAGGGAAGCCACAAAGTGGAATGGGTAGCCTTCTCCAGGGGATCTTCCTGACCCAGGGATCGAACTTGGGTCTCCTGCATTGCAGGCAGATTCTTTACCATCTGAGGCATCAGGGAAGCCCCATATATCTTTAGATAACTTAAAGTTTATCATTTTAGAATAATTTTCTATGTGTCATGTTGGTTTTTAATCCTTTAATTAAAAAAACCCCTTGATTGAGTTGCTGTGACTATAGGTAGGTACAACAAAAATAGAAGAATGATGACTGTAAACGTAGTAGAAGTCCACATTTCCAAGTTCAAATTATATTTAGCATCAGTTACAGAATTGTCCTATCACATCAAAATGGCTAGTATTGAAAGTCCAACACAGGGTTTTCTCCTGAGGCAGTGAGAGATGGGAAGGGAGTCTTGTACAAATCCAGTGCTGTATTTAGGATTCTGTTGGAATCCTTGGACTATTAGAAGGTTGAGACATTTAGCGGAACAAGTTAACGTAGTTTTTTGTTTGGGCAAAATGGAAATAAAAAACATACAATGGGGAATATCTTGAGTACACCTGAATGGCGTAGAGTATACATATATATATTTTTTTCCTTCAGCAGGGAAAGTATCTCCCAGGTGGTCAAGGACTTCCATAGGAATAGACTTTTTTAGTCTGGAAAGGAGATTAAGATCACAACTATTTAAAATGGAGAAACATCAACACCCTTAGCAACAGCAGTAGCAAAAGGCATAAATCATTATTGACACGGAATAAAAGCAACAGCCAAAGCCAGAAGAGAGCAAAATTTCACTTTTTTCTCTAGAGATTGGGACAATGGCCATAATAATGTAATGCCAATTTATATACGACACACTTAGAGCTTCCTGAAATTATCTGGCAGCAATTTCAGAAGCGAGACAGTTTCCACAGCTTTGAGGGATAACTAGAAACGAAGTGTTTTATTACAGATTTGGTAAACTTCTTGGATGTTTCGGGCTCCTGTTACTAAGGAAATGTATCACCACTTTTTTTTTTTTTCCTCTCTCTCTCTCTATTTCATTCACCTCAGTTGTTTGCACATTGAAATGACTCAAAGGGGAAGATAATAGTAGGAATTTGGGGAAGGGAAGCATTCTCAAATGTCAGAGGTCTCTTTGAGGGTATCCTTTGTGTATTCTATTCAACACTGAAATCCCAAGGCTTTACTCATGCTGAGCCGCTTCGGTTGGGTCCGACTCTGTGCAACCCTATGGACTGTAGCCCACCAGTCTCAGTCCATGGGATCCTCAGGCAAGAGTACTCGAGTGGATTGCCATGCCCTCCTCCAGGGGATCTTCTCAACCCAGGGTTGAACCGCTGTCTTCTGCATCTCCTGCATTGCAGTCAGATTCTTTACCCACTGAGCCACCTGGGAAGCCCAAGGCTTTAATTCAGATCCTGTGAAAAAGAGTTCTCCATCTAAGAGGGAGGGCAGACCAAGAAGTGCATGCATGCACTGGCCATCTAAAAGTAATGTGTGCTGAAAAGATGGAGAGTAATCCTTCCATCACCTTTCCCCTATGACATTATAATTCTAACAGGAATCAGCCACGTTCTTTCTAGAATCCAGTCATCATTTTATCTATAATTTTATCCCAATGACCTTCAATATGTCTGCCACAGAATTGCACCTACTGTTAAATGCATAATTTGTTCACTAATCCATTCAGTGAACAAATGGAGAAATTAAATGGTTTTGAATATTAAGTAGGATTTTTAAAAATCATAGACTGCTTAGCACTTAACCAAATAAATGTTGCTAGAAAATGTAAATGTCTGTGAGGATATGGGCTGTGCCAAACTTCACTGTCTCATACAATATGCGGCACACAGTCACCACATAAATGACTGTTATAATGAAGTGAACCCAGCTGAACTGGGTACAAGAGTTGGTAGGTTGTAGGAACAATCTAAACTGCTCGTAGCAGTCTTGCTGATGTGTATTACTGGTGTTGCTGGGTACGTAAAATTTAGATGGCAATAAAAATAGTCTAGGAGGCCCTAAAGAGATGTGGGCTCCGTTTTAAAGTCCTCTTGGTTTCAAGTGAATAAAATTGTTTGGGTAATCGCAAGAGAGGATTTTCTTGTAAACACCAGGGACTATTCAGTTTAATTGTGTTGCATCTGGTGCTGACTCTGTTTTGGGTTTTCTGTTTTGTTTTGTTTCCCAAAATATTTTTCTTTTTTGTATTGTGTGCCTTGGATAAGACCAAAGGATTCACTGTTGTTCTTTATCTTTTGTTATGTAGGTAAATGTTCCCTCTATAACTCTATTATCTATTTGTTTTCAACTCTAATGATTTTAGTAGGTTTTGATTATACTATGCTATGCTATGCTAAGTCACTTCAGTCATGTCCGACTCTGTGTGACCCCACAGACGGCAGCCCACCAGGCTCCCCCGTCCCTGGGATTCTCCAGGCAAGAACACTGGAGTGGGTTGCCATTTCCTTCTCCAATGCATGAAAGTGAAAAGTGAAAGTGAAGTAGCTCAGTCATGTCCGACTTAGCGACCCCATGGACCGCAGCCTACCAGGCTCCTCCATCCATGGGATTTTCCAGGCAAGAGTACTGGAGTGGGTGTCATTGCCTTCTCCGAGGTTTTGATTATATACTACATTTATTTAACCCTTATACTCAAATGAGGTCAAAATCATAGTTCTCCAAATACATGATTGGAAACTGAGACTCATGTTAAGAAATTTACTCAGGGTCATATAATTTGTAAATAACGTGTGTGTGTGTGTGTGTGTGTGTGTGTGCACTGAGTCATGTCCAGCTCTCGAGGCCCCATGGACTGTATAGCCCACGAGTCTCCTCTGTCCATGGGATTCTCCAGGCAAGAATACTGGAGTGGGTTGCCATTTCCTTCTCCAGGGGATCATCCCAACCCAGGGATGGAACATCCATCTTTTATGTCTCCTCCACTGGCTGGAGGATTCTTTATCACTGTGCCACCTGGGAAGCCCAGTAAATAGTGACATCATCTTAAATACCAACGGTCATATTATTTATCTATTAGAACAAATTTTTCTCAACCATCATCACCTCTTTGCCTCTTCATTATATTTGTCATATTTACTGACCATATATAGCATTTATCTACATTGTTTGATTTTTAATTATTTTACTAATTTTATATAATTATTTTATGTTTATGTTACTACTATGGAAGAAAAATTAATATTATTGGCCAGAAACAGATAGCATAAATATTAATACAATAAAAGGAAAATGATGTGATTATATTCTTATGGGATATTAATGTTTATGGAAAGGCTCTGAATTTGACGGCTGTTATCAAAGTCTAGACTTGTGTAAATGTAGTTTAAGAAATATTAGGTACATGTTATCATCACTGACATGATCTAATCAAAAATAAAATGTAATTGAAATGGGAGTATTTCATGATATGATTTCATATCACTTAATGCTATATTTATAAGCCAAAGGGCACTCATATCTAAAAACTGTGACTTCTGGCACTACACTTTGGAAAATGTGGGAGTTTTGCATTTAACCTTTAAGTAAAGCACCTAGGGGAGCTACGGATTGTTTGATTCAAATAGAGAATAGATGACAAAACCTCCATTTAGGAAAAACATCTCGCTAATTCTGCCATCCAAATTGTTGATGTTTTTGTACTACCAGCCTACTTCTGGATATCTTAAACTGACATCAAAAAAAAAAAAAAAAAAAAAAGACACAGCAATGCATGAACATTGATGGAGTTTAACCCATTTCTGACAAAGTTGCAAGAATCATAAAATTTCTTCCAATCATAGTTCATACGTGTCAGATATATTTTCCTTGGTAAATCCTACTTTTTTTCTTCCTGGTAAGTTTGACTTCCTTGAGTATTTTAATAGCCTCTGTTACAGCCTGGGCTTCCCTGGCTCAGTGGTAAAGCATCTGTGTGCCAATACAGGAAAGGTGGGTTAGATCCCTGAGTCGGAAAGAACCCCTGGAGGAGGAAAATGACAACCCTCTTCAGTATTCTTGCCTGGGAAATCCCATGGACAGAGGAGCCTGGGGGGGCTACAGCTGGCCCCAACTGAGCATGCATGCACATTACAGCCTGCAATTTAATAACTTGTTAAATTATTTGATAAATGTGAAGATATGTTAATTAGTTTTACATGATTTTACATTTACAGAGAACATTCCCCAAATCTACCAAAGTTTAAATCTTCAAATTTTGATAGAGTCTCTGAGTAGGCCACTCTGGATTTATCTTATATCACCTAAGACAAGAATCCTCTCATGTCCAATAAGCAGCCTTCCTGAATTAGAAAATGAACTTTTGCTTTAAAACACTTTATTTTGGGATATTTAAAGCAAATTTAAACATCAACTCTTTAAAAAATATATTTTATTGAGGTATGATTGATACACAGTGTGGTGTTAGTTTCTGCTGTACAGCAAAGTATTTCCATTCTACATATATACATTCTTATTCACAGTTGTTTCCATTATGGTTGGTCACAGGCTATTAGATATAGTTCCCTGTTCTCGATGTTTGTGAGTGTGTTTCTGTTTCCTAGAAAAATTTACTTCTGTTATCTAAATATCAACTCTTTAACAGACTTAAAGGCCCTTTTATTCTCTAGTCTCCCAAGAGCATGTGATTTGCTTGCTCTGAATTCTAGTCACACAAACCCTTCCTAGGTTTTTGTCATTTGCATTTCCTTCTGCTACACAATTGTTTTAAAGTTTATTAGATCTGGAATTCATGCTACTACCCTTTCCCTATTCTACTTATCAATTATTACTACCCAGAGGAAACGGTCCCTGATGGCATAGACTAAGTCAGGTCCCTGGTATATTTTTATACCACTCTGCATATCTCCTCCATTGGGGACATGAAAGCTGCAGTCAACTAATTGTGTAACTGTAATGTGTTTCTCTCCTAATAGATTGTAAGTCCATAGAGGCAAGACCAGGATTGCTAAGTCCACTACTCCATGCCTAGGGCTAGGCACAGTGCCCAGTGCCTAGCAGATGCTCCTTAGTTATTAGACAGAAATGAAGGCACACGTGGATGTCAACTGAGTGGATGGAGCTATGCCTCTTCAGGGATTCATATCTAGGGAAGAAAGAGCGTTTTCCAGATAGCCACAATGGGTTTCACATCCAACACACCAGACATTCATTAAAGCACAGTAAAAAGTGGCATATTTGAGGGCAGGTAGGTGGGATACAGGCAGCTATGTTGGAGCTGCAGTTCATTTTACTTTTTTTTAAATTTCCTCCTCTTTTAGGGTAGCACCTGTGAACTGTTCATGCTAATTAGCATCACCTGGTGGTGATTGCCTAAGGAGAGCCTATGAATTAAGATCTTGATTGGATGACTGTTCAAGATCTTTTTCCAAACATTTTCTTTTTCCATTGAAAATAATCTGTGACTTTTTTTTCACTCCCTCATTTATGAAGCTTAATGATCTGCTTTATGTATTTCCTTTGAATCCTCACTAAGGACGCTATCAGTCAAAATCATTTGGCAAAACACGATGTTGGCCATGGAACAGCAAGAGAGGTTTCAAGGTGAAGGAAGGCAATCATGGGGTTTCCAGACCCCGATGCCTGTCATTACCGTGCCCTTCACCCTCTCGGCCGCTCCTGCATGGCACCCCTCCCCTTCCCGATTGCAACTTGCTCACCCACTTATCTCAGATACCCATGTGTTTTGGACATGAGGTGAGGAGGTGGAGGAGGGGGAATGGGAGCGTAATAGCAGGTTTGGGAGTGTAGGGGAATTGCAAAGCAAGAAAATAGATGAGAGCAGCAGGAGGCAGTGGGAAGGCCTGCTGAGAGTGGAGACAGGCAGCATTTATATCCCAACCTTATGTCTCCCAGGCCAGTTTTGGCTCCGTGTTCTTCCTTGCCATGCTGGTGTTCCCTCTGTCTGGAATGTCCTTGTCCCTTGGAATGTTCATACTGTCCTCTACGAACCAACTCGCACATCACTTGAAAGCCCTAAATTAATCAGTCCTGCTCCTGTGTGCCATTTTGTTTCATCATCAGTTTTAATCTGCGTGTCTGCATATCTCACTCCTGGTAGACTGTGAGTGCCTAGGAAGTAAGGGTTTTGGTTTATTCACATTCTTATTCTAGGAAAGTGCCTGGCTTAGGGTAGATGATGAATAAATATTTGTGGAAAGAAAAAAGAAAAAAGTGGGAGTGAGGGAGGAAGAAAGGGAGGAAAGAGGAAGAAAACGATTTGACATATTAAAACAGAAAGAGAAAAGCCTATTACAACACCACTAAAGCAGTAGAATGGGATTTTAGAGTCAGACAAAAGGCCTAGTTCTTACTCCTTTAGGTCTTATGAAATTTCCCTAAATATCTAAGTCTTTACCACTTATATTGTGTAGGAAATCATGCATGAAACACCTGATGTAGTGTATTAGACATATTTAGGACTCATTACCTCCTATTCCTACCATTTCTCCCATAAATATATTGACTTGAAATAATGAATATGCTCATTGTTTATGACTTGGGTGGTAGAAGTTATATTTTTAATGCTTTTGTCCCTCCCACTCCCCCCTATAACACCTACACTAAGTGGTTGTATAACTTACCACTGAAAGAAAAGCAGTCCCTGCATATCATCATTTAAATTGGTGGTCTATCTTGACAATTTTGATAATGTCTTCCAAAACTGCTCAAGATTAGAACATATAAGGAGCCCTCTAAATTCCTGGGTGAGATTTAGAGGAAGTTCCTCACCCAGCAGTCAATGGGTTCTGTATTCCTTGCGTAAAAATTCCAAAACCACCCAGTTTCTTCCACTGATAGGAGTACTCCCACTAATTCTCAACTTCCCTGCTGCAACTGAGCTTCAGAAGTGGAAGAATGAAAACTGGTCACAGTGCCAATGTGAATAAGAAGCTTTCTCTGTACAGCCTCTGACTTCTGCTGCTACTCTTATGCTGGTGATGAGTAACACTGATTTCCTCTGCCCCTCTTTCCTCATCACTGTAATTGGGATAAAAATAACACCCTTGTCTACTTCAAATAAGAAACAAGTATTCACAATATAAGCCACATGTTCTGGCACACAGTCAGTTCAGTTGGTTTAGCCGCTCAGTCCTGTCCAACTCTTTGCAACCCCATGGACTGCAGCATGCCAGGCCTCCCTGTCAATCACCAACTCCTGGAGTTTACCCAAACTCATCTCCATTGAGTCAGTGATGCCATCCAACCATCTCATCCTCTGTCGTCCCCTTCTCCTCTTCCTGTCTTCAATCTTTGCCAGTATCAGGCTCTTAACGAGTCAGCTCTTTGCATCAGGTTGTCAAAGTATTGGAGTTTCAGCTTCAACATCAGTCCTTCCAATGAATATTCAGGACTGATCTCCTTTAGGATGGACTGGTTGGATCTCCTTGCAGTCCAAGGAACTCTCAAAAGTCTTCTCCAATACCACACTTCAGAAGCATCAATTCTTCAGCACTCAGCTTTCTTTATAGTCCAATTCTCACATCTATACGTGACTACTGGAAAAACTGTGGCCTTGACTAGATAGACCTTTGTTGGCAAAATAATATCTCTGCTTTTTAATATGCTATCTAGGTAGGACATAGCTTTTCTTCCAAGGAATAAGTGTCTTTTAAATTTCATGGCTACACTCACCATCTGCAGTGATTTTGGACCAAAAAAAATAAAGTTTGTCACTGTTTCCACTGTTCCCCATCTATTTGCCATGAAGTGATGGGACCAGATGCCATGATCTTACTGTGGCATACTGTAGTTACACAGTAAATCAAGTTTTCTCTGATCTGACCTCTGATAACATCTGCTCTGAGCTGCCACCATGATGTGTTCATAACCCATCTCTTCCTGTCTTTTAATCCTTTGAAAAGCATTTCCGTGTGTACATTTGAAAAGGCAAGGTGATTTTTTTTAAAGTATTAGAAAATACACACATCCTAAGTATAAGAAGAGTCTGAAAATAGTTATAATAAAGCTACTTATTCACAGATTTCGTAAAGATCTCCAAATAACTCCTGCTCTTAAGCTATGGGAAAATGCTGATTGTGTGTGTGTGTGTGTGTGTGTGTGAAATCACATAAAGGTCAAGATAACAGAAGAAGACAGCAGTACTCCTAAAAGATGGTAAGGATAATTCTGACACTAAAACAAGTGTGATTTGTTGAATATTACCTGTAAAATTGAATATCTCAGTCTCAAAGGGAAAGAGATTTTCTGCCTATTAACTGTGTGAGACAGAGGGGAATTATAATTTATAGGCGGTGCCAGGCAGTCAGTTAAGTGTTCTGATGCACTAAATCATTTAATTCTTACAAAAAACCTTGTAAAATATAAATGATCATTCACAAATTAATAATTAAGGAACATGCTTAGATAGGTAGGTTAAATCTATGTCCACATACAAATGATAGGATGTGCCACCAATGGTATTTGAACCCTAATTTTTTGTTATTACTTTAAAGTGTGCAGCCAAACCAAATATTTAAATGCTGGACTGCTGTAAGAAGTAAATACATCCATCTATTTCACAGGTGAATTATTTGAATTTTTTCAAGAAAATATTTTATAAGATAAGCAAATACATTCTTAGATGAAAATATACCAGAGAGTTGTCATTTCTTTAATACACATCCCTCACATGAAAATTCTTTACAAAATAGAAAATCCTTTCATATGAAATATCCCAAAGCCAACCTCATCTCAGACTGATCTAATCTTTCCACTCGATAGTCCTATAGTACATTTTACTCTTTTATAATATGAATTACCATCTCAATATTAATAATGTTTTATCTATAAATGTTACTGCTAAGTTTATTAGATTTTCAACTTTTAGAGCATAGATTTTAGGGTGAATCATATGAATGTGACAATTTTACATCAAAATTATGAAATAAAAATTTTAATAGATCATATTTCTATATCCTACTTAATTTTATATCCATCACAAACCATGAATGATACCTAATATCTTAAAAAAAAATCTGTTTAATGAATGCATACTCTGTGTCAGGAAACCCACCTGACATTTTAAGCAATATGCCATTTATCATCAATATATTACCTGGTGCTTTATTGTAACGATTTTATAGATAATAACTGTGTAGATCACAATATTCAGGTAGAAATAAAAAATATAGTTTTAGATATTTACCGAAAGTCTATTAGCTTTTGTCTTACTCTCACATTTATTCCATTTCCACTGTTGGAGCTTGCTAGATACATCCTCATTTAATGAAGCCAAACCTTGTTAAGGTAAAGCAAAAGTGGAAATTGTTTTGTGAACTTCAGAATGTCATTTTTACATATATTTGCTGAGATCTGAGACACGATTGTTAAATCATACCAAATTTAGTTCCAATATACAAGTATCAGGTAAAAACTGCCATTGTTCCTTATCCTCTCAGATAGAAAATCTCATTTTAACACTATTTATCTTAAATTTACTCACATAGGATCTTGGCTGCGTGTTAATACATGCCTGTTTGATCAAATTCTAATCAGAATGGGTAGCATCATTCTGCCTTCTGGTCCACAATGAAGTGTGTATTTATTATGCAAGGGACATGGCCATTGCCTTCACACTTCTATTGCAACTCTTGGATCATGTGTCCCAGAAGGCTGTTTCAAGGGTTAAAGGAAGGTTTATGGTGAAAGAATTATCTAAAGATACATCCTAGTCTTCCCCCCCAAGTGCTGCACGGCACACAAAATATGACCTTCTCAGCAGATCTTGCTTTTTCTTATTTCTTTTAAAATTTATGTGTTGAATTGAAACAATGGAGAGGGGAGGAAAGGAAGGGAGAGAGAAAGGGAGAAGGATGGGAGAATGGGGGAAGAAAGGGAGATTTTTAAGGATGGAGAGTATCGGCACTGATAAACCATTGAATTGCATTTGCCCTCTAGATGCCTCATCCTAACCCAATGTTGAGTGTTCAGACTACAAGATAGTAACCAGCTATGTAAAAATAATATGTGACAAAAGAACTATCAAAATATATGAATACTAAAAATGTGCAGACTGAACATTTTCAACTCTAATTATGCGGGTATACAAATCAGCAAAAGAGGTTATTTTGGGGACTGCATTTCATTGACTTCAGATTAGCAAAGATTTGAAAAGGCATTCATCAACTGTGACATCGTGCCTGTCTTTTTCATCCCTGAAAAGACCGTTCTGTGAGACACTGTTATGATTCAAATGTCATTCACACTGGAGTAGCAGGAACAAAGCAGGATTTCCAATAGAAGAAGATCTAATTAAGAGAATAATATTTGCTTATTGTCAGTGCCTAATTAGTTTCCCTGGTATTCATGTTTATAAAGGTGGCTCTGTTATAATTACAGTTCAACAAGAGGCAGTTATGTAATGGGTCTCATTGTAAAAAAAAAAAATACAACTGAGATACTTGAAGGTCTTCTCCCTTCTTCCTTTACACTGACCAACTCACACACAATAGAGACATTAAATGGTTACATTTTACTCATTACCTTTTTCTTCACAGTATAAGAGGTACTAATAAGTTCAGTGAGGGGGAAAGTACTATTCTTTTACCATTCAGTGAATCCAACTTCTGCAGCATACGTGTGTGAATTTGGGGGGCTATTAGAAGTTCACTATATGTTTTCTTGCATTTTAAAAATGATGCTTCTCTCTTGCTTTCTTTCACGTGTGCACTTTCTGGAAGGGTAGTAGAAATAGACTGAGATGAAAATAACATAGACAAGGTGCCAATGCATCCAAAAGAGCCCACTTTTATTTTTTTATTTTTTAATTGGAGGATAGTCAGTTTCTGCTGTACAACAGCATGAATCAGCTGTAAGTATATATATATCCCCTCCCTCTTGAGCTTCCCTCCCACTGTCCCACCCCTCCACTCTAAAGGATCCCACTTTAATGATACTCTGTGTTAATGAGAGAGGTAAATTGGGATCAAAACAATCAAATGATTTTCTGTGCTTATGTCTCAAAAGAGAATTTTGATCATGCCCGTTTACTGCTACTTGCCATTAAGGAAATACGTTAAATTTGATCAAGGACATATCAGACCCTCCACTATATCTGATCCCTACAAAGTCTTAATCTCTCTCCCACAGTTTTATAATACCCTAACCTAAAACAGTTTAGTATACCTGCAGATCAGTACCGTTGGCTCTCTGTATCTGCACTTTTCTCATGTACAAAGTCTAACCTGCACACGTGAGAGAGCTGACAGCAACTGAAGTCCTGAGAGCCAGAAAGCCAACATATTCAGTCTGGATCTTAATGCCTGAAAGCTAGGAACATCTAGGGCAGAGAAGATTGAAGTCCCAGCTCCAGTGGCCAGGCAGAGAACAAATTCAACCTTCCTCTTCCTTTGTGTTCTATCAGGCCTTCGATCCATGGAGTGATGTCCTCCTACATTTAGGAGAAACATTTGCTATACTCAGTCTACCAAGTCAACTGCTGACATTTTCCAGAAGCATAGTCACAGACCCCAATATGGTGTTTAACTAGCACTCGGGATATCCCTTACCCAGTCAGTGGATCTATGCATTTCACCATCAACATAAAGCCATGCCTACCTGGGGATTTTTAATGTGAATGTATATTGTCGTCTGTTGCTGCATTGCAGACCACCCCACAACTTACTGGCATGAAACAACCATTGTAGTGTGTTCATGATTTTGAAGTTCAGGATTCTAGACAGAGCTAAGGAGAGTATGTCATCTGGGCTCCACATGGGCTGGATCTAAGTTATGGTGCCCGGAATTTCTAGAGGTGGTTTGGTTTAATTAACTGGTCTATGTATTTGGGCCTTCAGTTCTGATGGTCAGCCGGATTATGTGGTTCTTCTTCTTCCTGTTACTTTTGCTGTTTGGAATAGCCAAGTTGCCTTCTTCACCCTCAGAACCAATATATGCACAAGGATGTCCGGGACTCTCTCTCTCAACCACTTGGTTTAATTTTGTGGAGCTTTTCCTGGAGGTAAAAAGAAGTTTCATTTTAGAGCCAAACAATTCCTTAACAATTCCTCTAAATTATTCTCAAAACTCAATAGTTACTTATTTTAACATAGTAAGCTCAAAGAACCTAACTCCCATTTTCTTAATGTTTTGCCTACCATTTCCCAGCCAGATCCATGAGTCCATAACCTACACTTTTGTTTTTTGCGCATTTCCTTGTGCAGCAGTGTTGCTAAATATTTTGCCTCTGTGTAACAAGTATGTCCTTTTCTCACGTCTTCAATAGCATTTCTCTCATTGTTCTTCAGGACTTCCTCAACAGTCTTCTGAAGGAACATCTGGCTTCTACTCGCTATCTCAAAGTCAAGGCCACCAGCTTGAAATTTTTATTATGGTGGCGTATCACTTCCAGATAACACATTTTGTTATGGATGACTACTGCTGTGTTATAAACTGCCCCAGACTTAGTGCATGACAGCAACTTTTTTCATATGCTCATTATTTTGTTTTAATTAGAAATTTTACGTAGGGCACAATGGTGATGGACTTTTCTCTGCTTTGCAATTACTTGGACTCTTAGCTGAGGTGACTCAATTAGCTGGAGATAGCAAAGACAGCTTGATGAGTCCTAAGCCTTTAACCATCTGACTTCAGTGCATTCTTTGGTCTCAATTTATTTCTAACTACACAAAGATCCCTTCTTATCTCACTGTGCATATCCTTGTTTTATCCTAGTGTCCTGGACTTCCTTTTTATTACTCTTTTAACTTTAAAAAAAAAAAAAAAACCTTTATCCAATGAATCTGAAATCTACGTGAAGGGAGCAATCACACATCACTCTAATTCACCATTCTCTCTCACCTCTAATACATTGCTTGTTACATGGCAGGTGCTCACTAAATGTTTAATAAATTTTGAAGCCATCGATTGCTTTTTAGTTCCCACTGGCAAATAGAATGATCTCAGTGGCAGTTCATCTCAGTGACAAAGATGTGTATTTGTCCATATCTAAGCATACACAGAATTTACTGAAGATATGTTAAGGCTGGTTAGCCAGAGGGAAACTCAAGTCATGATTGAGATTTTAACCATTAAGATAGTACTCAGAATATAATCTAAAAACATTGTAAGGCCAGAAAGAATGAATCACAATATCAAGAGGAGAGATGAAATTGACATTCCAAAAAATGAAAACAGATAAAACACTAGAGCAAACAGTTTAGTACTGAGGCAATAGATGGATGCCCTGTCCCAGCATTTTTGCTTCGGGAGAGGACCTTCATAGATACGACAGCACTTCAGAGAGTTTGTGAGACTGTCCCCATTTAGTTGCAGACATCGTGAACAGCCCAGCATTTCCAATATCATCTCTTTTGTGCAAATATCTCTGTGAATGAGTAACCAGGATGTCACCCCCGCTTGTCTTTGTGTGCATTCTCTAGAACTCTTCTGGGCTTTAAACTGATGTTGGGATGTAGTTGGAACTGGACAGAAGTGAGTAAATTAAAAAGATGTCAATAACGTTATGAGGAAGAATAATGGATAATGATATTTAAATAAAGTCTAAACCATTGTTAGATTTCTAAAATTATTGAAAAGCATTTATGTTTATTAATTATGGTCAGGTCAATTTAAAGATTCCATCAAGACTTCCAGTAGTTCAGTTGTCTGCCACTAAAATGATCTCCCAGGGCTATAACTCACATACTTGAAAATCTTAGAGAATAGCATTCCTAATTAGCCTAACTAGAACACATTTTTGAGAAGGCGATGGCACCCCACTCCAGTAATCTTGCCTGGAAAAGGAAATGGCAACCCACTCCAGTGTTCTTGCCTGGAGAATCCCAGGGACGGGGGAGCCTGCTGGGCTGCCGTCTATGGGTTGCACAGAGTCGGACATGACTGAAGTGACTTAGCAACAACAGCAGAACACACTTCTATCCAGGTAAGATCCCCAAACATGACTTAACTAGTGATTACTCCTAGTTGATTCCTCCGTCTCCCCTCTCAAATTCTGTGCTCCAAGAGCACAGAGGTAGTGGTTTTCTTACCCACCCTTTATCATCGCTGAGTAGAGTTCCTGTCACTGCGCATTGATTTAATCACTAGTGATATGAGTTGAATTCTATTGATTCTCCCTTCCACTCCCAAAGAGTTAGAAGGTACTGAACACAGCATATAGAAATAGGCCATCTGTTTTTCTCCTATCAACATTATTTTACACTTTATTTTCTCAAGTCTATTCAGTGTCAATTTTTCAGGCTTCTAGCTCAATATAGAACTAAATAGTAATTAAAATACAGTAAGTGGTGGCAAGCAGAAAGTCCACATACTCTAACGAATATTTATACAAGGTCCATGGAGGCTGATTTCCTTAAATGGCAAGCATCCAAGTTGCAGGTGAACAGTGAAGGGACTCAGCTATACATACACATATATCAATTCTCCCCCAAAACTTCCCTCCTATCCAGTTCTATTTTCAACATAACAGTGTGTACATGACCTTCCCAAACTCCCTAACTATCCCTTCTCCCTGGCAACCATAAGTTCACTTTCTAAGTCTGTGAGTCTCTTTCTGTTTTGTAACTTTATTTGTATCATTTCTTTTTAGATTCTGTATATAAAGGATGCCATATGACATTTCTCCTTCTCTGTCTTATTTCATGAGTATGACACTCTCTAGGTCTATCCGTGTTGCTGCATTATTTAATTCTTTTTTAATGGCTGAGTAGTATTCCACTGAATATACATACCACATCTTCTTTTCCATTCCTCTGTCAGTAGACATTTAGGTTACTTGAATGCCTTTCCTAGGCTGAGAGCTTTCCCATACATTATTTTATACAGTCTCAACTTACTCATTGTAAAGACACTGGAGATTAATAATTACTATCCATCTTCAGTCAGTTCAGTCACTCAGTTCTGTCCGACTCTTTGCAACCCCATGAATTACAGCATGCCAGGCCTCTCTGTCCATCACCAACTCCCAGAGTTCACTCAAACTCATGTCCATCGAGTTGGTGATGCCATCCAGCCATCTCATCCTCTATTGTCCCCTTCTCCTCCTGCTCCTAATTCCTCCCAGCATGAGGGTCTTTGCCAATGAGTCAACTTTTCACATGAGGTAGCCAAAGTACTGGAGTTTCAGCTTCAGCATCAGTCCTTCCAATGAACACCCAGGACTGATCTCTTTAGGATGGACTGGTTGGATCTCTTTGCAGTCCAAGGGACTCTCAAGAGTCTTCTCCAACACCACAGTTCAAAAGCATCAGTTCTTCGGTGCTCAGCTTTCTTCACAGTCCAACTCTCACATCCATACATGACCACAGGAAAAACCATAGCCTTGACTACATGGACCTTTGTTGGCAAAGTAATATCTCTGCTTTTGAATATGCTATCTAGGTTGGTCATAACTTTCCTTCCAAGGAGCAAGTGTCTTTTAATTTTATGGCTGACAATCACCATCTGCAGTGATTTTGGAGCCCCCAAAAATAAAGTTTCCCCATCTATTTCCCATGAAGTGATGGGACCAAATGCCATGATCTTAGTTTTCTCAATGTTGAGCTTTAAGCCATCTTTTTCACTCTCTTCTTTCACTTTCATCAAGAGACTTTTTAGTTTCTCTTCATTTTCTGCCATAAGGGTGGTGTCATCTGCATATCTAAGATTTGATATTTCTCTCGGCAATCTTGATTCCTAGTTGTGCTTCTTCCAGCCCAGCATTTCTCATGATGTACTCTGCATATAAGTTAAATAAGAAGGGTGACAATATATAGCCTTGATGTACTCCTTTTCCTATCTGCAACCAGTCTGTAGTTCCATGTCCAGTTCTGTTGCTTCCTGACCTGCATATATAGAGAAGGAAATCTGGACTTAGGCTAAGTTCTTCAGCGTTACCCAGATAGTAAATATGAGTGCCAGAATTGAACCCAAAGTGTCTGATGCCTAAAATTTGCTCCATTACTTCCTACTTTCCTCCTGATTAATACTTGTTAGACTTTTGCTTGACAGCTGAAACATCGCTGATGACCACTGAGAAAAGTAGCTGGTTCATCTCTGGTTAGAAACCCATTCCTCTACAAATATAACTTAATTTCTTGTGTAGGTCAAGTCCTAGATACCTAGTCATCTGTGTTCTTGTTGCACTGAATTTGCTTTCAGCGGTCATTTTGGGGAGACAAATATCAGAAAGCGAAATTTACACTTTGTCCTGGCAGAACTTTGTCTGTTGTAGAAACTCATAGTCCTCATGTGGGCATGACCCAGTGTTTATCACATGACCAGTAGGGCTTAATATTGTCCCCATCTGTAAACAGCTTCTGGCTAGCATGTCCAGAGACAGTGGTTGGCCTCTACTGATATTTACTGAGAAGGTCTGATAATTATCTTGACTGTTCACAAATCCGACCCCCTTCCATGAAGACATGATGGGGACGGATACTACTTCATCACTTTGCCAGTCTGAAGATGATTTTTCCTTACAATATGTCTTTGACTGGTCTATGGAAGAAATATTGTTTCTCCCTAATAATTCTACCTTATCACATGAAAAACAATAATGCTCATCTTATGTGCGTGCATCAAAATGTGTATACCAGGTTTTGCTTATAATGTGTCTTTGCACTGGGCTAATACTACAAAATTATTTTCTCCATTCTCATAATTAATGCTGCCATGACAACATTGTTTCCTGACATCATATTTCAGCCCTAATATCTAGAAGGAATGGGAACAAGCTTTCAAATTTGGTGTTAAGAAGGAGTGGGGAGGGACTTTCCTGGCAGTCTGGGGGTTAAGACAGTATTGTAAAGCAAAACAAACTAAAAAATAAAAATTAATTAAAAAAAAAAAAAAAGAGTCTACCTTCCAGTGCAGGGTATGCAGGTTTGATCCCTGGTTGAGGAGCTAAGATTCCACATGCTTCTCAGCCAAAAAAAAACCAAAACAAAAACAGAAACAATATTGTAACAAATAAAATAAAGACTTTAAAACAGCCCACATTAAAAAAAAAATCTTAAAGAAGTGGGGGAAATTAAGTGGCAAAATTTTCAGAAATAATGAATTTCTGTGCAGCTACATGCCATGGTACTGCTATGATATGGGTAGAAAAATTACAATTAGAGCCAATAGAGAAAGAACTGTAGTATAAAAACCTTTATGTTGCAGATAATAGAAAATGAGGTCTGAGATACTAAGTGACTTGTCTTAGCATCACTGTTACAAAGAAGCAGATTTGGTTTCCTGGCTCCCAGTCAGTATTCTTCCCCGAACTCTGCACTGATTTATAGTATCTAATGGGTCTCTTTCATTCTTTAATTCTGGAATTGACATTTCCCTGTATCAGTGTCATACCCGTTTATATTACATAAGTGGCCTTTATATAATTTAAGCAATCTTTCCCATTCACATACAGAGGAGATTAGAATAGATTCCAATGGTAGGTATGTGTCTATACATGCACATACTTATGCTTGTTGGATTTGTTTGGCAATTACAAATGGCTTGCTGATCGTGCATACTGGTATAAAAGAGTTTTAAACCTTTTGAAATGCACTGACTTCCCTCTTGGAGGTTGTGAGTGGGAGGTTTGGACTAAAGCTGATGAACAACATCCTGGGGCAGATTGAACAGGAAATAAAACAGAAACCTGTTTCCTTTTTTTTTCTTTTTTGGCCAGGGACTAAGTTGTTCCAGGAACAACTATATTAAAAAGGGAACAAAATGAATAAAAAAATCTGCATTTCTTCACCATGAGGAGAATATCAGCATTGTGTGGAAACGTTTGTGATTTATATTAAAATAACTTTTCCTTGGAGCATAACAATATGATTTACACATATAATGGAAAGAAAATATTACTTGCATTTTTTTGGTTGAAGAAAGCCATGCCACATAATCTAGAGGAAAAGGTACACTTAATTTCTCAAAGTGGCATAGACAGGTAAGACCAAGAGAATGATAACTGCTCCGAGATGTTTTATTGACCATGTTATATAACTCAACATTAGCCACCCTCAAATTTTACTTTTGCTTTGAAAGGAGAATGTGATAATCATCTAAGTGAAATTTGTCAAAGTGTAATATTTTTAACTCACATGTTCTGTTCACTGGCTGTCATTGATGTCCCATATTTATGCCTGTTCAGGAGCCATGCCCACTGGTGCGAGCCACCCACGCCCAGTCTTGTAGTTTGAGTGATGAAGTCTATACCAAGCTGCAGAGATGGGCGTGTGACTTAGGCCTGTATAATCAGAGTATTGTACTCACTTATTTACAATCATTAGTTAAAGAATCATCTGATTACAACTAAATAGAAGTCATTAAAAGTAACCTTAGGAGTCTTTCTGGAACCACAATAAAATCTACCTTTTCATGCCTAAACTGGAATGATCTAAAAATGGCTCTCAAGTGACTGGTGGTAAAGAATTATTTTGATCAATTATTCTTATTTTCATGGAAATGAAACCTGGAATAAAGGAAGCATACTGGTTGGGAAGGAAAGAGACAAGACACACAGACATTAAAGGGTTCTGTTGTAAAGAATAATCCAAGCACATTTCAACTGTAATAAATAAATTTTTAAAGTGAAGAAAATAAATTTGGTTTAAATTAGAAAGTATAAGCTTTTTTCTACCTCCTACAGTTGATAAAATATTAGGTAATATATTTTTTATAGTCTTTAAATGAGTTAATTAGGCAATTTCTCAATGTCAGTTTTGCTAGGCATTGCATAGAAACTGAAATCAGTGTCCCATTGCAGCAAAAGTTGTTTCCAAGAAAATGTTTTATTTGAATAATGTTATTTGCCATTTAGCGCATTTTAGATATAATTGTATGATATTCCTTTTATATTTTTTCTTTGTTAGTGAAATATTTTCTCTCGATTAATCAAGCCACAACATTATCAAAATTTTCACATACAGAATGGGAAATTTCCACACATCTCAATAACTATTTTGGACACTTGTAGTTAAACACATTAAGATGCTTATAGTGGAGAGTTGTGGAATGAGTCTCAATTAGTGAATTAGACTGTATTCATTACACTTCACCAAATGCTCATTAGCAGATTGTTTGATTTTTTTTTCATACCCATGCTAGAGGAAAAAAAAAATAAGGATGGATGGAAGGGGGGAGCTAGTTTGCCTTAAAAGCAATATGAAAATATAGTTACATGATAGTCTTTTTGCTTACAGCTGTCTAGAGCAAAAAAAAAAAAAAAAACGCTTATAGCCTTTATCAGTAAGGCTGTAGAATTAGGTATTAGAAGGAAGGGCTAATTCTTCTGTGCCACTAGAGAAACCATTTGGCATATAGTTTTCCTGTCTTTTATTTTCAGAAAACAAGTGTATGCAAAGCAGATCAATTTGGGGGGAGAGGGGAAGCAGAGTTCATCTGATGGCTCAATTTGGCTGAATTATACCCTGATGACCTGGCCTAATCTTTTCAGAATGTGCAGCAATCTAGGATTCTTCCATCCAAATTTCCCAGCTTTCTTGATCACACTGGGGGACAAAATTTGACTGTAGTTTGATGGTTCTCCAAGGCTTTCCAACTCCTCATTTTATATTTCCTCTAAATATTTGCATGTTTAATTCCATATGACTGTCTGCTTCCTGGAAGATGCAGACTGACACAATAAACAAAGAAGTTTATCACAGAAATATCCTAGAAAATGTCTAGAATAAGCAAGCCTCTCTAGCCCCAGGAGACCTAAAACATAGCTGAGGATGGGAGTAAATTTATCTACTTAAAACAAACAAACTGCAAAACAAAAAAAACAAACAGGATGATCAAGGGGAAGTTTACCTAATAATGTAAGAGATTTACAAACCACTTCTCCTATAGACTCTCCAGGTGGAGATTTCTTCTCTTGAAAAATAATCAGTAAAAGAAAAATAACTGTAAATAGAGATAATTCAAATGCCCACTCTTTAAAGCACCAATTGTAGTCTTCAGTTCAGTTCAGTTCAGTTGCTCAGTCATGTCTGACTCTTTGCAACTCCATGGACTCACACCAGGCTTCCCTGTCCATAACCAACTCCCAGGGCTTACTCAAATTCATTTCCAGCGAGTCAGTAATGCCATCCACCCATTTCATTCTCCTTCGTCCCATTCTCCTCCCACCTTCAATATTTCCCAGCATCAGGGTCTTTTCCAATGAGTCAGCTCTTTGCATCAGGTGGCCAAAGTATTGGAGTTTCAGCTTCAGAATTAGTCCTTCCAATGAATATTCAGGAATGATTTCCTTGAGAATGGACTGGATTGATCTCCTTGCAGTCCAAGGGACTCTCAACAGTCTTCTACAACACCACAGTTCAAAAGCATCAATTCTTTGGCACTCAGCTTTCTTTATAGTCCAACTCTCACATCCATACATGACCACTGGAAAAACCATAGCCTTGTCTAGACAGACTTTTGTTGGCAAAGTAATGCCTCTGCTTTTTAATATGCTGTCTAGATTGGTCATAGCTTTTCTTTCAAGGAGCAAGTGTCTTTTAATTTCATGGGTTCAGTCACCATCTGCAGTGAATTTAAGCCCCCCAAAATAAAGTCTGTCACTGTTTCCACTGTTTCCCCATCTGTTTGCAATGAGGTAACAGGACCAGATACCATGATCTTAGTTTCCTAAATGTTGAGTTTTAAGCCAGCTTTTCCATTCTCCTCTTCTACTTTCATCAAGAAGCTCTTTAGTTCTTCTTCCCTTTCTGCCATAAGGGTGGTGTCAACTACGTATCTGAGGTTATTGATATTTCTCCCGGCAATCTTGATTCCAGCTTGTGCTTTATCGAGCCCAGCATTTCTCATGATGTACTCTGCATATAAGTTAAATAAGCAGGGTGACAACATACAGCCTTGATGTACTCCTTTCTTGATTTTGAAGCAGTCTGTTGTTCCATGTGCAGATCTAACTATTGCTTCTTGACCTGCATACAGGTTTCTCAAGAGGTAGGTCAGGTGGTCTGGTATTCCCATCTCTTTCAGAATTTTCCACACTTTGTTGTGGTTCACACAGTCAAAGGCTTTGGCATAGTAATAGAGGAGAAATAGGTATTTTTCTGGAACTCTCTTGGTTTTCTCTGATTCAACAGATGTTGGCAATTTGATCCCTGGTTCCTTTGCCTTTTCTAAATCCAGCTTGAACATCTGGAAGTTCATGGTTCAGGTACTGTTGAAGCCTGGTTTGGAGAATTTTAAGAATTACTTTGCTAGACTGTGAGATGAGTGCAATTGTGCAATAGTTTGAGCTTTCTTTGGGATTGGAATGAAAACTGACCTTATCCAGTCCTGTGGCCACTGCTGAGCTTTCCAAACTTGCTGGCATATGGAATGCAACACTTTCACAGCATCATCTTTTAGGATTTGAAATAGCTCAATTGGACTTACATTACCTTGACTAGCTTTGTTTGCAGTGATGCTTCCTAAAGTCCACTTGACTTCGCATTCCAGGATGTCTGGCTCTAAGTTAGTGATCACACTATCATGGTTATCTGGGTCATTAAGATCTTTTTGTATAGTTCTGTGTGTTCTTGCTACCTCGTCTTAATATCTTCTGCTTCTGTTAGGTCTTGTTCTTTCTTGTGCCCATCTTTGCATGAAATGTTCCCTTGGTATCTCTAATTGTCTTTAAGAGATCTCTAGACTTTCCCATTCTACTTTTCCACTTTATTTCTTTGCATTGATCACTGAGGAAGGCTTTATTATCTCTTTTTTCTATTCTTTGGAACTCTGCATTCAAATGGGTGCATCTTTCCTTTTTTTCCTTTGCCTTTAGCTTCTCGTCTCTTCTCAGCTATTTGTAAGGCCTCCTCAGACAACCATTTTGCTGTTTTGAATTTCTTTTTCTTGGGGATGATCTTGATCACTGCCTCCTGTACAATGTCATGAACCCTGTCCATAATTCTTCAGGCACTGTCTATCAGATCTAATCCCTTGAATCTATTTGTCACTTCCACTGGATAATCGTAAAGGATTTGATTTAGGTCATACCTGAATGGTCTAGGGGTTTTCCCTACTTTCTTCAATTTAAGTCTGAATTTGGCAATAAGGAGTTCATATCTGAGCTGCAGTCAGCCCCCAGTCTTGTTTTTGCTGACTGTGTGGAGCTTCTCCATTTTGGCTGCAAAGAATATAATCAGTCTGATTTCCATATTGACCATCTGGTGATGTCCATGTATAGAGGGTGTTTGCTATGAACAGTGCATTCTCTTGGCAAAGCTCTGTTAGCCTTTGCCCTGCTTCATTTGTACTCCAAGGCCAAATTTCCCTGTTACTCCAGATATCCCTTGACTTCCTACATTTGCATTCCATTCCCCTGTAATGAAAAGGACATCTTTTTTGGGTGTTCTCGAAGGTCTTGCAAATCTTCATAGAACCATTTAACTCAACTTCTTCAGCATTACTTATTGGGGCATAGACTTGGATTACTGTGATATTGAATGCTTTGCCTTGAAAAGGAACAGAGATCATTCTGTCGTTTTTCAGGTTGCATCCAAGTACTACATTTTGGACTCTTTTGTTGACTATGATGGCTACCCCATTTCTTCCAAAGGATTCTTGTAATAGATATAATGGTCATCTGAGTTAAATTCACCCATTCTAGTCCATTTTAGTTCGCTGATTCCTTAAATGTAGATGTTCACTCTTCCCATCTGTTTGACCACTTCCAACTTACCTTTATTCATGGACCTAACATTCCAGGTTACTATGCAATATTGTTCTTTATAGCATTGAACTTTACTTCCATCACCAGTCCTATCCAAAGCTGGGTTTTGCTTCGGCTCCCTCTCTTCATTCTTTCTAGAGTTTTTTCTCCACTGTTCAGTAGCATATTGGGCACCTACCAACCTGGGGAGTTCATCTTTCAGCGTCTTATCTTTTTGCCTTCATACTGTCCTTGGTGTTCTCAAGGCAAGAATACTGAAGTGGTTTGTGACTCCCTGCTCCAGTGGACCACGTTTTGTCAGAACTATCCACCATGACCTGTCCATCTTTGGTGGCCCTACACAGCATGGCTTATAGTTTCACTGAGTTAGAAAAAGCTGTCATCCATGTGATCTGTTTGATTAGTTTTCTGTGCTGTGGTTTTCATGAGAAATGCTGGACTGGAAGAAACACAAGCTGGAATCAAGATTGCTGGGAGAAATATCAATAATCTCAGATATGCAGATGACACCACCCTTATGGCAGAAAGTGAGGAGGAGCTAAAAAGCCTCTTGTTGAAAGTGAGAGAGGAGAGTGGAAAAGTTGGCTTAAAGCTCAACATTCAGAAAACGAAGATCATGGCATCTGGCCCCATCACTTCATGGGAAATAGATGGGGAAACAGTAGAAACAGTGTCAGACTTTGTTTTTTTGGGCTCCAAAATCACTGCAGATGGTGACTGCAGCCATGAAATTAAACGACGCTTACTCCTTGGAAGAAAAGTTATGACCAACCTAGATAGTATATTGAAAAGCAGAGACATTACTTTGCCGACTAAGGTCCGTCTAGTCAAGGCTATGGTTTTTCCTGTGGTCATGTATGGATGTGAGAGTTGGACTGTGAAGAAGGCTGAGCGCAGAAGAATTGATGCTTTTGAACTGTGGTGTTGGAGAAGACTCTTGAGAGTCCCTTGGACTGCAAGGAGATCCAACCAGTCCATTCTGAAGGAGATCAACCCTGGGATTTCTTTGGAAGGAATGATGCTAAAACTGAAGCTCCAGTACTTTGGCCACCTTATGCGAAGAGCTGACTCATTGGAAAAGACCCTGATGCTGGGAGGGATTGGGGGCAGGAGGAGAGGGGGACGACCAAGGATGAGATGGCTGGATGGCATCACAGATTCAATGGACGTGAGTCTGAGTGAACTCCGGGAGTTGGTGATGGACAGGGAGGCCTGGCGTACTGCGATTCATGGGGTCGCAAAGAGTCGGACACGACTGCGCGACTGAACTGAACTGTGGTTTTCATTCTGTCTGCTCTCTGATGGATAAGGATAAGAGGCTTATGGAAGATTCCTGATGAGTGACACTGACTGAGGGGGAAATTGGGTCTGATGGGTGGGGCCATGCTCAGTAAATCTTTAATCCAGTTTTCTGTGATGGGTAGGGCTGTATTCCTCACTGTTGTTGGACCTGAGACCAAACTGTGGTGGAGGTAATGAAAATAGTGGCAACCTCTTTCAAAAGGTCCTGTGCATGCACTGCTGCCCTCAGTGCCCCTGACCCTGCAGCAGGCCACTGCTGACCCATGCCTCCACCGGGGTCTCCTGGACACTTACAGCCAAGTCTGGGTCAGTCTCTTGGGTCACTGCTTCTTTCTCCTGGGTCCTGGTTCACACAAGATTTTGCTTGTGCCCTCCAAGAGTCTGTTTCCCCAGGCCTGTGTAAGTTTTGGCAGCTCTGTGGTGGGGTTAATCATGACCTCCTCCAAGAGGGCTTATGCCATAGCCGAGTCTGCTGCACCCAGACCCCCTGCCCCTGTGGCAGGCCACTGCTGACCTGTACCTCCACAGGAGACACTCAAACACTCAAAGGCTGTTCTGGCTCAGTCTCTGTAGGGCCTCCTGGTGAGCACAAGATTTTGTTTGAGCATCTCTGGCAGGTATGGAATTTGACTGTAAACACAATTTTGCCCCTCCTACTGTTTCCTGGGGCTTCTCCAGGAAGTCTTGAAACACTATAATAGGTGGCCTGTCCACTATAAAGTTCTATCTTTGTAACAATATTCTAGTACCTCACTTTTAATAGAACTGAACTGCAAATCATCAATAAACATCTGAGAAAATCCATTAAAAATAAAGCCACCAATGTAGACAAACATCAAAAATGGGAATGTAGAGAAAATAAGAAAATGTGGTAAAATAGGAAATATGGAGAAAATAGAAAAATGGAAAAAAGAAAAAAAAATTTTTAATCACAACTGATATCCTCAAAATGAGAAGAGTATTGGAATATAACAGGGAACCAATGTTTCAGAAAGCAAAAAAAAAGAAAGAAAGAATGAATGAATATTGTAACTTATAGATTGGTTGTATTTTTTATTCATTAAATTTCCCATTCCAATAAGAATAACTGTAAGAAACAGCAGATAAAATAGAGCAGAATAAATTATTGTGGGAAATAATATAAAAATTTTATCAAATTAACATGAGTTTTAGATAATAGTTTATTTCAGATAATTCAATTGATGATTACTATTGTCAATACTACTACTATTTATTTTGTTTTCTATGAGCTGAGCCCTGTCTTAGGACCCCTACTTATCTTGTCTCTAATGTCTATAATCATTATATGAGAATAAAATATCAATCCCCATTATAGAGTTGAAGAGATTAGAGTTGAAGTTGTAGAGAGGATAGAGAATCTTCAGTGGAGCCAAAATATGACAGACAGATCTTTCAATTCAGATAAATATTTATTTAAAACCATCTGAGTTGCAGGCATTCTAGGGAATGAAGAAGGCAAATATTTTCTGGTCCTCATATCCTCAAAATATAATGCAGGAAAGGCATTTACTCAACTAACTGAATACTTAACAATGTAGCATATGTGAGAGGGACTGATTGAATTTTTCTGGTGCAAAGAAAGACTTCTTTACTGAAGTGGTAATTAGAGTGGGGCTCAAAGGTGGAGTAGAATTTCACTGGAATTAGTTTGATTTCCAAGTGAGGAAAGAGCATTAGTGAAGGTCTATCACTGTGAAAATTCAATTATCAGAAAAAGTAGAATTTAAAATAACACAAAAAAGCAAACTCAAAGCAATAGTACATAATAAAAGCAAAGTAATATCAAGAAGATATGGCAAACAATCTTTATGCAGCCAGTACAGAGACTAGAAAGATATAAAGCAAAAATAAAACAGAACAAGAATCCCAGAGGACATGGAAATGGACAATGGAGGATTTATATTTAGCTGTATCAGATGCCGAGAAAAATATCAATAACCTCAGATATGCAGATGACATCACCCTTATGGCAGAAAGTGAAGAGGAGCTAAAAAGCCTCTTGTTGAAAGTGAAAGAGGAGAGTGAAAAAGTTGGCTTAAAGCTCAACATTCAGAAAACGAAGATCATGGCATCTGGTCTCATCACTTCATGGGAAATAGATGGGGAAACAGTAGAAACAGTGTCAGACTTTTATTTTTTGGGGCTCCAAAATCACTTAAAATGGGCCAAAGAACTAAATAGACACTTCTCCAAAGAAGACATACGAATGGCTAACAAACACATGAAAAGATGCTCAACATCACTCATTATCAGAGAAATGCAAATCAAAACCACAATGAGGTACCTATACACTTATTTTAAACATTTTGTAGCTCTTTTCACATCAGTCAGTATATGAAGAGCTTCCTCAGAGTTTTTATAGCATTATACATTGTCTGCATGTGCTATAGTTTATCTAGCCCCTTGCTGGTGGGTGTTTGGGTTGTTTCCTCTTTTGCTAATATAAACAGTGGTACAATGGATATCATTTTACATGTCATTTTATAGATGTATATCTTTGTAGATAAGTTTCCAAAAGAAGTATTACTGGTTCAAAAGATAGATGCATTTGTACTTTTTAAAACATTGACCATTTATTTTCCATAGGGATTATACCAGTTTGCACTCTAATTAGAAATCACAGAAGTTGCCCCTTTCTTCACAGTGGCCTCAAACAGTGTATTACTAGGTTTTTTAAAAAAATTTCTTCCCATATATTAGGTAAAGTTGTTCTTAAGGTAGATATAATTTGTGATTTTCTCCTAAAAATGAGGTTGAACATTTCATATGTTTGAAGGAATTTTGAAACATGATATGGAGACATAACCATAAAGGAGAAAACAGTGGAAAGATTTGACTACATAAAAAATAAAAACAAAATAAGAAAAGCAAATGACAAACTGGGGTTGGGAAGTACTTGCAACATTTGACTAAATAGTTAAAAATCAATAATAAGATATTAATCCAGTGAGAAAATGGGCAGATGATATGAATAGGCAATTTTGAATGAAGAAATTAAAGTAACCATTAAATCCATGATAAAAATTTAGTCTTACTGATAGGTATTGAATTATAATTATTAAAACACCTTTGTGATAATTGGTTATTTCTTTAAAAGTATATATGTTATCATGTGGTGCTTCTCTTAAATGAAACATAGGGATATTCTATGATATACATTTTATTTATTATATTTTTAAATAATGCAGTGCTACCATTTAAATTTTTTTCTTTTTATGAGTTTATTGAAGGACAATTGCTTTAGAGAATTTTGCTGTTTTCTGTCAAACCTCAACATGAATCAGCCATAGGTATACATATATCCTCTCCCTTTTGAACCTCCCTCCCACCTCCCTCTCCATCCCACCACTCTAGGTTGATACAGAACCCCTGTTTGAGTTTCCTGAGCCATACAACAAAGTACCATTGGCTATCTATTTTACATATGGTAATGTAAATTTCCATGTTCCTCTTTCCATACATCTCAGCCTCTGCTCCCCTCTCCCCATGTCCATAAGTCTATTCTCTATGTCTGTTTCTCCACTGCTGCCTTGTAAATAAATTCATCTGTACCATTTTTCTAGATTCTGTACATGTGCATTAGAATATGGTATCTCTCTTTCTATTTCTGACTCACTTTACTCTGTATAATAGGCTCTAGTTTCATCCACCTTATCAGAGCTGACTCAAATGTGTTCCTTTTTATACTTATTAATATTCCATCATGTATACGTACCACAGCTTCTTTATCCATTTATCTGTCAATGGACATCTAGGTTGCTTCCATGTTCTAGCTATTGTAAATAGTGCTGCAATGAACAGTAAGATATGTATGTCTTTTTTAACCCTGGTTTCCTCAGGATATATGCCTACGAGTGGGAATGCTGGTCATACGGTGGTTTTCTTCCTTGTTTTTAAAGAAATCTCCATATCATCTTCCATAGTGGCTGTATCAATTTACATTCCCACCAATTCCCACCAACAGTGCAAGAGTGTTCCCTTTTCTCCACACCCTCTCCAGCATTTATTGTTTGTAGACTTTTTGATGATGGCCATTCTGACCTGTGTGAGGTGGTATCTCATCGTGGTTTTGATTTGCATTTCTTTAATCATGAGCAATGTTGAGCATCTTTTCATGTGTTTTTTAACCATTGTATGTCTTCTTTGGAGAAATGTCTGTTTAGGTCTTTTCCCCGCTGTTTGGTTGGGTTGTTTGTTTTTCTGGCATTGAGTTTATGAGCTGCTTATATATTTTGGAAATGAGTCCTCTTTGTCAGTTGTTTCATTTGCTATTATTTTCTCCCATTCTGAGGGTTGTTTTTTCACCTTGCTTACAGTTTCCTTTGCTGTGCAAAGGCTTTTAAGTTTAATCAGGTCCCACTTGTTTACTTTTGTTTTTATTTCCATTACTCTAGGAGGTGGATCAATAGAGGATCTTGCTTTGATTTATGTGATCGAGTGCTCTGCCTGTGTTTCCTCTAAGAGTTGTTTATAGTTTCTGCTCTTACATTTAGGTTTTTAATCCATTTTGAGTTTATCTTTGTGTATGATGTTAGGAAGTGTTCTAAATTCATTCTTTTACATGTAGCTGTCCACTTTTCCCAGCAGCATTTATTGAAGAGGCTGTCTTTGCCCTGTTGTATATTCTTTCCTCCTTTGTCAGAAATAAGGTACCAATAGGTGCATAGGTTTATCTCTGGGCTTTCTGTCTTGTTCCACTGGTCTGTGTTTCTGTTTTTGTGCCAGTACCATACTGTCTTGATGACTGTAGCTTTGTAGTATAATCTGAAGTCAGGAAGGTTGATTCCTCCAGCTCTATTCTTCTTTCTCAAGACTGCCTTGGCTATTCGGGGTCTTTTGTGTTTCCATATGAATTGTGAACTTTTTTGTTCTGGTTCTGTGAAAAATGCCATTGGTAATTTGATAGGGATCATATTGAATTTGTAGATTGCTTTTGGTAGTATGGGAGTTGGTGATGGACAGGGAGGCCTGGCGTACTGCGATTCATGGGGTCGCAAAGAGTTGGACACGACTGCGCGACTGAACTGAACTGAACTTTGGTAGTATAGTCATTTTCACAATATTGATTCTTCCTATGCAGGAACATGGAATATCTCTCCATTTTTAAAAATTAATCTATTTATTTTAATTGGAGGCTAATTACTTTACAATATGTAGTGGTTTTTGCCATACATTGACATGAATCAGCCATGGGTATACATGCATCCCCCATCTTGAATCCCCCTCCCACCTCCCTTCCCATCCCATCCCTCAGGTTGTCCCAGTGCACCAGCTTTGAGTGCCCTGTTTCATGTATTGAACTTGGACTAGTGATCCATTTCCCATATGGTAATATACATGTTTCAATGCTATTCTCTCAAATCATCCCACCCTTGCCTTCTTCCAGAGTCCAAAAGTCTGTTCTTTATATCTGTGTCTCTTTTGCTATCTTGTATATAGGGTCATCATTACCATCTTTCTAAATTCCATATATATGTGTTAATAGACTGTATTGGTGTTTTTCTTTCTGACTTCACTCTGTATAATAGGCTTCAGTTTTTTAAATTAATCTATTTATTTGTCTGCACTGGGTCTTAGTTGTGGCACCCAGGATCTTAGTTGCTGCATGTGGGATCTAGTTTCCTGACCAGGGTTCGAACCCAGGCCCCTCACATTGGGGACTCAGAGTTGTAGTCACTGGGCCACCAGGGAAATTCCCCATGATAGTTGGAGGTAGGTGGTAATGTTCCCAATTCCTTCCCCACATTTCCTCTCTGTCCCTAAACCCCCAGTGGCCTTATATGTTTTAGATAGCATGGTCTTATTTATTGTCATGAATTGTTTAACAGTTGGATGTAAGCAGCAACAGATTCAAATGCAGTTACTTATTATGAACTTTTTTTCCCTTTGAAAAGGAAGAATATCTATAATTATGTATTGAAGTCTGGAAACGGTTGGTTCAGTTCAGCATAAATATTTACTGAGCACTTAGTATCCTGTGCCCTGTGCAGTGATCTATAGTGAGGATGAAAAGATAAACTGTTTTCTGTTAACCAGTTAATCTTATTTGTGTCTTTATGTACTTGATTTCTCAAACTTTATTTCTTTTATAGTTTTTATTTTAAATTTTCAAGCAAGTGGCCAAGTAATGTTTTCTGAAACTTTATTCCAGACTTCTATTTATTATTTTTTCTCAAGACTTTTTTGTATAATTCACATACCACATAATTTACCCATTTAGAGCGCACAGTTGATTGGTTTTTAGGATATTCACACAGTTATGCAGTCATTACTGAAGTCCGTTTTACAACATTTTCATCATCCACCGAAGAAACAACACGCACATTAGCAGTCACTGCCCATTCATTCTTCACCCCACTTCTGGCAACCACAAATCTGCTTTCTTTCTCTCTAGACTGCTCTCTTTTGGACATTTCATATAAATAGAATCATACAATATATGGTATTTTGTGATTAGCTTCAGCATGTTTTCAAGGCTCATCCATGTTTTAGCATATATCAATACTTCTTTTCCTTTTTATGGCCGAATAAAATTCCATTGTATTAATATACCACATTTTATTCATTGTCTCATCAGTTGATATTCATTTGGATTGATTTCTTTCATCTTTTGTTATGAATAATGCTTCTGTGAACATTCATATACATATTTCAGTGTGGATCTATATTATCATATCTTTTATTTGTGTTCCTAGGAGTGGAATTACTGGGTCATGTGGTAACTTTATGGTGAACACTTTGAGAAAATGCCATACAGTTTTATTGAAGAGATTACACTGTTTTACATTCCTATCAACATGGCATGAGATTTCCAATTTCTCCATCTCCTTGCCAACACTTGATATTATCTGTCTTTTTTACTTTAGCCACTTTTTTTTATTTTTTGATGTGAAAGTTGCTCAGTTGTGTCTGACTCTATGCAACCCTGTGGACTATACAGTTCATGGAATTCTCTAGGCCAGAATACTAGAGTGGATAGCCTTTCCCTTCTCCAGGGGATCTTCCCAACCCAGGTATTGAACTCAGGTCTCCTGCACTGCAGGTGGATTCTTTACCAACTGAGCCACAAGGGAAGCCCTTAGCCATTCTAGTTGCTATGACATAGTATCTCATTGTGGTTATATGCAGAGTACATCATGAGAAACGCTGGGCTGGAAGAAACACAAGCTGGAATCAAGATTGCTGGGAGAGATATCAATAACCTCAGATATGCAGATGACACCACCCTTATGGCAGAAAGTGAAGAGGAACTCAAAAGCCTCTTGATGAAAGTGAAAGAGGAGAGTGAAAAAGTTGGCTTAAAGCTCAACATTCCGAAAACGAAGATCATGGCATCTGGCCCCATCACTTCATGGGAAATAGATGGGGAAACAGTAGAAATAGTGTCAGACTTTATTTTTGGGGGCTCCAAAATCACTGCAGATGGTGACTGCAGCCATGAAATTAAAAGACGCTTACTCCTTGGAAGAAAAGTTATGACCAACCTAGATAGCATATTCAAAAGCAGAGACATTACTTTGCCGACTAAGGTCTGTCTAGTCAAGGCTATGTTTTTTCCTGTGGTCATGTATGGATGTGAGAATTGTTCCAAAATCACTGCAGATGGTGACTGCAGCCATGAAATTAAAAGACGCTTACTCCTTGGAAGAAAAGTTATGACCAACCTAGATAGCATATTCAAAAGCAGAGACATTACTTTGCCGACTAAGGTCTGTCTAGTCAAGGCTATGTTTTTTCCTGTGGTCATGTATGGATGTGAGAATTGGACTGTGAAGAAGGCTGAGTGCCAAAGAATTGTTGCTTTTGAACTGTGGTGTTGGAGAAGACTCTTGAGAGTCCCTTGGACTGCAAGGAGATCCAACCAGTCCATTCTGAAGGAGATCAGCCCTGGGATTTCTTTGAAATGAATGATTCTAAAGCTGAAACTCCAGTACTTTGGGCACCTTATGCGAAGAGTTGACTCATTGAAAAAGACTGTGATGCTAGGAGGGATTGGGGGAAGGAGGAGAAAGGGATGACAGAGGATGAGATGCCTGGATGGCATCACAGACTCGATGGATGTGAGTCTGAGTGAACTCTGGGAGTTGATGTTGGACAGGGAGGCCTGGCGTGCTGTGACTCATGGGGTTGCAAAGAGTCAAATACGACTGAGCGACTGAAGACTGATGACATTAAGTATGATTTCAAGTGTTAGGTGGCCATTTGTACCAACAACTTTGCATCTTTCTGACCATTCTTGTTTAGTCACCATCTTCTTACCACAGCCTAGAAAGGATCTCTACACTTAAGGATTCATATCCTTAGTTTTGCTTACCTGGATAATCCAGGATAAACTCCCTATATCATGTTACTTAACCAATTTGACCATTACCTCATCTATAAAATCTCTTTTGTCAAATAAGGTAATGTGTTCACAGTCTCTGGGTATTAGGATGTGACCATCTTTGTGGGACCATTTTTCTGTCTACCACACCATCTTAACAATATAAAATTTTCTGATCCATGCACATGAGATCTTTCCATTTATTTAGGATGTCTTTCTTTCAGTTATATTTTTTGTTTTTCTGGATACAAGGCTTGCACTTCTTTTGTTAGGGTTGTATATAACTATTTTATTCATTTTGAATAATCGTAAATGAAATATTCTTAATTTCATTTTTGGATTGTTCATTGATAATATATAGAATTGTAATTTATTTTTATATTGATCTTGTATCCTGTAACTTTGCAGAACTTGTTTATTGTTCTAATAGATTTTTTTATGGATTCCTTAGGTTGTTATGTGTGTGTGATCATATCATATGTTAATAGAGATAATTTTATTTCTTCTTTGCAATCTGTTTGCCTTTGTTTTCTGCTTAATTGTTATGGCAAAAACTTCCTATGTATTGTTGAAGTGGTAAGAGCAGACATCCTTGTTTTGTTTTTGGTGGCAGTGGAATAGTATTCCATCTTTCACTGTTATGAATGATGTTAGCTGTAAGTTTTTCATAAATACCCTTAATCACGTGTAAGAAGTTCCCTTCTTTTTCTAGTTTGTTGAGTGTTTTCATCATGAAAAAGTGTTAGATTTTCTCAAATGCTTTTTCTGCTTCTATTGAGATGATCATGTATTTTTAAGATAATGAGATAATTAAGGTATAATTCATATATTTTAAAATTCACCCTTTTGAAATGTACAATTCAGTGTTTTTTAAAATGTATTCACAGAGTGTGTAACTATCAATACTATGTAATTCAAGAACATTCTCATCACCCCAAGAAAAAATGGATTTGCCTTTCCTGGACATTTCATATAAATAGAATCATACAATATGTAACCTTCTGTGTTTGAATGTGAAAGTGTTAGTCGCTCAGTTGTGTCTGACTCTTTGTGACACCGTGGACTGCAGCCACCAGGCTTCTCTGTCCATGGGGTTTTCTAAACAAGAGTACTGAATGAGTTGCCATTTCCTTCTCCAGGGCAATCTTCCCAACCCAAGGATCCAACCCAGGTCTCGTGCATTGCAGGCAGATTCTTTACCATCTGAGCCACCAAGGCCAAGTATTCTTGCCTGGGAAATCCCATGGACAGAGGAGCCTGGTGGGCTACAGTCCATGGGGTTGCAAAGAGTTGAACACAACAGAGTGACTGAGCACACATGTGGATTTAACCCACCAGGCTTCTCTCAGTGGATTCTCTAGGCAAGAATACTGGAGTGGGTTTTGATTTCCTTCTTCCAGGGATCTTCCTGACCGAGGGATTGAACTCACATCTTCTGCACTGGCAAACAGATTCTTTACCACTGAGTCACCTGGGAAGCCAATACTAAGCAGTACTGTTGAACTGTTTTTTAAATCAGGATTTTACTATGTCATGACATGACTTCCCTGGTGGTCAGACGGTAAAGTGTCTGTCTACAATGCAAGAGACCCAGGTTTGATCCCTGGGTCAGGAAGATCCCCTGGAGAAGGAAATGGCAATCCACTCTAGTACTATTGCCTAGAAAATCCCATGGACAGAGGAGCCTGGTAGGCTACAGTCCATGGGGTTGCAAAGAGTCGGACACGACTGAGTGACTTCACTTTTACTATGTCATACTTATTAATTTTCCTTGCTTTGTTGTTACTTCTCTATATAAGTAAAGTTTGTTGTAATGGTGTTACTTGTTAAAAATGATTTTGACTTCTTTTTGCTTGTTACTTTAATTTAGGGTTACTCCAGCATCTACTTTTGCTGCCATTGCTATTTCAAACGCCATGCTGTTTACCCCGTTTTCAGATTCTTCTACCTGCACTGCTGCTACTGGGCCCTCATGTAAGTTACTAGTTGCAAAGAAAATACTATTATTTTGTATTAGGCCATTTAACTCAATTTGCCAGTATAAGCTATGGGTTTCCGACACCTCATAAGTTATCATTATGCTCGATCCCATCTGTAATTGCTGATATCAGTAGTAGCTTTGCTTAAGAACCTAATTGTCATGGCTTCCTTTGTGAATTTTATATTAACATGATTATTACAGCTTAACGTGATGATTTTAAACATATAATTCATTAACATTGTAATGTTTAGAAACAATTTCTTGAAGCTAATGGGAATAGGAAGAGTGGGAGTTTTGCCAAGTGTGTCTGAATGGTAGAAGTCTTATTATCCTTGTGAATCAAATAAAATGGGAAACAAATGTTGGAGCCTTGCTGTATTTTCTTCTTATATATAGACCAGGTTTGTGATCCTTACATTTTACCTATAAGAAGTGTTACATGACAAAAGGACCAGCTGTAGTTTTGTACTTTTATGACACTGTGAGATGTCTCCTGTTCTCTCCTCTTAAAGATGAACACCTGGATGCTTTGAGCTGAGAAGCGGGACATTAATTATCTCATAACCCAACTTCTTTTCTACACATCTTCCATTAGAGAGTAATAACAAATGTTGAGAATATTGAATTCTGTATATATCTTAGGTAATTATTTTTTACAGGTCCACATAAACTGCTGGTGCTTTGGAGGCATCTACACAGTGCCATGATATTAACCATTAGACTTTGTTGCTATAATCCTAGCAGTAATATGGTCCTCCCAAAGTTTTGTTATAGCAAAATTGTCACCAATTTCTGGTAATAAAACTTGCCAGGAATTCCTAATACCTAGTTCAGCATGAAAAATGGTGGCTTTCCATCCCCATCATCTTGTGCAGTTGGTATAGGTGAACATTGGTTGAAATTGCAGGTTACCACTTGAGTTGTATTTTCTTCCAAGTAGGGATGATTTTAATCTTGAGACATGACTGAGATTCTGGAAACCTCTTGATATATAATATCTTTCTCAAGTATAATAGATGTTGTGAATATGACCCTATCTGAGATCGGGAGTTAGCATTATTGAATGAATTCCATTTTCAAAGTCTTGACTTCTGACCATTGATAGGTTTTTTTTTCTTTCCTGTCCTTAATGTCTTTGCCTACAAAATGAAAAGAAATCTTGACCACAGTATTTTTTAAAATTAACTTTAATGAGGAGGTATAGTCTACATGTCATAAAATTATTTTAAGTGTGTATTTCAGTGAATTTTAATAATTTTACTGAATTGTATAACTATCACAATAATCCAGTTTTAGAACATTTGTATCATCCCAGTAGAATCTCTCAGCCCCAGACAACTACTGATCCATTTCTTTGTCTCTATCTATGCCTTTTCTGCACTTTTCATATAAATGGGTTGACTATAGATTTTTTAAGTTTAGCCAAAGTTAGTAAAGGTCTTTTCAGATGAAAAATACTCTATATAAAGTCTTCATTCACGATTTTTGATTAAAAGGGTAATAGGTAGTATTATGTTATTCTCTGCAGTTGGTGCCGCAGTAACTTCAGCTGGAATGTTTGGTGATACATCTTTGGGATTTGGATTAAGTTTCTCTGGAGCATATGGAGCAGCTGCTTTGCATCTAGTAAGATTTTACAATTATTGGGATGTATTTGGATGCTCATTGGAAATGTAACAACAGTAAGTAGTTGTATTCCTTAGTTTCTAGGATTCAGTTGGTTTTGATCATCTCATCGGAGTATCCAAAAGGTACATCAATGTTGAGAATTATCAAAGAGTGGAAGGAGATAGTTGATACCAACGATATTACTTCTTTTAGATGACTATAATCAGAGCTGCCATCAAACTCTTGTCACCTTTGAAGCTTAAACATTTTTATTATTGATCATACTGTTTGCTAAGTCACTTCAGTCATGTCCGACTCTGTGTGACCCCATAGACGGCTGCCCACCAGGCTCCCCTGTCCCTGAGACTCTCCAGGCAAGAACACTGGAGTGGGTTGCCATTTCCTTCTCCAATGCAAGAAAGTGAAAAGGGAAAGTGAAGTCGCTCAGTCGTGTCTGCTCTTAGCCACCCCATGGACTGCAGGCCACCAGGCTCCTCCGTCCATGGGATTTTCCAGGCAAGAGTACTAGAGTGGGGTGCCATTGCCTCCTCCACATACTGTTTAAAGTGACCCAATATATTGGAATTCCTAGTTTTAGTCTCTAAAAATTAATCTAAGATTTGAGCTGTGTTGATCCTCTCCTCAAGTTAAATACAAGAGTTTCTGTAGATGTATCCTAAATTTATTTCTGCCAGTTAGGTACTAGGTAGGTTGTAAATTAAAGAAAACTTAGTTATCTATTAGTGAAAGTGTTAGTTGTTCAGTCGTGTCCTACTCTTTGCAACCCCATGGACTGTAGCCCACCAGGCTCCTGTGTCCATGGAATTCTCCAGGCAGGAATACTTAAGTGGGTAGCCATTCCTTTCTCCAGGGGATCTTCCCAACCCAGGAATCAAACACAGGGCTCCTGCATTGCAGGCAGATTCTTTACCACCTGAGTCACCAGGGAAGCCCCTAGCTATCCATTGCCTATTACCTATAGTTATCCATTGACTTACCTATTGTGAGCTGGGTGGTTAGAGATCAATTACACTTAAACCTACCATTTAAGTTAGACTCCACTTTAGGGAAGTGTTGTTTGTTTTCACTTTAAAAAGTTTACTTAGGGCTGAAATGAATCTTTCTTCAAACCTGTCATAAGCTAAAAGTCAGCCCCTCTTAAGTTTAAAGTAATTATTCATAATTATTTGTAAATGGAGATGTACACCATCTTTTGCATGACCAACACTTAACTGAGTTTCTACTGTGTATTTGGCTAACTGGCCATCCTATGAGCATTATGAAGGGTATGGCTTGAGAACTTTTTAAGTTACTGTATTTACAAAAAAAAAATGTAACATAGTTTCCCTTATAAAATGCTGAACAAAAAATTGATTCTTTCAGTCCTGGGTTGAGTCAGTGAAGTATGAATTTGCAAGCTCTTTGGTGACTCTGCCGTACCTCACCCCCACCTAAGTCTTCAGATTCCTTCCTGCATACAGGCACCTCTGCTACAAGCCCATGTATCTACCATTGCCTTGTGTACTTAGCCCACCTCCCATCAGATATGTTTCAACTCAGAACACCCAGCCCAGAGTTGTTTTTTTTTCCCCTACTCACCTTTTTTTCTCCTCAAGTATATTTACTTGCTCAGATTCATCTCACAAATTAGCCCTGTAGGGCAGCTCTCAGATATCTCTGTCTGTAAATCTATCACCATTTGGGATTGTTTTCTGTCCTAGATATAATCAGCAAGTTTTAAGAGAAGCTTGTTTGTTGTCAGTCTCATCTTTTGCATGAGTCTTAAGAAAGTGAATCTAAAGTGAGTCTTAAGAAATGAGTCTAATGCTGTCCATTCCTAGCATGGAATAAGATACATAGTTGTTGATCAGACAGGATAGGAAAATTGAATTGTAGAGTCTTTTAAAGGATGGTCTCACTTTTTAGGCTTCCCAGGTGGTGCAGTGGTAAAGAATCCAGCTGCCAGTGCAGGAGATGCAGGAGATGTGGTTCAATCCCTGGGTCGGGAAGATCCCCTGGAGGAGGAAATGGCAACCCACTCCAGTATTCTTGCTGGAGGACACCATGGACATGGGAGCCTGGTGGATTACAGTCCATGGGATGTCAAAGAGTTGGACACTACTGAGCACACTGAGCATAGCACATTGAGCACTCATTTTTTTATGTATTGATTTTTAAGATTATCAGAATAAGATTTATTTAAATGCAAATCCAAATTTGTTATGTAATTATTTTCTGTTATTTATAGAACAGTGCTTTCCTGTTAGTACACAGATAACATTGAGTTGACTCGTATTTAGTTTTGACCAGAGTTGTAACTTGTAAAATCAGACTATGATAGAACCTTTATTCTCAAAATTATTGCTTCTTTTTGGAATTAGTTGAAATATTATTGTTATTTTAATATTGTCTACTATGACAGAGCTAATTTATACCTTTTAAAAATACCATAAAAATAAGGAATAAAAATAAATACTATATAAAAAAGTTTAAAATAATCATGCCATTTTTTATGACTCTATAAAAAGTTTAAAATTATCGTACTATTTTTTATAATTTGATTCCTTTGTGTTTAGACTGACAGGTATTCATTTTCCTGAAGGTATCACACAGCATCTTTGGAGAGGCATTGATTTATGTTAATTTCTTTGTTCAGTGGTAGTGATGGTAGTTGCTTTTCTAAATATTACAGAAACCATACACACATGCATACATACATATATCACACCCTCTAGAAGGAACAGTATGGTTCTTCCCTTAACAGCTTTTTTTTCAAACACATACAAATATACATTAAATGTGTTTCTTTTTTTTTGTTTTGTTTTGTTTTTTCAAAGAATGGGATGCACACACTTAATCTTAGAATTTGCCATTTTCTTAAGTATATATTATCTTTGGACATCTGTCCATGTCAGGAAATGCTGGCTTAAAAAAATAAAAAAAAACTTCTTTGGGTGAAGATAAACTCCTTTACAAGAAAGACTTGTGTTTTTCTTAATGGTTTATCTGCTTTTTTGTCTTGAATTTAGTAATTACACAATGTTAGAATGATTAATCAGTAAAGGGGAGGTCTTGCATTAATTTTCAGCATTTCTGAGGAAGGAATTCTTTTCAGATCAGATTTTTTATTCTTAGATGAAGAATGTGATGACATGTGTCAGTAAAGAATGCTAAGTGGGATCTAGTCTGTAATCTCTGCAGTGTTTTAAGTGATGATGACCCCAGAGATCTTTGGTATTTGGGCATGATCTTCTCTTGCCCATTCCACTTTCTAACACAAAGAATGGGGAAATTATTGTAAGGATCCTTGTGGCCAAAAGGGAAATGAAATCTTGTGGAAAGCTAATACAGGTATTACCATGGCAATGAACTTCAAGGAAATTGGAATTTAGAAGTTGTTTTAAAGTCAGCTTTAGGGACCTCCTGAATTTAATGTTGCATAAACATAATTTAGCCATTCTCCTTTTGTCTTTTTTAAAATCTTTTTTTAACTTATTTTTGGTTTATTTACCCCTTTTTCTGCCTTACTATTTTAGCTTATTTTTAATTTTTACTTGCTCATGACTCTAATTTTACTTCACGTTTTCCCTCTGTCAGTCCTTTCAGCTCCCCTCTGTCTATTGTCTGATTCTTTCTACATGTTTGAAAATATTTCCAAATTTCTTCTTAGAGTCTGATGCTTTTCATATTTCTGGAAAGACTTCCATATTTTTACCTGCCATCTGATTCTTTCCAGAGTTCTAAATTTTTGAAAATGAGATTCTGACCCATCTTTCACCCCTGTTTAAAGAACGTGAAGTTGCTCAATCGCGTCTGATTCTTTACGACCCCATGGACTATAGCCTATCAGGCTCCTCCGTCCATGGGATTTTCCAGGCAAGAGTGCTGGAGTGGATTGCCATTTCCTTCTCCAGGGGATCTTCCTGACCCAGGAATCGAACCCAGGTCTCCCTCATTGCAGGCAGACGCTTTACCGTCTGAGCCACCAGGGAAGCCCTGTTGGCTAGAGCTTTTTGTGCCAGATCCTCTCATAGGCTGCCAGTAACGTAGATGCCCACCCATCCTTCCCCATGTTTATTGCCCACTTCTCTTCGACCGTAGTTCTCTCTTGGTTTTCTGAACTTTTATGGCAGTTTTGGTTCTTTCTTACACAATGAGCACTTAAAAAACAATGCACAAAAAAGTGTGGCTTTTAACTATAATACTGACTAAGATGTATGCCAACTATGAGCTACGGTGTAGAGAAGCAACAGTCTTCCCTACTGATAGGAATGCAAATTGGCAATATCTTTTTGACAGGGGAATTTGGAAAGAAATAATTATAATTTAGAGCATGCTGACCCTTTGGTCTAGCAGTTTCATTTCTAGGATTAATTACACAGATATATTCAAGTAAGTATGCAAGGTTAGAGAAGTACAGAGATTTTGTGTAAGATTGCAATTATTCTTTTCTTCAAAGTTTAGCAGAACTTACCAGTGAGGTTGGATGTGAGAGTTGGACTGTGAAGAAAGCTGAGCGCCAAAGAATTGATGCTTTTGAACTGTGGTGTTGGAGAAGACTCTTGGGAGTCACTTGGACTGCAAGGAGATCCAACCAGTCTATCCTAAAGGAGATCAGTCCTGGGTGTTCATTGGAAGGAATAATGGTGAAGCTGAAACTCCAATACTTTGGCCACCTCATGCGAAGAGTTGACTCATTGGAAAAGACCCTGATGCTGGGAGGGATTGAGGGCAAGAGGAGAAGGGGACAACAGAGGATGAGATGGCTGGATGGCATCACGGACTCGATGGACATGAGTCTGAGTGAACTCCGGGAGATGGTGATGGACAGGGAGGCCTGGCGTGCTGCAATTCATGGGGTTGCAAAGAGTCGGACACGACTGAGCGACTGAACTGAACTGAACCAGTGAAGTTATCTGGGTCTGGAGTTTTCTTGATGAAAGAGTTTAGAGGATTGATTCAATTTCTTTAATGGTTATAGGTCTGGTTAGGTTATAAATTTTATTTTTCTACACATTTATCCAAGATTTTCAGTTTTTAGCAGGAAGCTTAATCCAGATAACTGGCATGCCATATATTATAACAATGTTGAGTTAAAACCCATTATAACTTTGAATTCAATTCACATTAAAAAAGCACTTCTATGGGTTTTTTAATCTTGAATGATCAAGTGCTGAGTTTTAAAATTTCTTACTTATTAACATTATACACTTTATTTTCCAGCTACAGCATCAACCACCACTACCACCACTGTTACCACCACTACCACTACTACCAGCACTAGTAGCTTTACCTTGAATCTAAAACCACTGACATCAATTGGGATTAATAACACTGTTCCAGTCAGCATTACATCTATACCTTTTACTCCGACTGTTAAGTAAGTATTCATTTGAAAATTTGTATCAGTTTCATTTTATTTGTCATACACAAGATATAGTTTGCTTGTATATCTTAGAATAGTGTTTGAAAGTTAGGTAAATGACTCAGAGTCAAGGAGCAGTTAGAGAAAGGCTTTTTGTTTCTTAGAAGTTGAACAACTAAAAGGATACTTTTGTCTTCTGAATATCACTATGATATAATTATTACTGTTGCGAGTAATAGGTAATATTTATTATGTGATTACTATATGTTGAGCAATATGACACACACATCATATCATTTAATCCTTACAATAACTTAATGAGTTAGCTACTATTTTGTTCTCACTTTATAAAAACTAGAACACATTAAGATTTTATAATCTGCCTCTGGCCATATACTTGGTAATGGCTGAGCCAGGATTAAAATTCAGACAGTCGAGCTCTAGAGCCTGAATTCTTATGATTTATGCCAGTTTGGAAATACTTTCTTTCCAGTTTGGGGCTATTACGAATAAAGCTGCTATGAACGTTTGTGTACAGGATTTTGGTGAACCTGGGCTTCCCTGGTAGCTCAGATGGTAAAGAAACTTCCTGCAATGCAGGAGACCCAGGTTCAATCCCTGGGTCAGGAAGATCCCCTGAAGAAAGGAATGACTACCCATTTCAGTATTCTTGCCTGGAGAATTCCATGGACAGGAGATCCTTTGGGGCTATGGTCCATGGGGTTGCAAAGAGCTGGACATGACTAAACAACTAACACTTTTGGTGAACCTAAGTCCATTTCTCTGTACAGCCCATCTGTACGGTTACTGGGTGGTATGGCAGTTGCAAGTTTAGTTTTTAAGGAAATTGCTATAAATCTTTTCCAGAGTGGCTGTGCCATTTTACCCCTCCAACAACAATGTATGAGAGATCCAGCTTGTCCATATTCTCACCAGGATTTGGTGTTGTCACTTTTTTTTTCATTTTTGTTGTTCAGTTGCTCAGTTGTGTCCAACTCTTTGCCACCCCATGGACTGCAGCGTGCCAGGTTACCCTGTCCTTCACTCTCTCCCGGAGTTTGCTCAGTCTCATGTCCATGGAGTTGGTGATGCCATCTAGCCATCTTATCCTCTGTTGCCCCCTTCTCCTACCCTCAATCTTTACCAGCATCAGGGTCTTTTCCAGTAGTCAGCTCTGCATCAGATGGCCAAAGCATTGGAGCTTCAGCTTCCCGTATCAGTCCTTCCAATGAATATTCAAGGTTGATTTTCTTTAGGATTGACTTGTTTGATCTCTGCAGTCCAAGGGACTCTCAAGAGTCTTCTCCAGCTCATAGTAGTTTTAATATGCATCCCCCTGATGACTAATGATGTTGGACATCTTTTCATATGTTTATTTCTCATCTGCATATTCTCTCAGATGAAGTGTCTGTTCATACTTTTTGTCCATTTCTACTTGAATTTTTTTTTACTGAGTTTTGAGAATTTTATGTTTTCTAGATACCTGCCCTTTATCAGATTGTGGTTTATGAACAGTTTTTTCTAACTCTGTAATTTATCTTTTCATCTTTTAAAGAGTGTTTCACCAAACAAAACTTAATTGACAAGGTCTAATTTATCAATTTTTCCTTTAATGAGTTGTGCTTTTAGTGTCAAGTTTAAGAACTCTTTGCCTAGATTCCAAAGATTTTCTCCTAATTTTTTTCTGAAAGATTTATAGTTTTACATTTGCTGTATTTCCTTAGGATAACTTCCAGATACTTTGAATGGTTGTTTTTGAAATAATCTTTACCAGTTTGGGTGGTTTTGTTAGAGAGCAGTCGGGGAAATGCCTGTAAAATGTGATTTTTTTTCTCTAAGTTATTCTGTGTTATACTTTTAAAAATCTGATGATACCTCGGAAAGTATGATCATCCAATCATACTGTATCCTTCTTTTTAGTGCAATCATAACTCCTGTGATGACATATGGTCAGCTGGATGGTCTGATAAACAAATGGAACCTTGAGTTAGAGGATCAAGAGAAACACTTTCTTCACCAGGCCACCATGGTCAATGCTTGGGACTATACATTGATGGAGAATGGTGAGAAGGTAAGAAGATGTTCTCATTAATCTACCTGCATTGTACAAGTATTTTCTGATGAACACAGGAAAACAGACCCATGTTTCATGGTTAATTTTTCCTTTCAATATTAGTGATAAACTTAAAAATATTTTCCTTAGGTAATAAGTGCCCTGAGTTAGGAACTCTTTCATACTTGAAGTGTATATTACAAAATAAATATTGCCTTACAGTTACAATATAAATTCAAATATTTATACTATTCTTATTTTCCTTTATAGATTACTGCTTTACATGAAGAAGTAGAAAAAGTGAAACTGGATCAGAAAAGGTAGAACCTTAGCTTCCCTAGGTTGGAAGATTAAAGATCTATTTCTTTGTCTAGTTGTTTTTCCTTGTTATAGTTTATTGACATTTATTTTGTCACTCCAAATTCCTTTCATCAGCCCTTATATTGACTTTTCAGGCTGGAACAAGAATTGGATTTTATCTTATCACAACAGAAGGTACTGGAAGATCTCTTGATCCCATTGGAGGAGTCTCTAAAGGACCATAGTGGGTCTGTTTATCTACAGTATATACATGAGCATGAGAAGACGTAAGTAACTAAGATTGAGGAATAGGGAAGGTCTTAGCTACTAAACAAAAATAAAAATGATTTTGAAGGCAAGGAATAAAAATTGAGAGAAAAGTGCAGGTTCTGGTAGTTGCCATTTATCAACTTATTTGACTGCTGTTTATGTTTTCAGGATGCTTGAAAATGAAGTAGTCATTCTGGAGTTTTGTAGCATTTTGTAAACTGTTATTAATCTCAGGGTTAGACATGACCACTGTAAAGTTTTTATATTTGTCAAGTTTGTTCTTAAATTAGAAATACAAATTTTATGTGTGTGGTATCATGATATTATGGAATATTTATGACCTCCTATTTATACTGACTCTTTTAAACCTAATGTTCATGCAGTTGCTTCAGTGATAAATCCATTTCTTATTTTAAAGGAAATTTGTTAATCTAGGGGCAGACTGTGTGGCTTTTAAACATTGAATGGTTTTGTCAATGTCTTAGATTTTATTTTATTTTATTTGTGTGTGATTTGGTCTTTACCTTTGGTCAATATATTGCCAGTGTTCCCACAGTAACTTTATTTCTTTAGAACTGAGATTTGGTAATCAGGCCAAATTAAAAAATGTTATTAGAAGAACATGTATGAATGTGCTACATAAACTAAATCTGGTTGATTTTATGAATGGCTTATTAGTGAGTTAAGACTGAGCTTACTTTTTTAAAACTTTTCAACTTAACTTTTTGTAGATGTATTAGATGTGGTAAGTACAGCTAATCTGTATGAACTCTAGCTCTCTGTTTCTTCTATTGTATTTCAGCCTTTGTGAATCTTTCTTTTCATTTCACTGATTATCCTATGAATTCTATCATTTTCTTGGAAACAGAGTTACATTTTCAGCCATGTGAGCATACCTGTAGGTTGAAGAAACATTCAGTTCAGTTCAGTTCAGTCGATCAGTCGTGTCCGACTCTTTACGACCCCATGAATCGCAGCACGCCAGGCCTCCCTGTATATCACCAACTCCCGGAGTTCATGCAAACTCATGTCCATTGAGTCGGTGATGCCATCCAGCCATCTCATCCTCTGTCGTCCCCTTCTCCTCCTGCCCCCAATCCCTCCCAGCATCACAGTCTTTTCCAGTGAGTCAGTTCTTCACATCAGATGGCCAAAGTACTGGAGTTTCAGCTTCAGCATCAGTCCTTCCAATGAACACCCAGGACTGATCTCCTTTAGATGGACTGGTTGGATCTCCTTGCAGTCCAAGGGACTCTCAAGAGTCTTCTCCAACACCACAGTTCAAAAACATCAATTCTTCAGTGCTCATCTTTCTTCACAGTCCAACTCTCACATCCATACATGACCACTGGAAAAACGATAGCCTTGACTAGACAGATTTTTGTTGGCAAAGTAATGTCTCTGCTTTTGAATATGCTATCTAGGTTGGCTATAACTTTCCTTCCAAGGAGTAAGCGTCTTTTAATTTCATGACTGCAGTCACCATCTGCAGTGATTTTGAAGCCCCCAAAAATAAAGTCTGGCACTGTTTCCACTGTTTCCCCATCTACTTCCCATGAAGTGATGGGACCAGATGCCATGATCTTAGTTTTATGAATGTTGAGCTTTAAGGCAACTTTTTCACTCTCTTCTTTCACTTTCATCAAGAGGCTTTTTAGTTCCTCTTCACTTTCTGCCATAAGGGTGGTGTCATCTGCATATCTGAGGTTAATGATATTTCTCCCAGCAATCTTGATTCCAGCTAGTGCTTCTTCCAGCCCAGCGTTTCTCATGATGTACTCTGCATATAAGTTAAATAAGCAGGATGACAATAGACAGCCTTGACGTACTCCTTTTCCTATTTGGAACCAGTCTGTTGTTCCATGTCCAGTTCTAACTGTTGCTTCCTGACCTGCATATTCTTTCTAATTGTTTTTAGGTAGTCAGATTTATATTGCATTGGAATCTTTACTAGAATCTTCAACAGTCTAGGCAGGCAATTATCTATAAGTACTTTGGGACAGAAAGGCAGTAGTTACAAATAAATTTAACTGAATTATTTAGTCTTTATAGACAAAGGTCCATCTGGTCAAGACTATGGTCTTTCCAGTAGTCATGTATGGATGTGAGAGATAGACTATAAAGAAAGCTGAGCGCTGAAGAATTGATGCTTTTGAACCGTGGTGTTGGAGAAGACTCTTGAGAGTCCCTTGGACTGCAAGGAGATCCAACCAGTCCATTCTAAAGGAGATCAGTCCTGAGGTTCATTGGAAGGACTGATGCTAAAGCTGAAACTCCAATACTTTGGCCATTTGATGGGAAGAACTGACTCATTTGAAAAGACCCTGATGCTGGGAAAGATTGAGGGTAGGAGGAGAAGGGGATGACAGAGGATGAGATGGTTGGATGGCATCACCAACTCAATGGACATGAGTTTGGGTAAACTCCGGGAGTTGGTAATGGACAGGGAGGCCTGGTGTGCTGCAGTCCATGGGGTCTCAAAGAGTCGGACACGACTGAGCAACTGAACTGAACTGAACTGACAGACATTGAAAAATCCTCTGCTCACTTTAATTCACATAAACATATTCATTGACTAGGTTAACTGTGTGTGTGTACACGCACAAATACTTGGGGTGAAAATCTTGAGAATTTAGCCAACTAATCGATTTGTTGTGAACTCAACAGATTTTTCTGACTTTGATTGTTATGAATCTCATTTCTTAAAATATCTTTTCTTGGATGATGGAGTATATTTGTATGAGATTTTACTTTGAAAATTTATGTATTTAAAATTGTTTCAGACATCTCAGCATTTCTTAAAATCACTAAACACCAAATAACTTCTCATATAACTAGATAACCTATGGATTTATTCTGATATCTAATAGGTGAGGTAATGGGTGACTGTAAAAGTGGCAATGTGCATAAAAGCCTTCATCTATGTAGTCTTTTTAGAATATGGTCGTGAATGCTACATCCATAAAAATGTGCTGTTAATCATAACTGAGACACAGTGAGAAGGTAGGGGAACGAGGGCAAATTCAATTGGCAGTATCATTCTTTGTATGTCAGTAATAGTGCATAGTGGAGAAAACATTTTTTTTGTTAATCCTCTAGATAACCTATGGATTTATTCTGATATCTAATAGGTGAGGTAATGGGTGACTGTAAAAGTGGCAATGTGCATAAAAGCCTTCATCTATGTAGTCTTTTTAGAATATGGTCGTGAATGCTACATCCATAAAAATGTGCTGTTAATCATAACTGAGACACAGTGAGAAGGTAGGGGAACGAGGGCAAATTCAATTGGCAGTATCATTCTTTGTATGTCAGTAATAGTGCATAGTGGAGAAAACATTTTTTTTGTTAATCCCTTTATTACAAGTTAGCAGAAAATGTAGATGCTCAGATGAAACAAATGACCCAAGATCTCAAGGACATCACTGAGTACCTGAATATATTTGAAAGTCCTGCTAACTCTACTGACCTGGTGTGTTAACTGCTTTATCTATTTAGACAACCAAAATTTAGTATGAAATTAGCATTCTCTTGTTCCTTTACCTTGTCACCTTCTCCTGTCCTGTATAGTGTTCCTTACGTGCCTCCAGAGGTACGAAGTTTTGGGTGTAGTTAGTGGAGCAGGAAATATTCAGGAGCACAAAAAGGTTGTGAGTTTTTTTGTTATTATTTCCAGGAGGGTAAAAAAATTACTGGTCTCCCAAAATTTTTAGGGTTTTCTCTCTGTTCTTCCAATAAGTATGTCTCTATTCTAATTTTTCTATTCACTTACTCATTAGCTAGTTTATTTGTCCTTTTACATATTCATCTACATGGTGATATAATTGTGAGTGTATGTGTGTATATATACATATACAGGTTTTGAGTCTTGTAGGTATATCCAGGCAATCCTTAATTTATAATTAGGTTATATTTCAAAAGTTCAAAAAGTCAACTACTCAAGACTTACAGTATATTTTTCCAGAGAAATTTTAAGTATAGTTATTAGGTTTCCACCTGTCTTGTGGAATCCTAGTTAATTCATAATGTAAATTTATTATAACATGAGAAAATACAGCCGAGGCTCCAGTTAGAGAGCTGAGATGTTTTAAATTAATTTGGTGGTAAGAAAAGGTTGATTTATTTTCCTTTATCTATACTCTAATTAAAGAACTTATTTCTTCTACCTTTCCCTATTGTCTTAGTAGCTAAATAGAGCCCTTTTTCCCACTCCCACCCCATGACAGTAATAGTAAGAGAAGTCTTCTGTTGTGGGAGCTCAGGTTGTACTTTCTTTTTTNTTAGAAAAGACCCTGATGCTGGGAGGGACTGGGGGCAGGAGGAGAAGGGGACGACCGAGGATGAGATGGCTGGATGACATCACGGACTCAATGGACGTGATTCTGAGTGAACTCCGGGAGTTGGTGATAGGGAGGCCTGACGTGCTGCGATTCATGGGGTCGCAATGAGTTGGACACGACTGAGCGACTGAACTGAACTGAACTGTATCAGATATTGATCAAGTAGAAATTTATAAGGTTGTATATTTGGAGAACATATTAATAACTTATTCCTGAATGGCTATGATATACAGAATTGGAATGAATAAAGCACAAAATAAAACTAGAGAAATAAAATTTGAAACTATGCTAATATTCTATACTCATTACTCTTAGAACCAAAAGGAGTGATGCTTATTACTATATATATTATATTATATATATAGTATATATATATAGTAATAGATTATATATATATAGATAAACATGTAAATGTGTGTGTGTGTGTGTGTGTGTGTGTGTGTGTGTATGATAAAAAGAAAACAAATGAGTCCAGGTGAAAGATGATAGGGAACTCAGAGACATGGAAATGGTGACTTAGGAAAGGCCATATATATAAGACATACAGGATTTATCAACAGGATATGGGGTGAGGAGAAGAAAAAGTTAAATAAGCCTTTGCATTTCCAAGGTTCAGTGATATAGAGCAATGCTTTCTAAACTTCACTAATGCTAAGAATTACCTGGGGCAATGATAAAAAACTGAGTTTTGAGGGACTCAAAACAAAGGTCTCGCCATTGTCTCTGACACAAAACAGGTGGTTAGTGACTAAGGAATGAAAGACTAAGTGCAAATGATAATAGTAATAATAATACCTCAGATATATTAAATGTACTTTAGCATATGTGTATATTCTAACATAAACCATTATGTTCTCCTTGTAAAGCTAATCTTTCATAGTCTCTTGTTCATGCAGAAGAATACCACCTATCCAGAAGTTACCCAGATTATCCCTCTTAAACTTCTCAGCACATCAGTTTGAAGATATGAGCAACATATGTTTAAATTAATTTTATTAGAGTATAATTGCTTTATAAACTTGGATTAGTTTCTTGTTGTTCAGTCACTCAATTGTGTCTGACTCTTTGCGACCACATGGACTGCAGCACGCCAGACTTCCAAGCCCTTCACCATCTCCAGGCACTTGCTTAAACTCATTTCCATTAAGTTAGTGATGCCATCACCATCTCATCCTCTGTCAGAAGAATACCACCTATCCAGAAGTTACCCAGATTATCCCTCTTAAACTTCTCAGCACATCAGTTTGAAGATATGAGCAACATATGTTTAAATTAATTTTATTAGAGTATAATTGCTTTATAAACTTGGATTAGTTTCTTGTTGTTCAGTCACTCAATTGTGTCTGACTCTTTGCGACCACATGGACTGCAGCACGCCAGACTTCCAAGCCCTTCACCATCTCCAGGCACTTGCTTAAACTCATTTCCATTAAGTTAGTGATGCCATCACATCTCATCCTCTGTCATTCCCTTCTCTTCCTGCCTTCAGTCTTCCCCAGCATCAGGGTCTTTTCTGGGGAGTTGGCACTTTGCATCCGATGCCCAAAGTATTGGAGCTTCAGCATCAGTCCTTCCAATGAATATTCAGGACTGATTTCCTTTAGGATTGACTGGTTTGATCTCCTTGCAATCCAAGGACTCTCAACAGTCTTCTCCAGCACCACAGTTCGAAGGAATCAGTTTTTGGGCACTCAGCCATTTTTATTATCCAGCTCTCACATTTGTACTCAACTAATGGAAAAACCATAGCTTTGACTATACAAACCTTTGTAGGCAAAGTAATGTCTCTGCTTTTTAATATGCTGTCTAGTTTTGTCATAGCTTTTCTTCCAAGGAGCGAGTGTCTCTTAATTTCATGGCTGCAGTCACCATCCACAGTGATTTTGGAGTCCAGGAAAATAAAGTCTGTCACTGTTTCCATTTTTTCCCCATCTATTTGCCATGAAGTGATGAGACCAGATGCCATGATCTTCATTTTTGAATGTCGAGTTATATGTCAACTTTTTCATTCTCCTCTTTCACCTTCATCAAGAGCATCTTTAGTTCCTCTTGGCTTTCTGCCATAAGGGTGGTGTCTCATCTGCCTGCCTGAGATTATTGATATTTCTCCCTGAAATATTGTTTTTTCTTTTTAATTTATTTTTTTTATTGAAGGATAATTGCTTTACAGAATTCTGTTGTTTTCTGTCAAACCTCAGCATGAGTCAGCCATAGGTATACCTAATATGCCCTCCCATTAGAACCTCCCTCCCATCTCCTGCCCCATCTCACCCCTCTAGATTGATACAGAGCCCCTGTTTGAGTTTCTGGAGCCATACAGCGAATTCCTATTGGCTGTCTATTTTACATATGGTAATGTAAGTTAACATGTTACTCTTTCCATATATCTCACCCTCTCCTCCCCTCTCCACATGTCCATAATGCTATTCTCTATGTCTGTTTCTCCATTGCTGCCCTGTAAATAAATTCTTAGTGCCATTTTTCTAGATTCCATATATATGGATTAGAATATGACATTTATCTTTTGTTTTCTGACCCACTTGACTCTATAATAGGTTCTAGGTTCATCCACCTCATCAGAACTGAGTCAAATGCATTCCTTTTTATGGCTGAGTAATATTCCATTGTGTACATGTACCACAACTTCTTTATCCATTCATCTGTCAGTGGACATCTAGCTTTCTTCTTCTAGCTATTGTAAATAGTGCTATAATGAACTATGGGATACATGTGTCTTATTCAATTTTGGTTTCTCAGGGTATATGCCTCAGAGTGGGATTGATGCATCATGCTGATGCTGCTGCTGCTAAGTTCCTTCAGTCATGTCTGACTCTGTGCAATCCCATAGAAGGCAGCCCACCAGGCTCCCCTGTCCCTGGGATTCTCCAGGCAAGAGCACTGGAGTGGGTTGCCATTTCCTTCTCCAATGCATGAAAGTGAAAAGTGAAAATGAAGCTGCTCAGTCATGTCCTACTCCTAGCGACCTCATGGACTGCAGCCCACAAGGCTCCTCCGTCCATGAGATTTTGCAGGCAAGAGTACTGGAGTGGGGTGCCATTGCCTTCTCCTGATGGGTCATATAGTGGTTTTTTTCCTAGAGTTTTAAAGGACTCTCCATAGTGATTCCTTTTTTAAGGAATCTGTCTTCCATAGTGGCTGTATCATTTTACATTCCCACCAACAGTGCAAGAGCATTCCCTTTTCTCCTCACCCTCTCCAGCATTTATTGTTTGTAGACTTTTTAACGATGGCCATTCTGACCAGTTTGAGGTCTCATTGTAGTATCTCATTGTAGTTTTGATTTGCATTTCTCTAATATTGAGTGATCTTGAGCATCTTTTCATGAGTTTGTTAGCCAATATGTCTTCTTTGGAGAAGTATCTGTTTTGGTCTTTTCCCCACTTTTTGATTGATTTGTTTGTTTTTCTGGTATTGAGTTGGATGAGCTGCTTGTATATGTTGGAAATTAATCCTTTGTCAGTTGTTTCATTTGTATTATTTTTTCCAATTCTGAGGCTTGTCTTTTCACCTTGCTTATAGTTTCCTTTGCTGTGCAAAAGGTTTTAAATTTAATCAAGCCCTACTTGTTTACTTTTGTTTTTATTTCTATTACTCTAGGAGGTGGGTCATGGGGTTCTCAAGGCATGGACATGGAACAACAGACCGGTTCCAAATAGGAAAAGGAGTACGTCAAGGCTGTATATTGTTACCCTGCTATTTAACTTATATGCAGAGTACATCATGAGAAACACTGGGCTGGAAGAAACACAAGCTGGAATCAAGATTGCTGGGAGAAATATCAATAACCTCAGATATGCAGATGACATAGTCCTTATGGCAGAAAGTGAAGAGGAACTAAAAAGCCTCTTGTTGAAAGTGAAAGAGGAGAGTGAAAAAGCTGGCTTAAAGCTCAACATTCAGAAAACGAAGATCATGGCATCTGGCCCCATCACTTCATGGGAAATAGATGGGGAAACAGTAGAAACAGTGTCAGACTTTATTTTTTGGGGCTCCAAAATCACTGCAGATGGTGACTGCAGCCATGAAATTAAAAGATGCTTGCTCCTTGGAAGAAAAGTTATGACCAACTTAGATAGTATATTGAAAAGCAGAGACATTACTTTGCCGACTAAGGTCCGTCTAGTCAAGGCTATGGTTTTTCCTGTGGTCATGTATGGATGTGAGAGTTGGACTGTGAAGAAGGCTGAGCGCCGAAGAATTGATGCTTTTGAAGTGTGGTGTTGGAGAAGACTCTTGAGAGTCCCTTGGACTGCAAGGAGATCCAACCAGTCCATTCTGAAGGAGATCAACCCTGGGATTTCTTTGGAAGGAATGATGCTAAAACTGAAGCTCCAGTACTTTGGCCACCTCATGCGAAGAGTTGACTCATTAGAAAAGACCCTGATGCTGGGAGGGATTGGGGGCAGGAGGAGAAGGGGACGACTGAGGATGAGATGGCTGGATGGCATCATGGACTCAATGGACGTGAGTCTGAGTGAACTCTGGGGTTGGTGAGGACAGGGAGGCCTGGCGTACTGCGATTCTTGGGGTCACAATGAGTCGGACACCACTAAGTGACTGAACTGAACTGAACCGAGGAGGTGGGTCATAGAGAATCTTGCTTTGATTTATGTCATCGAGTGCTCTGCCTATGTTTCCCTTTAAGAGTTTTATACTTTCTGGTCTTACATTTAGATCTTTAATGTGTTTTGAGTTTATCTTTGTGTATGGTGTTAGGAAGTGTTCTAATATCATTCTTTTACATGTAGGTATCCAATTTTCCCAATGTTGTTTATTGAAGAGACTGTCTTTGCCCCATTGTATATTCTTGCTTCCTTTGTCAAAAATAAGGTCCCCTGGGTGCATGGGTTTATTTCTGGGCTTCCTATCCTTTCCATTGGTCCATATTTTTGTTTTTGTGCCAGTACCATATTGTCTTGATGACTATAGTTTTGTAGTATAATCTGAAGTTAGGAAGGTTGATTCCTCCAGTTCCATTTTTCTTTCTCAACACTGCTTTTGCTCTTCAGGATCTTTTGTGTTTCCATATGAACTGTGAAATTTTTTGTTCTAGTTCTGTGAAAAATGCCATTGGTAATTTGATAGGGATCACATTCAATCTGTAGATTGCATTTGGTAGTATAGTCATTTTCACAATATTGATCTTCTTACCCAGGAACATGGATTATCTCTCCATCTTTTTATGTCATCTTTGATTTCTTTCATTTTCTCTCTCTCCCTTTAGTCACTAAGTCATGTCCAACTCTTGTGACCCCATGGACTATAGCCTGTCAGGCTCCTCTATCCATGGGATTCTCCAGGCAAGAACACTGGAGTGGGTTTCCATTTCCTTCTCCAGGGGATCTTCCTGACTCAGTAATTGAACCCAGCCAGTATTGCATTAGTGTCTTGTAATTTTTCCGTGTACAGTTCTCTTGTCTCCTTAGGTAAGTTTATTCTTAGATATTTAATTCATTTTGTTGCAGTGGTGAATGGGATTGGTTCCTTAATTTCTCTTTATGATTTTTCATTGTTAGGTAGAGAAATGCAAGTGATTTCTGTGTATTGATTTTGTATCCTGTAACTTCACTAAATTCACTGATTAGCTCTGGTAATTTTCTGACACTATCTTTAGGGTTTTCTATATGCAGTATCATGTCATCTGCAAACAGTGAGAGTTTTCTTTTTCTTTTCCGATCTGGATTCCTTTTATTTCTTTTTATTCTCTGGTTGCTATAGCTAGGACTTCCAGAACTGTGTTGAATAATAGTGATGAAAGTGAATACCCTTGTCTTGTTCCTGATCTTAGGGTGAATGCTTTCAGTTTTTCACCATTGAGAATAATGTTTGCTGTAGGCTTATCATATATGGACTTTACTATGTTGAGATAGGTTCCTTCTAGGCCTATTTTTTGAAGAGTTTTAATCAATAATGGGTGTGAATTTTGTCAAAAGCTTTTTTCTGCTTCTGTTGAGATATGGTTTTTATCTTTCAATTTGTACGTATGGTATATCACATTGATTGATTTGTGATTACTGAAGAATCCTTTTGTTCCTGGAATAAACCCAACTTGATCATGATGAACAAGCTTTTTTAATGTGTTGCTGAATTCTGTTTGCTAAAATTTTGTTGAGGACTTTGCATCTATATTCTTGAGTGATATTGGCCTGTAGTTTTCTTTTTTTGTGTTGTCTTTGCCTGGTTTTGGTATCAAGGGTGATGGCAGCCTTGTAGAATGACTTTGGAAGTATTCCTTCCTCTGCAATTTTTTGAAAGAGTTTTAGAAGGATAGGCATTAGCTTTTCTCTAAATGTTGGATAGAATTCTCCTGTGAATCCATCTGGTCCGGGGAGCAAGATGTTTTTTGGGAGATTTTTGATCATAGTTTCAATCTCTGTGCTTGTTCATAGTTACTATTTCTTTCTGGTTCAGTCTTGAAAGATTGAACTTTTCTAAGAATCAGTCCATTTCTTCCAGGTTATCCATTTCTTTGCCATATAGTTGCTCATAACAGTTTCTTACAATCTTTTATATTTATGCATTGTCTGTTGTAAGCTCTCTTTTTTCATTTCTATTTTTGTTGATTTGACTCTTCTTTTTTTCTTGATGAGTCTGGCTAAAGGCTTGTCAATTTTGTTTATCTTCTCAAAGAACCAGCTTTTAGTTTTATTAACCTTTACTATTTTTTTCTTTCATTTGCTTTTCATTTATTTCTACTCAGATCTTTATTATTTCTTTCCTTCACTGATTTTTCTTCTTCTTCTTTTTCCAGTTGTTTTAGGTGTGAAGTTAGTTTGTCTACTCAATATTTCTCTTGTTTCTTGAGGTAGGATTGTATTGCTATAAACTTCCCTTTTAGAACTGCTTTTGCTGTATCCCATAGCTTTTGAGCTGTCATGTTTTCATTGTCATTTGTTTCTAGAAATTTTTTGATTTTGCTTTTGATTTCAGTAACCCTTTGTTATTTAGAAACATGTTTTTTAAGCTCCATGTGTTTGTGTTTTTTACAGTATTTTTCTTGTAATTGATATCTAGTCTCATAGCATGTGGTCAGAGAAGATGCTTGACATGATTTCAATTTTCTTAAATTTACTGAGGTTTGATTTGTGACCCAAGATGTGTTTTGTCCTGGAGAACGTTCCATGTGTGTGACAAGAAGGTGTATTCTTCTACATTTGGATGAAGTGTCCTGAAGATATCAATGAAATCCATCTCATCTAATGTATCATCTAAGACTTGTGTTTCCTTATTAATTTTCTGTTTTGATGATCTTCCCATTGGTGTGAGTGGGGTGTTAAAGTCTCCTATTATTATTGTGTTACTGTCAATTTCTCCTTTTATGTCTGTTAATAAAAGTTTGTCTTATGTATTGAGATGCTCCTATGTTGGGTGCATAGATACTTAACAATTGTTATGTCTTCCTTTTGGATTGATCCCTTGATTATTATGTAGTGTCCTTCCTTATCTCTTGTAATCTTCTTTATTTTAAGGTCTATTTTGTCTGATATGAGGATTACTACTCTAGCTTTCTTTAGTTCCCATTTGCATGGAAAATATTTTTTCCATCCTCTCACTTTCAAGTAAAGTGTCTGCCTGTAATTCAGGAGACCTGGGTTCAATCCCTGGGTCAGGAAGATCCCCTGGAGAAGGAAATGGCAACCCACTCCAGTATTCTTGCCTGGAGAATCCCATGGACGGAGGAGCCTGGGGGGCTACAGTCCACGGGATCGCAAAGAGTGGGACACTACAGAGCGACGTCACTTTCACTTTCACTTTCTCACTTTCAGTCTATTTGTGTCTTTAGGTCTGAAGTGAGTTTCTTGTAGATAGCATGTATATAGGTCTTGTTTTTGTATCCATTCAGCCAGTTTGTGTCTTTTGGTTGAAGCATTTAATCCGTTACATTTAAAGTAATTATTGATGTATATGTTCCTATTGCCATTTTCTTAATTGTTTGGGGTTGATTTTGTAGATCTTTTTTCTTCTGTTGTATTTCTTGACTATGTAAGTACCTTTAACATTTGTTGTAAAGCTGGTTTGGTGGTACTGAATTCTCTTAACTTTTGCTTGTCTGAAAAATTTTCTATTTCTCCATCAACTTTGAATGAGATCCTTGCTAAGTACAGTAATCTTGGTTCTAGGCTCTTCTCTTTTAGTACTTTAAATATATCCTGCCATTCCCTTCTGGCCTGCAGTTTCTGCTGAAAGATCAGTTGTTAAGCATATGGGGTTTCCTTTGTATGTTACTTGTTGCTTCTCCCTTACTGCTTTCAATATTCTTTCTTTGTGTTTAGTCTTTGTTAGTTTGATTAGTATGTGTCTTGGTTTGTTTCTCCTTGGATTTCTCCTGTATGGGACTCTTCATGCCTCTTGGACTTGACTGACATTTTTTTTTCCAAGTTGGGAAAATTTTCAACTGTAATCTCTTCAAAAATTTTCTCACATCCTTTCTTTTTCTCTTCTTCTGGGAGCCCTATAATTCAAATGTTGGTCCATTTGATATTGTCTCAGATGTCTCTGAGCCTATCCTCAGTTCTTTTCATTCTTTTTACTTTATTCTGCTCTTCAGAAATCATTTCCACCATTTTATCTTCCAGCTCACTATTCATTCTCTGCTTCAGGTATTCTGTTATTGATTTCTTCTAGAGTGTTTTTATTTTCTGTAATTGTATTGTTTGCCTCTGTAGGTTTATTCTTTAATTCTTCTAAGTCTTTGTTAATTGATTATTGCATTTTCTCCATTTTGTTGTCAAGGTTTTTGATTATATGTACTATCATTATTCTGAATTCTTTTTCAGGTAGTTTACCTATTTCCTCTTCATTTATTTGGATTTCTGAGTTTCTAGTTTGTTCCTTCATTTGTGTAGTATTTTTCTGCCTTTTCTTTCTTTTTTTTTTTAACTTACTGTGTTTGAGGTCTCCTTTTCCCAGACTTCAAGCTTTAATTCTTTCTTCCTTTTGGTTTCTGCCCTAAGGTTGGTCCAGTGGTTTGTGTAACCAGAGATTTGTGCTCAGTTTTTGTTTTGTTTTGTTTCGTTTATCCTCTGATGGGCAAGGCTGACTGAGGTGGTAATCCTGTCTGCTGATAACTGGGTTTGTATTTTTGTTTTGTTTGTTGTTTCACTCAGGAAGGAAATGTGCTCATGGACACCATCAGCAAAGTGCCCCAAAATCTCCCTGTAATCTTGATTTCAGCTGAGCTTCATCCAGACCAGCATTTCACATGTTGTGCTTTGCATATAAGTTAAATAAGCATGGTGACAATATACAGCCTTGACGTCCTCTTTTTCCTATTTATTTGGAACCAATCTGTTGTTTCATGTCTAGTTCTAACTGTTGCTTCTTGATCTGCATATGGGTTTTTCAGGAGGCAGGTAAGGTGGTCTGATAGTCCCATCTCTTTAAGAATTTTCCACACTTTGTTGTGATCTACACAGTCAAAGGCTTCAGCATAGTCAATGGAGCAGAAGTAGGTGTTTCTCTGGAATTCTCTTGCTTTTTCTATGATCCAACAGATGTTGGCAATTTGATCTCTGGTTCCTCTGCCTTTTCTAAATCCAGCTTGTATATCCGTAAGTTCTCTGTTCATATACTGTTGAAGCCTGGCTTAAATGATTTTGAGCATACTTTGCTAGCATGTGTAGCAAGTATTAGTTTCTAATGTACAGTGAAATGAATCAGCTGTGCATATTCATATAACCCTTCCCTTATGAACTTCCTTTCCATTCAGATCACCACAGTGAATTAAGTAGAGTTTCCTGTGCTATACAGTAGGGTCTCATTAATTATTTTTTATACATAGTATCAATAATGTATATGTGTCCATCCCAATCTCCCAATTCCTTCCATCCTCTTCTTTCTCCCTTGGTATCTGTACATTTGTTCTCTATGTCTGTGTCTCTATTTCTACTTTGCAAATAGGATCATCTATACCACTTTTCTAGATTCCACATATACGAACAACCTATTTTGATTATATTAATATTTGTAAACGCTTCAATGGGTTTTTCATTGTTTTTAAGATAATGTAAAGATTCCATATAACACATTTCTCTGTCTACTCTCCATCTGTCCAGTCACATCTCTCACTTCTGGTGAGATGACTTTTTTCACATATCTCATGCCACTAATATAAGATGAAACACATACAATTAATATACCCATCATTGAGAAAAATATATATTATTGCAGCACACATTGATTATTTACTATTAGATACTGAGTCAGTATTTTGTATGGATTTTCTCATATTATCACAGCTCTATTATAATCCCTGTTTTATACATAAGGTAAGTAAGAGAATGTAAATAACTTGCCCAATGTAGGAAAGCTAGTTAGTAGAGAGGCTGATACTCAGCACTAGACAACCCAACTCTGGATCTCATTTTCTGTTCACTTTTCTCTTCAGAATGGCCCACCCCACATTACCTTTATTTTCTACCATAAGAAATTAGTCTTTCATCAAAGTTTATCTCAGTGCACAACTCCTCTCTGAAACTGTCCTTTAGTCCCCAGGGAAAGCGTCAAATCTTTTTTCTCCCTGTTCCATTTATGATGGTCATATCTGTTATAATTACTGTGATTTTATTGCCTGAATACTTGAATACCCAATAGATCAGAGTTAGTCAGGGTTGGTTTCATAGAGGTTAGTTTCAAAGTATGTTTAAAATAAAACTGAATAGAGTAGGATAAAATAGAGTAAAATGAAACAGAGTTAAATGAAACACATTCAGTAAAAAAATTATTTGAATGAATACCTAGTAAGAAATACACTTTCCACTACATGAATCACAACCATGAGCATTTAGAGTGACCACTTTTGTGAGCTGATGGCCTAGTACACACTTTCTAAATCATTTCCCAATAACTATAACTCAGCACTTGTAAGGTCAAAGATACCTATTACTCATTCAATATTCAAAAACACCTTGCAGTAAGACTGTACTGATTGGAACTGATTCCCAGAGATTTGCAATCTTTAAGATTATCGCGAAGAACTCTCTTGTCTTATCATCCTTTCACCTGTGAATGAACTAGATTTTTGAGAAGATTTCATGAACAGAAGTCCCATGGGTATAGAAATTCCGTTTCAAAATAGCATTAATCAAATTTCCTTAATCCTATGGAAACTTTCAGCTGTACGCTGCAGCTATTTCACAGGAAATCTATAAGCCTGCTATTTAAATGTCATGCTTCTTTATTGTTATTTATTTATACCTAATTTATTAGCTGAACGCATCTCTGTAGACTTAGGATATGAGTATCTATAAGTTTAATTAAACCCATTCTGAGTATTCTCACTCCCAGTGAAACATAGAAGACAAAAATATAAACACAGAAAATATACACACACACAAAGATGAGCACCCTCAAGAGACAATCTACTCCAACAGCAAGTTAGCAAATGTAGAGGGACTGGGGAAAAGACACATGACAGGAGACATCGAATCAGAGAGTCAGGCTTTCGCTCAGTCGTGTCCAACTCTTTGCAACCCCATGGGCTATAGCCTATCACCTATCAGGCTCCTCTGTTCATGGGATTTTCCAGGCAAGAGTGCTGGAGGGGATTGCCATTTCCTTCTCTGAGGGTTTAATATTTAAATTTATTTTAAATTGTAAGGTTGAATCACATGGGAGATGCACTTCACTGTATGGCTAGTTTATGCAAAACATGCAAATTCTTCTGCAGGCCATATTGGAATCCCCACAGCGACAAAAACTGACTTGCCCCTCTCATATACCCTGTAAGACTTCTCCTTGTGTAGGAATCAGCTCTGGCATTAAGCCAGATTCTCTCATCCAAGCATTGGAAAGAGAAAAGTAATCTTAAAGTTGAGTAGACCCATTATTTTTCTTACAAATACAATGAAACAAAACTAAATTACTAATATAGTGAAGTCGCTCAGTCGTGTCCGACTCTTTGCGACCCCATGAACAAGTAGCCAACCAGGCTCCTCCGTCCATGGAATTTTCCAGGCAAGAATACTGGAGTGGGTTGCCATTTCCTTCTCCAGGGAAATTATTAATATAGTTAACACTTAAACAACACAAGTTTGAACTGTGACACAATTTTTGTTAAATAGTAAACACTACACAAGCTATGTCAGTTAAATCCTCAGATGAGAAACCATGGCTATGAACAACCTGATATGGAGGATGGACTATATGTTATACACAAATTTTTGACTATAAGGAAGGTTGGCACTTCTAATCCTGAGATTGTTCAAGGTCAACTGTATCAAGGGGTCACTGTCAAGGTTATGGATGGCGGCAAAGTAAGGCCCATTTTTTAAATGTGTATCCAGTTTAGAGTTTCATTATAAATAATAATAATAACCACAATATCATCAACAACATCACCATCATCATTATCACCATTACTATCACTGACGTCATTGATTTATATCACATTTGTTTAAAAGAACTTAAATATTTAAGACTTCACTTGGCAATAATATTAGATTTATATATTGTAAATATTTTTTTTAAGTTGAGATGCAGAAAAATTATATGGGCATTGCTTGAATTATTATGGTACATTTAATACACAGGATAACCTTAAGAACAATTCAGACCTTTTAAAGTTGTCTTTAATTCCTGTTTTCTAAGCTCTCATTCACTGGAAAATATGCTAGGTTTTACTTAGATAGCTTTAATAGGTTAGAAATGAGACAGGTATTGATCTGATCTTCAGTAGACATAGTCATTTTTTTCTAGGTCATCATTAACTCATGTTTGACTTTTAAAAATAGTTTCTTTTTCTTATTTCTTGCCAAACTCTGACCCATTATAATCCTCCACAGGTCTCTCTTTTTGGAGAAGTGGAGGTGAATGGAATATATGTTGACACATGTATTTTTACAGTTTATTTATAGTCAATCTTCGGAGCGCTTCCTATCAGAAGTGATAACAATAAGGTGCCAATAGACTAAAAAAAAAAAAGAACATCTGTTTCCTGTGTTTTCCATCATGAGGCCATCTAAAGTGAGATTCTTTTCCTAAAAGATCAAGACTTTTAAAATCCTTCTGAAGACAAACTGTGCCTACTTCCAGATCATGTGGCAGTAAAACACTATTACATAGCTCATCACACCCAGGATGAAGTGTCAGCTGCAAAACATTATGATTTATGTGTATATTCAACATTTGTTTTTGGAGCCAAACTGACTTCTTAATTTGTTGCGATTAAAATGATCTCTATTTAATTCTTTGTAACTAGCAATCCTTAATTCTGTCTAATAATGTGCTTATACACAAAGCATTTCCTGCACCTTGTTTTTCTGCAAAAATTCTCATCAGTGCCCTTAATTACCTACTGACATCACTGTGTTGGTTGTGGACTTTCACACAATACTGTGTACAGCATGGCTCATAAAACCTAATGAGAATAAGTTCATTAAATTAATCCAAATAATTAACAAAGTTGCTGCCTGCTTCTCGATGTCTAATTTGTGACACAAATTTGGCAAATGTTTTCAACTGTGGTAACAAGAATTGAGTCCAAAAAACCTGTTTCAGAGAACTTGACATTCATATTTATTTGGATTTGTTCATCAAATATACAATCTGCTGATGATATATAAAAAGAAAGAGACACATCCACAGTGAAAATAAAGATAAAATAACTTATAATGTTGACCAAGGGAGGGAGGGTTCATGATGATGATTTATTTTTTCTGCATGCTGTGTTCTTAAAGAGGAAAGAAGAGAAAATATTTTGTTTTCATATTTCAGTAATCACACTTTTATGTGAAAAGACTTAACTCTTTCCATTCCCAGCTACCACATGTTCCCTAAATTGCTGGTTCAAACACTTTGCTAAAATGCTTTCATTACACAAGGAGTGTGTTGGTATGACAGAGTATATACTAACAGAACATTAGTAGACAGTGACTTCATAAATGGACAGTCAAATTCACCCTCCCCCAGTTACCCTAAAAGTTACATAGTGTGTAATATCCATACCTCCCTCAAATCTAAAACACAAATAAAAGAATAGAATAAAATTTAATCTTTTGAATGTCTTACTCTTCTGCTTTATTTTAAATCCCTAGGTTGTAAAACAGATTCTGATATTTAGGAGGTGATCAAACAAGTTGGTTGGATAAATTAGAAGATAGGTAAGGTAAAGTCGCTCAGTCGTGTCCGACTCTTTGCGACCCCATGGACTGTAACCTACTAGGCTTCTCCGTTCATGGGATTCTCCAGGCAAGAATACTGGAGTGGATTGCCATTTCCTTCTCCAGAGGATCTTCCCAACCCAGGGATCGAACCCAGGTCTCCCGCATTGGAGGCAGACACTTTAACCTCTGAGCCACCAGGGAAGACAAATTAGAAGATAACTCAATAATATTTTTTTAACTTTTAATTTTTTATATTGTATAGCAGTGGCGACCCACTCCAGTACTCTTGCCTGGAAAATCCCATGGATGGAGGAGCCTGGTAGGATGCAGTCCATGGGGTTGCTATGAGTCAGATGGGGTTGCTATGAGTCACACACGGCTGAGTGACTTCACTTTCACTTTTCAGTTTCATGCACTGGAGAAGGAAATGGAAACCCACTCTAGTGTTCTTGCCTGGAGAATCCCAGGGACAGAGGGGCCTGGTGGGCTGCCGTCTATGAGGTCGCACAGAGTTGGACATGACTGACGTGACTTAGCAGCAGCAGCAGATTAACAAACAATGTTTGATAGTTTCACATGAACAGTAAAGGTACTCAGTCATACATACACATGATCCATTCTTCCCCAAACTCCCCTCCCATCCAGGCTGCCACATATCACTGAGCAGAGAGTTCCATGTGCTGTGTAGTAGGCCCTTGTTGGTTATCCATAAATGAATTTATTGTAACAAAGAATCCATCTGAAATGTGGGAGACCTGACCTGCGTTTGACTCCTGGGTTGGAAAGATTCCCTGGAGGAGGGCATGGCAACCCACTCTATACTCTTGCCTGGATAATCTCATGGACAGAGGAGCCTGGTGGGCTACAGTCCATGGGGTCACAAAGAGTCAGACATGACTGAGCGACCAAGCACATTCTATTTTTAGTAGGTGATTTTTTTCCCCCAAAACATGTGTGTGTGTGTGTGTGTATGATGTTTTACTACTTCCTAGCAACATGCTGTCTGAATACTCACTAAAGTCAAAGTGAAAATATTAAAATCTCTCCTATATGTCTTCTTCTTAGGAGCTGTTATTCTCTGACCCACAGCTCTTATGGATCATAAATGAAATCACATTTATTGGCAATCATCTTGAGCCTAATCCTTTCTTTTTTTATTTTTTTTGTACCTAGCAAAAGTATTTATCAGAATTGCTCACTTTGGGGAGTATTCACTGGGGCTTTGACCAAAGAAGAATTCTATGATACAAATAAATAAGAATTATCAAATGTTAAAGCAAAAAAGAGACATAGATGACAATGTCATATCTGTTTAACCCTCTTTTAAAAATAAAGTTATTGTGCCTTTGCTTGCTTATTTGCATCCATAAGCACATTTTTGCATGGCTATTATGAATTTGAATTTCCCCCAGTGGTCTATCTTTGTAGACTGCCTTTATGTAAAAAATTAGTACAGGAGTTTAAGAATATAGTTTTCTTATATAAGCTTATTTTATTATTAATATTTTTTGTGGTACTCAATTTGAAGTTTGGGTTTCTTAATTTTTTATCATATTTTTAATTAAGAGGATTATTACTTTACAATATTGTGATGATTATTGCCATACATCAACATAAATCAGCATTAGGTATACTATGTCCCCTACCTCTTGAACTCACCCCTCTAGGGTGTCACAGAGCACTGACTGGCATTGGGACCCTTGCAACATACTTAGAACACCCACTGGCTATCTGTTTTACATATGATAATGTATATGTTTCAATATTATTCTCTCATATCATCCCACGCTCTCCTTCCCTAACTATGTCTAAATGTCTGTGTCTCCTTTGCTGCCCTACAAGTAGAACCATCCATAATATCTTTCTAGATTCTCTGTGTACACATTCATATACGATATTTGTCTTTCACTTTCTGACTTACTTCACTCTGTATAATAGGCTCTAGGTCAATGCACCTCATTAGAACTGACTCATATGCATTCCTTTTTATAGCTGTGTAATATTCCATTGTGTATATTTTATTGGAGTACAGTTGATTTACAAATGTCATGTTAGTTTCAGGTGTGCAGGAAAGTGAATCAGTTGTACATATACGTATATTCATATACAGATTTTGCCATCAAAGAGATCTAAGTTTGCATCCAGCTTGTATGTGCAACCTTCATTCCACTCTCAGCATCTCAGATTGTGTAGCAATGAACTGGGGATGCTAAGGGTACTGCCCTCATGAGGTAGTTTGGAGGGTATGATAATGAATATTTAATGGAAGTACTCAGTAAATTGTAGCCACTTTAATAACGAATCCTGGCTTTTCTTAAAAGAATGAAGATGGGGTGGGAGGGGCGTTCAGGCTGGGGGCACACATTCACACCGATGGCTGATTCATGTCATTGTATGGCAGAAACCACCACAATATTGTAAAGTAATCAGCCTCCAATTAAAGTAAAAATATTAATTTTTTAAAAAAGAATGAAGATGAGAAATAAGAGTTATGGAAGTACTCTAGTCCAATTATTGATCCGTATTTGAAAAGGGAGGAGAAAATATATATAGAATGCACACACAAGTCATGATGCCCAATACCTACTTTCATAGTGAGCAGGAAGTTCCCAATTAAGCCTTAGTATTCATTAGACACACTAAGACAAGAAGCACAACTTATTTAAATATGAAATTTAAGTGAGGAGGGACAATAGAAATGGGTAGGGGGGAAAAGGTTATTATGGGATTACATGAAATCACATGTGAAAAACTTCTGAAAACTGTAAAGCACTATAGACTTTAAAACATCTTTCATGCAATAAAAACAACAAATAAATAAATACAAGATTTAAGGAAATTGATTAAAAAAAAGAGCATAAAGTCATAGTGTAGCTACATATTACATTGTCTTCAGAGTCTTGTAACCTGGATTAATATTCCAGATAGGCACTTATAAGTCCATGAAATTAGGCAAGTTATTTGACATCTCAAAACCTCAGATATTTCTTCCAGGACATAGGAGTAAAATAGGCCTATTCCATTAAAGTATTTGTGAGCACAAAATAAAAAATCTCCAAATAGAAGAAAAACTCTTATTTGGCTAATGAGATTCACAGTTTATCTCTGAATAAAAATTGAAATCACAACTAATTCTAGAGTTTGAAAAAAAACTTTGCTCACAAAGTGTCTTCAAATGCTTTGTCTCACTCTTTTCTCACAAAATTCTTGGAACTGGCATAGCAACTCTCAAGTGAAAGAAGGTTTGCTCCACTGGGGACACCTGGCAATTTGGGGGGGATTTCTGGTTGTCTCACTGCAGGTACTACTAGCATCTTGTGAGCAGAAGCCAGGGAGGCTGCTAAATATCTTCTGGTGAATAGGAGTGCCCACTATGGCAAAGACTTTTCCAGCACTAATGTACATATTGCTGAGATTGAGAAGTGCCATTCTAGAGGAACAGGAATCTTTTAAATAATGGGGTATTTGCAATGAAAATATATTGACCTTATGTTGTTGCACTGTTATCAACCCAGCAGTGAAACAGAATCATACTTATTTCTTTGGGTCACCTATTTGAATTAATTCCATCACTTCAGAGGGTATTGTTTCTGATTGACTACTACTTGTCCAAGAAGAAATAACTAGAAAGGTAGCACTGATCTAAATTCACATCATCATAGAATATTCATAATCAAAGCCCTTGGCTAGTTCCATTCAAAATATTAATTAGTTACTAAAATTTAAAACTGTCAGTCTGTTCAGTCACTCAGTCATGTCCAACTCTTTGTGAACCCATGGACTGCAGCAAACCAGACCTCCCTGTCCATCAGCAACTTCCAGAGCTTACTCAAACTCATGTCCATGGAGTCAGTGATGCCATCCAACCATCTCATCCCCTTTCGTACCCTTCTCCTACTGCCCTCAATCTTGCACAGCATCTGGGACTTTTCAAATGAGTCAGCTCTTCACATCAGGTGGCCCAAGTATTGGAGTGTCAGCTTCAGCATCAGTCCTTCCAATGAGTATTCAGGACTGGTTTTCCCTAGGATGGACTGGTTGGATCTCCTTGCAGTCCAAAGGACTCACAAGAGTCTTCTCCAAGAGCACCCTGCAAAAGCATCAGTTCTTCAGTGCTCAGCTTTCTTTGTAGTTCCACTCTCACATCCATGCATGACTGCTGGAAAAACCATACATTTGACCAGAAAGACCTTTGTTGGCAAAGTAATGTCTCTGCTTTTTAATATGCTATCTAGGTTGGTCATAACTTTTCTTCCAAGGAGCAAACATCTTTTTATTTCATGGGTGCAGTCACCATATGCAGTGATTTTGAAGCCCCAAAAAATGAAGTCTGTCACTGTTTCCATTGTTTCCCCATCTATTTCCCATGAAGTGATGGGACCAGATGCCATGATCTTCGTTTTCTGAATGTTGAGCTTTAAGCCAACTTTTTCACTCTCCTCTTTCACTTTCATCAAGAGGCTTTTTAGTTCCTCTTCACTTTCTGAAATAAGGATGGTGTCATCTCCGTATCTGAGGTTATTGACATTTCTCCCAGCAATCTAGATTCCAGTTTGTGCTTCTTCCAGCCCAGGGTTTGTCATGATGTACTCTGCATATAAGTTAAATAAGCAGGGTGAAAATATACGGCCTTGATGTACTCCTTTCCTGATATGGAACCAGTCTTGTTCCAAGTCCAGTTCTAACTGTTGCTTCCTGATTGCATACAGATTTCTCAGGAGGCAGGCAAGGCAGTCTGGTATTCCCATCTCTTTAAGAATTTTCTAGTTTGTTATGATCCACACAGTCAAAGGCTTTGACATAGTCAATAAAGCAGAAGTAGATGTTTTTCTGGAACTCTCTTGCTTTTTCGATGATCCAACAGATGTTGGCAATTTGATCTCTGGTTCCTCTGCCTTTTCTAAATCCAGCTTGAACATCTGGAAGTTCACGGTTCACATACTTATGAGCCTTGCTTGAAGAATTTTGAGCATTACTTTGCTAGCGTGTGAGATGAGTGTAACTGTGCGGTAGTTTGAGCATTCTTTGGCATTCCTTTCTTTGGGATTGGAATGAAAATTGACCTTATCCAGTCCTGTGGCCACTGCTGAGTTTTCCAAGTTTGCTGCCACATTGAGTGAAACACTTTTACAGCAACATCTTTTAGGATTTGAAATAGCTCAACTGGAATTCCACCTCCACTACTTTGTTCTTAGTGATGCTTCCTAAGACTGAAAAAGGTCAGTTTTCATTCCAATCTCAAAGAAAGGCAATGCCAAAGAATGCTCAAACTCCCACACACTTGCACTCATCTCACACGCTAGTAAAGTAATGCTCAAAATTCTCCAAGCCAGGCTTCAGCAATACGTGAACCATAAACTTCCTGATGTTCAAGCTGGTTTTAGAAAAGGCAGAGGAACCAGAGATCAAATTGCCAACATCTGCTGGATCATGGAGAAAGCAAGAGAGTTCCAGGAAAACATCTATTTCTGCTTTATTGACTGTGCCAAAGCCTATGACTGTGTGGATCACAATAAACTGTGGAAAATTCTGAAAGAGATGGGAATGCCAGACAACCTGACCTGCCTCTTGAGAAACCTGTATGTAGGTCAGGAAGCAACAGATAGAACTGGACATGGAACAACAGACTGGTTCCAAATAGGAAAAGGAGTACATCAAGGCTGTATATTGTCATCCTGCTTATTGAACTTCTATGCAGAGTACATCATGAGAAATGCTGGACGGAAGAAGCACAAGCTGGAATCAAGATTGCTGGGAGAAATATTAATAACCTCAGATATGCAGATGACACTACTCTTATGGCAGAAAGTGAAGAGGAACTAAAAAGCCTCTTGATGAAAGTGAAAGAGAAGAGTGAAAATGTTGGTGTAAAGCTGAACATTCAGAAAACGAAGATCATGGCATCTGGTCCCATCACTTCATGGGAAATAGATGGGGAAACAGTGGAAACAGTGTCAGACTTTATCTTTTTGGGCTCCAAAATTACTGCGGATGGTGACTGCAGCCATGAAATACAAGACACTTACTCCTTGGAAGGAAAGTTATGACCAACCTAGATAGCATATTAAAAAGCAGAGACATCACTTTGCCGACTAAGGTCCGTCTAGTCAAGGCTATGGTTTTTCCTGTGGTCATGTATGGATGTGAAAGTTGTACTGTGAAGAAAGCTTAGCGCTGACGAGTTGATGCTTTTGAACTGTGGTGTTGGAGAAGACTCTTGAGAGTCCCTTGGACTGCAAGGAGATTCAACCAGTCCATTCTAAAGGAGATCAGTCCTGGGTGTTCTTTGGAAGGAATGATGCTAAAGCTGAAACTCCAGTACTTTGGCCACCTCATGCGAAGAGTTGACTCATTGGAAAAGACTCTGATGCTGGGAGGGATTGGGAACAGGAAGAGAAGGGAACGACGGAGGATGAGATGGCTGGATGGCACCACCAACTAGATCGACGTGAGTCTGAGTGAACTCCAGGTGTTGGTAATGGACAGGGAGGCCTGGCGTGCGCAGTTCATGAGGTTGCAAGGAGTCGGACACGACTGAACGACTTCACTGAACTGAACTGAAGGCCCACTTGACTTCGCATTTGAGAATATCTGGCTCTAGGTGAGTGATTACATCATTGTGAATATCTGGGTCATGAAGATCTTTTTTGTATAGTTCTCTGTATATTCCTGCCACCTCTTCTTAATATCTTCTGCTTCTGTTAGATCCATAGCATTTCTATTCTTTCTTGTGCCCATCTTTGCTGAAGTGTTCCCTGGGTATCTCTAATTTTCTTGAAGAGATCCCTAGTCTTTCTCATTGTATTGTTTTCTTTCTATTTATTTGCACTGATCACTGGGGAAGGCTTTCTTATCTCTCCTTGCTATTCTTTGGAACTCTGCATTCAAATGGGTATATCTTTCCTTTTCTCCTTTGCCTTTTACTTCTCTTCTTTTCATGGCTGTTTGTAAGGCCTCCTCAGACAACCATTTTGCCTTTTTGCATTTCTTTTTCTTGGGGATGGTCTTGATCCCTGCCTCCTGTACAATGTTTTGAACCTCTATCCATAGTTCTTCAGGCACTGTCTATCAGATGTAATCCCTTGACTCTGTTTGTCACTTCCACTATATTATTGTAAGAGGTTTGATTTTGGTTATACCTGAATGGTCTAGTGGTTTTCCCTACTTTCTTCAATTTGAGTCTGAATTTGGCTATAAGAAGTTCATGATCTGAGGCACAGTGAGCTCCCAGTCTTGTTTTTGCTGACTATATAGAGCTTCTCCATCTTTTAAAGTATAATACCTTATAATATCAGAAACTATCTTCTTCATATATTTAATCTCAGTATCAAAATTTAGGCAGATCATGCCCACCTCCCCCCTCAAAAAAATAGGATAAAGGGGCAAAAGAAGAAAAATTAAAATCTTTTCATATGTAGATGCTGACTATGGATGGCAGGATGGAGATTCCTTAAAAAAAAAAAAAAAAGAAATAAAACTACCATACAACCCAGCATTACCTCTTCTAGGCATATACTCTGAAGAAACCAAAATTGAAAGAGACACATGTAGCCCAATATTCTTTGCAGTAGGACATGGAAGCAACCTAGATGTCCATAGTCAGCTGTGGTACATATATGCAATGAAATACTATTCTGCCATATAAGGAAAAGCATGTGAATCAGTTCTGATGAAGTAGATGAACCTAGAGCCTATTATACAGAGTGAAGTAAGTCAGAGTAAGACACATATCATATATTAATGCATATACGTGAAATTAGAAAGATGTACTTATGAGCCTATCTACAGGGCAGCAGTGGAGACACAGACATTGAAAACAGATTTATGGACACAGGTAGGGGACAAAGAAGTGTCACAAATGGAGAGAGTAGCATGGAAGTATATATATTACCATATGTAAAATAGACAGCCGATTGAAATTCGCTGCATGACTCAGGGAACTCAGACTTGGGCTCTGTAACAACCTACAGGGGTGAGGAAGGTGGAAGGGAGTTTCAAGAAGGAGGATGTATATTTATGGCTGATTCATGCTGATGAATGGCAGAAACCAATGCAATATTGTAACGCAATTATCCTTCAATTAAAACTAAATAAATTTTTAAATAGGGAAAAATATGTGGAAGGATGTTTTGTGAGTGCTCTAGACATACAGGTCGCTATCACCTGGAATAATGCCTTCAAGTGGGCATGTTTACCACTTGCTGGTGCTTGTTGTTTTCCTTGTGTCAGTTTGTTTGTGTATGCCTTCATTGCCCCAGCCCAAAGGCACTTTTCTCAAGTCCGTGTCCATGAGAAGGTCCTTTCTAACTGCCTGAAACTGAGGCTCTCATTTCACCTCTATCTTGCAGTTCTCATCCACAGTAGAAATGCAACTGGAACATACTTGACTGAGGCTCCAACCCCTGAGGCTGGATCTTGACTGGTTTTTAATATCCTCTGCCACATGACATGCTGCTAGCTCTGTGGACAGAGTCAGGATGCCAAATTGTAGCACAGATGGTTATCAGAAGATTGACACACCTTCATCCTTTTCCTGAATTGTATTCAGTGGAGAAATGTTGGAACATTATGAGATTATGACATACAGGTGTTTTTGATTTGTGGGAATGCAGAGGAAATAGTTATGAACTCTCTATAAGGAGAGGCTGAGAAAAGTCATAGGTTACCCGTGAGCTGAAGTGAGAGGGTAAGAAGTAGATCTCCAGACAGATCACAGCAAAGCAAGTTAGTAGTATGTGTGTAAATGTACACAAGTTGAAAAAAAAAAAAAGCAGACTGGCAAAATATTAGTATGAATTAGAGGGCAACAAATGTGTCATCCAGCCCAGAAATAAACAAGACTGGAAATATAGTCAAAATCACTGCAGATGGTGACTGCAGTCATGAAATTAAAAGACACTTGCTCCTTGGAAGAAAAGCTATGACCAACTTAGATAAGATATTAAAAAGCAGAGATATTATCTTGCCGACAAAGGCCCATCTAGTCAAAGCTATGGTTTTTAGAGTAGTCATGTATGGATGTGAGAATTGGACCATAAGAAAGCTGAGGGCCAAAGAATTGATGCTTTTGAACTGTGGTGTTGGAGAAGACTCTTGAGAGTCCCTTGGACTGCAAGGAGGTCCCATCAGTCCATCCTAAAAGAAATCAGTCCTGAATATTCATTGGAAAGACTGATGCTGAAGCTGAAGCTCCAATACTTTGGCCATATGATGTGAAGAACTAACTCATTGGAAAAGACTCTGATATTGGGAAAGATCGAAGGTAGGAGGAGAAGGGGACGACAGAAGATGAGATGGTTGGATGGCATCACCGACTCTATGGACATGAGTTTGAGCAAGCTCCGGGAGCTGGTGATGGATAGGAAGCCTGACATGCTGCAGTCCTTGGGGTTGCAAAGAGTCAGACATGACTGAGCAACTGAACTGAACTAAGAAATATAGGACAAAGAATCAATTCCAAATGGCCACAGGAATTTGGTTTCATTCTGAAAGGGGATTCATGGCAAAAGTTTTTAAAAGAGGGTTTATGGCATGAGATAGTATTTTAGAGAAATCTTTGATACCTGTTTGAAGAAGGATAGATTAAAGGAGGGTAAAGCTGGATATACAAAGACCAGTTAGTAAGGGAAAAATGAAAGCACAACAAATATAAAGTTTTAATTGAGGATTCTTGGCAGGAAAAATGTGAGAAATTTAAAATAAGTATGAGATAACTTAATTTAAAATAAATTATTGAATATTTCTAAATCCTTAATATATCTGAGGATTTGTACTTGATTATGGATGTTTTAAAAACTTTTTTAGTAATATTGTTGATGATGTTGTCGAATCTCTAACTATGACACTTCCCAAATATTCTTTGTCTTAAAACCATTAACAGACCTTGCCCAGGATACCTGAATCTTGCCAGGCCTACTCTTCACAGATGGCCGATGATACCAGGAGTGACCATCGAAAGGAGAAAATGTGGCGATGTATCTGAACATTGGCAAAGAAAAACAAGATTGGCTAAATTCTTGCAGTGAAATAGAATATTAACAAAGATTCTCTGGCTCATTTGGAGAGGATAAAATTAATTCAGGAAGGAGAGGGTAGCTATAGGCAAGATTCCATGGACAAAGAGAGAGACAAATGTAGATTATGGTTTTTTTAAAAATTAGTGAATGGGATGTTAACCTCCAACTGGGGAAGTAATTGTATTATAATGGTGGTGGAAAAAACTATCAACCAAAGAAATGAACCTGAACTGAAATGTTTCTAAATGGCAAGTAACTTTGGTTACCATTTTGGTTTGTGTGTACTTTATCTTGTACACAGCTACCCTGTGCTTTAAAATCTCAGCAGAGACTAGAAAGAGGAATTCTACAAGATTTTGCAATAAGGCATTGACCACAAACAACTGACTTAAACCATCCTAAACCAAGATTCCACCAGCAACACAATTCCTGCTTTCCATGGTGGTTTCAAACCTATGGGCTTCCCTGGTGGTGCAGAGGTTAAAGCATCTGCCTGCAATGTGGGAGACCTGGGTTCAATCCCTGGGTCAGGAAGATCCCCTGGGGAAGGAAATGGCAACCCCCTCCAGTATTCTTGCCTGGAGAATCCCATGGATGGAGGAGCTTGGTGGGCTACAGTCCATGGATCACAAAGAGTCAAACACGACTGAGCTACTTCACTTTAAATTTCACTTTTTAAACCTAAGTACCTCGCTCAATGGATTCAAAGATAAACAGAGATGACTATGAAGTACCTTGTGTGATGCCTGGCCTATTGCAGGCTTTTTCAAAATCTGATTCTTTTCCTGGGATTCTGAGCTACTGCACAGTTATCTTAGGAATGAATCTGAGAAACATAAGGAAAACTTGGGCACTAAATTAGCTGAAGAAAGTTCTGGGCTCTGAAGCTGGCTGAATCCACAGCAGGGGTGGTAAGAAATAAAAAAAGACAGAATTCCACTTCCAGGTTTTTTTCATGACTATGACTGTAGTACAGAAAAAAAAATGACTGACAGGGCATCCTGTAAAAACATATGCCTGTAAGCACAGTGATTTGGGGGAGTCTTCTATGTCTTGAGAGGCAGGATGTTTCACTGAGACCACAAATTATGTTTTGAGTATAAATGTATTTATATTTACTTTCTCAATACACATAAGCAACTATGTCTTGTGCCCTCTTGCCTGGCAGTATTTATGTTCTAGGACTTAAAAATAGAAGAAACATTCATACAGGACTGTATTTGTCACTTAATGGTTCTGTTTTGAGGAAATCAATGCTGGTGTATCCCATGTGATAAAGTAAAAGAAGTACCAGTTTTTAAAGTAATCATTTTGTTTTTAATTGTGTCTTTTTCAAATATAGTTTTATTTTTGATAGAGATATAGTTGACATACAATATTATGTTAGTTTCAGGTGTACAGCATAGTAATCTGAAATCAAATAAATTATAAAATGATCACCATGACAAGTCTAATAACCGTCTGTCACCATACAAAATGACTGCCCTATTATTGAGTACATTCCTTATGTTGTAAATTACATCCCCATGGCTTATTTAGTTTATAACTGTAAGGTTGTATCTCTTCATCTTCTTCTTGCATGCATGCTAAGTCACTTCAGTCTGACTCTTTGTGACATCATGGATTGTAGCCCTCCAGACTCCTCTGTCCATGGAATTCTCCAAGCAAGAATACTGAACTGGGTTGCCATGCCCTCCTTCAGGGGATCTTCCCAACTCAGGGATCGAACCCACATCTCTTGTGGCTCCTGCATTGGCAGGCGGGTTCTTCACTAGTGCCACCTGGGAAGCCCAGGTATAAATGGACTTAATTTTTTGCAGTGGTTTTAGGTTCAGAGTGAATCAAAAGAAAAGTACAGTTTCCATACAACCTTGAATCACTGCACAGGCATAAACCTCCTCAGCATCTTGCATCGGAATGGTGAATTTGCCACAATTAACCTACACTGATGCATCATGATTGATTTTTAAATATTAAAACTTTTATTAACTTTTTATTAACTGTAGCTCTGTGAATTTTAACACATGCCATGGATTCATGTAACCCTCATTAAAATCCAGATTCAAGATAATTCCTAAAGGATCCCTTAAAAATCTCCCTTTACAGCCACACCCTCCCCTCGTCCCTAGCCCCTGACATGCACTGATTTTTCTTTTCTATCACTGTAGCTTTTGTCTTTTCAAGACTGTCATGTAGATGGAATCATAAAGTATGAAACCTTTTGAGACTGGCTTGTTTCACTCATCATAATGCCTTTGAGATTCATATAAGTTTTTGTGTTCTATTTTCATCTGTTCCATTTTATTGCTGAATGATATGCCATTATATGGACATACCAGAATTATTATTCTATCAGAGAACATTTGAGTTGTTTCCAGATTGGAGCAGTTATGAACAGAAGAGCTGTAAGTTTTGGTTTACAAGTTTCTGTGTGAATATATTTCTATTTCTCTAGGATAAATGATCTGGAGTAAGACTGCCAGGCAATATAATAAATGTATTTAACTTTCTAAGACACAGCTATTTTCCAGTGTGGCTGTCCTATTTTGCATTTCTGGCAGTCACAGGTAAGATTTCCAGTTGCTCTGCACCCCCAGTAGGACTTGGTATTTTCAGATTTGTCTTGATTTGCTTGTTAATTTGCAGCCTTTCTAATGGATATGTAGTGGCACCAAACATGCTTTTAAATTGTATTTCTTTAATGGATAATGATACTGATCATCTTTTCATATGCTTATTTGCCATCTGTAGGTGCTTTTTGCTGAGGTGTCTATTCAAATTATTTTTTTCATTTTTATTTTGTTTTCTTGGCAAACTGTCTTTTTTATCCATATATAATATCCCTTTCTGCTTCCCTGGTGCTCAGCGGTAAAGAATCTGCCTGTAGTTTTGGAAATGCGAGTTTGATCTCTGAGTCAGAAAGATCCCCCGGAGAAGGAAATGGCAACTCACTCCAACATTCTTGCTTGGGAAATCCCGTGGACAGAGGAGCCTGGCAGGCTACAGTCCACTGGGTTGCAAAATAGTTGGACACAACTTAGTGACTAAGCCACCACCACCCAATGTCCCTTTCCACCTGTCCAGTGTTTCTTTGACTTTGGATTGAACAATTAAACCACTTGCATTTGACTATTAACATGTTTGGATTTAAGTTTACTACTTTTTTTTCTGTTGATTCTGTTTTCCTTTTCTTACTTTCTTTTGTGGTTTCTCCCTTCGTAATAGGAATAATGCTTTGAGGCTAAGCAAAATGAGAGGACTCGTGACTTTCTCCCACTTATCAGTTCTGGGAAAGTAAAATTTTAGAGAGGAATGGCTTTTGGTGCTCTTTAAGATGCTGAAGTTTAGATCATTGGCCTTACCGAAATCTGTATGATTCTGATTATTTAAGTTAGCAAAATCTGAAGAAACCTCCACTGTCAGAAAATAGTTTTCCTTATATTAAAGCATCTATCAGTGGTGACTAGTGTGGACTAGAGATTTGAGACATTTCCTATCTACTCAGTTTAAGACCCACCGGCCCTTCAAATGACCCAGGAAGACACAACAATGCTTGGGATTTAATTTTCTGCCAACCGGATATATTTCTGGCATAATTGTGTATAGATTAAAATCTATACCCACTATCCTCGCCTGGTAAAAATAAAAAGATGGATATGACCAAAGTATTTAAACAGAATGTTCCAACCAGTCCATCCTAAAGGAGATCAGTCTTGGGTGTTTATTGGAAGGACTGATGTTGAAGCTGAAACTCCAATACTTTGGCCACCTGTTGCGAAGAGCTGACTCATTGGAAAAGACCCTGATGCTGGGAAAGACTGAGGGCAGGAGGAGAAGGGGACAACAGAGGATGAAATGGTTGGATGGCATCACCGACTCAACGACATAGGTTTGGGTGGACTCTGGGAGTTGGTGATGGACAGGGAGGCCTGGCATGCTGTGATTCATGGGGTCACAAAGAGTTGGACATGACTGAGTGACTGAACTGAACTGATTGTTTTGCCCCTTACCAGCCTGGAAATAATTATTCAGGCAATAAAGTGTGTTCTTGGAATGTGACTATTTGTTAAGGGGTATTATTATACTTCAAAGGTGGTGTGTAAGTTCTTCCAAGATTTGGGGATTTATTTGTTTTTCCTCCAGTTAAATTAGGAGTTTAGGTCCAAATAAGAAAACATTTCTACGAGTTCTGCTTTATATGGGGGCTTTGTCAAGCCCTGGAAGATAGACACGAGAGTGATATTTCCATGCTTTTCTAGTATTTACTAAGAAACACATATTCACCCCACTGTATTGCCTTATTATCACATGCACCAGAAAGTTATGACTGCCTAAAAAAACCTTAGAGAAAAGTAAAGTCATGATTCCCAGTCAAGGGAAACTATGATACTTGGCTGTGCTTAAAGCACTATTGGTTTAGGAGAAGCTAACAAGTTCATAACTCTTTGTTTACCAATTTCTTGATGCCATTTTGCATCATTTTGTGGTGCCTCATTCTCAAACACACTTCTCTTTGGAAGGATTACAGTCAATGGTAGCTTTTTAAATGATACCTGATAAAAGTGATTATTTCCCCAAAGCTACTAAGACTCATCAAGAGGCTTTTTAGCTCCTCTTCACTTTCTGCCATAAGGGTGGTGTCATCTGCATATCTGAGGTTATTGATATTTCTCCTGGCAATCTTGATTCCAGCTTGTGCTTCTTCCAACCCAGCGTTTCTCATGATGTACTCTGCATATAAGTTAAATAAGCAGGGTGACAGTATACAGCCTTGACGTACTCCTTTCCCAGCTTAGAACCAGTCTCTTGTTCCATGTCCGGTCCCTACTATTGCTTCTTGACCTGCATACAGGTTTCTCAGGAGGCAGGTCAGGTAGTCTGATATTTCCATCTCTTTAAGAATTTCCACAGTTTGCTGTGATCCTCACAGTCAAAGTCTTTAGTCAATGAAACAGAAGTAGATGTGTGTGGTTTTTTTTTTGGAATTCCCTTGCTTTTTCTGTGATCCAATGGATGTTAGCAATTTTCTCTCTGGTTCCTCTGCCTTTTCTAACTTTAGCTTGTACATCTGGAAGTTCTCTGTTCATGTACTGTTGAAGCCTGGAACGGAGAATTTTGAGCATCACTTTACTCATGTGAAATGAGTGCAATCGTGCAGTAGTTTGAACATTCTTTGGCATTGCTATGATTATACCAAAAGTTATATTAGAGCAGTAACACTCATTCACTAGGTGCTATAAATTACTCTCTAAAGAACTATGTTTCAAATGTGAGTTATACAAGGCGCAATAGTGAATTATATGTGAATGTCAAAGGGCGGGAATTCTTTTAATAAGTCAGGGGTGGACTGGATTAATGCAAAGTAGTATACAGAGACTACAGAGCCATTGCTTACCCGACCAATGGTACTATCATGTGACAAAGTCTATTTCATATAGTTAATATATAGGTATTTATGTAGCATGTGAAAAATATTCAGAATTTCTTAACTTTTCTAGTACGATACTAATTGGTTAAAGAAAAAAACCTGTTTGACTCCTTTATACTCATGTCTATGTATGTGGGACAATGGTGAACACATGCACGCACACACACAGTTCTAATTAGAAAAGAGAGAGAACAAAGGGAAAAGTCCTCTAATAAGTGAAAGCTTTTAAAATCTATGAAAAATCAAGTAAGTAAAGGGAAACAGTGACCTTTCCTGTTATGAAATAGAGGTATAAAGGTAATCAATGATCAGTTATCAAAATATTATCTTACTGTGTATACAATATGCATGAAATACACTTATAAACTAGGAAACTGACCTATGATTGGCCAATGCAGAAGCTGGAGAGGAGGCATAGATCACAGATGATGATAAGTGTGCACATGATGAGAGTAATTTTTTGTTTTGGCATTATATTATCATTTTAAAGCTTTGCTTGAATATTTGACTTATGTGTAATCTATGTATTTGTTTCTATTGTGAATATTTAAGCACCTCATATCAGTCAGGAGCTTTGCTAATGGTAAAAGGTCAACACAAATGAGAGTCTTGCCCTCATGCGATTTACCACACTTGTGCACAGAAAGTTATATTTGAAAATTTTAAACAACACGTTGTATCTTGTTTATGTAGCAAAAAGAAGCAAAGGTTTCTGAGTATTTGTTACTTAATATTTATTATTCATTCTATACCTAAAGCCGGAAGAAATTACTCTCTCCTAACTAGTCACTATTAGTTCAGTTCAGTTCAGTTCAGTCGCTCAGTCGTATCCGACTCTTTGCGATCCCATGCATTGCAGCACGCCAGGCCTCCCTGTCCATCACCAACTCCCAGAGTTCACTCAGACTCACGCCCATCGAGTCAGTGATACCATCCAGCCATCTCATCCTCGGTCGTCCCCTTCTCCTCCTGCCCCCAATCCCTCCTAGCATCAGAGTCTTTTCCAATGAGTCAACTCTTCGCATGAGGTGGCCAAAGTACTGGAGTTTCAGCTTTAGCATCATTCCTTCCAAAGAAATCCCAGGGCTGATCTCCTTCAGAATGGACTGGTTGGATCTCCTTGCAGTCCAAGGGACTCTCAAGAGTCTTCTCCAACACCACAGTTCAAAAGCATCAATTCTTCGGCACTCAGCTTTCTTCACAGTCCAACTCTCACATCCATACATGACCAAAGGAGAAACCATAGCCTTGACTAGATGGACCTTTGTTGGCAAAGTTGGCAAAGTTACCTGATAGCAGTTAATGAGTTTTGATATATTATTCTGGAGAAGCATTCAAAAATCTCCTAAAAGCTTCTCACAAGACTTAAAACTCTGGCAAACTGACAGCTGCATCGTATTCTTGCCAGGTGCTCATTCACTTCCACGTCTTTTATGCCTGGAGCCTCAGAGCTTCAACACTATTTTTGCACGTGCTTTTTTCTATTATCTATTTCTAAAGCACTTGTAATTTGTTGAATCCAGGACAATGAAACAGGTTAATTCTAACTTAAGTAAAATGATTTTATATATCTTTAAAATATATATATATATATTACTATGAATATTAGCATAACTTTTTCTCCCTCTTATTTTTGTGTGTATATGAGAAAAGGAAGAGACTTGTGTTTTCACCAGATACTTTACATGTCACAGTTAATTTTTATCTATTTGTATCCATGATGCCAGTAACAGCCTCATACTCTTCTTTGAGCGTTGAATGACATTCAGAATCTCACCCAAGTTCACTTCGCCAGAGAATTGTAGAACAGGAATTGAACTTCAGCTCTAACTTAGTATGACAGCCTGTGATTCCCCTGTTGTATGACGACTCTGAGACATTTTGAATAAAGTGACTTAAGTGAAAAGATTTACTACGAGACCTAGGCATGAGACACCCATCTGACAAATATGTCTAGAGCAGGCCAATTCCTGCTCTTGCTGAGTCTCTGCTGGCTGAGATTCCATTTTTTTTTTCCTGCTGAGACACATCATAAGCACATGGTGTTCTCTTCTTCACCAATAACCTAAGCTTGACTGTGATGTTGAAGTGTAATGTTTATATAGAAAAGTGTATCTGTCAGACATACACAAATTGGTGGATTTTCATAAACTTACCAGGTGTGCGTGTCCTAAGCACCAGGTCATGTAACATCCAGATCAAGCAACTAGTCTTCCAAAACCTTCCTCATGCTCTCTACCGTCACTTTTCCCACCCTGCCAACACAAGTAAGCATTTTCTGACTTCTTCCAGCTTACTTTCTTTTCCCAGCTTTGATACCTCATGTGGTTGGAATCATATAGTGTCTGGCCCCTCTTGCTTAGCTTTATATTTCCAATAACCATCCATTTTGTTACATAGTTGTGTAATATTTTTACTCATTGTTGTGTTGTATTCACGGAGATATGCATCTATTTATTTATCTACTATATACATGATGAACATTTTGATAATCCAACTTTTAGCTATTAAATGACAACCCACTCCAGTATTCTTGCCTGGAAATTCCATGGACAGAGGAGCCTGGCAGGCTGCAGTCCATGGGGTCACAAAGAGTCTGCCATGACTGAGCATGCACACAGGCTGTAATTAAGTTGTTATAAGCATTCTAGAACATATTTTAAAATAAATATATTTTAATATTTTCACTGAGTATATATCAAGGAGTGGAATTGCTATATCACAAAATGTTGTTGTTTAGTCACTAAGTCATGTCCAATTTTCAACTCCATGGACTGTAACCCACCAGGCTTCTCTGTCCATGGGATTTCCCAAGCAAGTATACTGGTGTGGTTTGACATTCTTTCTCCAGAGGATCTTTCCAACCCAGGGATCAACTTTGTATATCCTGCATTGCAGTAGGATTCTTTACCACTAAGCCACCAGGGAAGCCCATAGCAAAATGAGCATATGTTAAATTTTAGTAGATACTGTACATGACTTTCTTTGGAATTGATCTTTGTTATGTAAAGACATATTTTCAAACTGTTCCTTCCTGCATTGGATATAATGCATTTTTCTAACATACTGTCTCTCAATATGCAATTCATTTCCTTCCTTGGCCAAGTTCATAGTTCTAGGCTTTGAGAAAGATTTTGGTTCTTATTTCATCCCACATCATTGAGTATCTTGTTCTATTGCTCTGGCTTTATGTATGCATAAAGACTGTTTCCTCTCTCCCAAATAATGGAATGTGTATGGATGGCATTGTATAACTGAAAAAGAAAAATATGACTATGAAAAGTGTTTTATTGAATTACACTTGTTTGGTTTTAAAATAATATCCTTTTATTTCCCAAAATCCCTTGTACCTTTATTCTTTGCTGATTGGCAGCAACCAAGCCTCAGAGGGAGTACCCCTTGCTAGGTTAACTGCAAAATTGCATGCTGGGTTGTGTCCCTACAGACTGAGGAAAAACTCTGTAAATATCAGCTACTGGAGTCTTCCTGCAATTGAACTTGAAAAATACGTGCTTAAAAACATGCAGTGAGGGGCAGCTGGTTGGAAGTCACCTTTCAGTATTTAGGAAAGGCTGTATCGCAGCGGGCAGGTAAAAGCATTGCAGAGTAAAATTTACACCAATAAATTGCAACTATACAGTAAACTGTACCTTACATTTCTTCCTTACACTCATATCCTAAGAAGTAAAAGCAAATACAGTTATATAGCAATAGCAATTATAAATTAAATAAACTTGGCAATTTTATTTGCAGCTATAAAAAGATAAAGTCACACATTTAATTAAATTTATTTTTTGGAAATTAATGAAATCTACTTTGTGCCCTCACATAATTTATAATCTAGCTCTGGTAAATCAAAATTCTAGTGTCTGTATGGCAACAACTGTTCAAATTAAAGATGGGATGAAAATAGATGGTAGAAGGTAAAATAATATGCTGCAAATGAGATGCTCTTTGTACATAATTTCCAAAATCTTTTATATGAAAATGCTAAAAATCTGGGTATTTAATAAACATTGCCATTTATTTCGGAGAAAGCAATGGCACCCCACTCCAGTACTCTTGCCTGGAGAATCCCATGGACAGAGGAGCCTGGTAGACTGCAGTCCATGGGGTCGTTAAGAGTCAGGCATGACTGAGTGACTTCACTTTCACTTTTCACTTTCATGCATTGGAGAAGGAAATGGCAACCCACTCCAGTGTTCTTGCCTGGAGAATCCCAGGGACAGTGGGCCCCCATCTATGGGGTCACACAGAGTCAGACACAACTGAAGCGACTTAGCAGCAGCAGCAGCAGCAGCAGCCATTTATTTCAAGAAGCATTGCATGTAGACCTTGGGTTCTGATGCCAAATACTTGCATTCTGAATTCAGTTCTTTAATGGCTTCACCACTCTAGTCTCAGTTTCCTCATCTGTGAACTTGGGATTCAGTGATCTGCCTAGTAGATTGTTATAAGTATTAAATAAGATGATGGAAGGAAGTAGTTTAGAATGATTGTCTTGCATATGATATTACTAAAACAACTTTCAAAGATACAATGAAAATGATAAATACCAAAGTATGGGGATATGCTAATGGGTCTTCTTTTTTTCCCTAAAGTGGTGGCTTATAAAGAATAAGTTCTGTATGTGTGTGGTATATTGTTTATAGTAATTGTTTTGATTTTTTTCATTATTATTATTTCTGTTATAATGTTTGAAGCACAGAAATTACAGCTGGTAAAAAGAGACTTTTTCTTAGGCTATGGAGAATATCTCCCTCTAGAAGGGTGAGCCAGGGAAACAAAAATTCATTGTCTGAAGTTATATAGTATTCCTTCTTGCCATAAGGACAGGGGCATATTCCAATTATACCACTGGGATAACTTTGATTAGACTTATATTCCATTTTTTTGCCATTGTTGTCTAATATACTCATTAATCAAAGTACCCCATAGTTAAATTATAATAATAATGCTGAAAAGTTGAACCAACATCAGTGAACTGAATTTAATACAGAGTATTGTACATTAAGGGTCTTCCGAGGTGGTGTTAGTGGTAAAGAACCTGCCTGCCAAAGCAGGAAACATAAGAGATGCCAGTTCCATTCCTGGCTGGTAAGGATACCCTGGAGAAGTGCATGGCAACCTACTCTAGTATTCTTGTGGAGAATCCCATGAACAGAGGAGCCTGGTGGGCTACAGTCCATAGGGTAGCAAAGATTAGGACATGACTGAAGCGACTTAACACCCATTTTACATTAAATATCCCAATTCTCAAAATAAACTTGCAATGTTGGCATTATTTTTATTTCTCAGATAAGAATTCTGAGGATCACAAAGATTAAAACACTTGTCAAACATTTGAGATAAGTCTACATATTTGTTCACTGAGTATTGTTCCATTGGATGTACTAGAGTTCCTTTATCCTGCAGTTGACATTTGAGTTGATTTCAGCTTTGGGGAAGTTATGAATAGTGTGAAAGTGAAATTGTTAGTCACTCAGTTGTGCCCAACTCTTTGGGACCCCATGGTCTGTAGCCAGTCAGCCTCCTCAGTCCCTGGAATTCTCCAGAGAAGAATACTAGAGTAGGTAACCATTCCTTTTCCAAGGCATCCTCCTGACCCGGGATCAAACCCAGATTTCCTGCATTACTGGCATTTTCTTTATCATCTCAGCCACCAGGGAAGCCCCAAGAATCCTGGAGTGGGTAGCCATTCCCTTCTCCAGGGGATCTTCCCAACCCAGGGGTTGAAGCTGAGTCTCCCACATCACAGGCAGATTTGTTACCATCTGAGCCACCAGAGAAGCACCACCACTATATAAATTCAACTACAGGGTTTTGTGTGAACACGAGTTTTCATTTTTATTGGTAATGCATTTTAATAAGTCAAAGAAACCAAACTGAAAAGAGTATGTGTGATTTAATTTAAGTGACATTTTGGAAAAGGGAAGATTACAGAGATCAGTGGAAAGCCAGATCACTGGTTGCCAGGGTATGGGAGAGGCATTGACTGCAAAGGGAACAACACAGTATTTTGGGGTAACAGAACTTTCAGATATCTTGATTGGATTGTGGTGGTTGTTAAGCCACATTTGGCATTTCTCCGAACTCATAGCTCTGACTGATCACCAAAAGGAGTAAATTTTATTGTATATAAATTTAAAGATAAATAAATACCTTGTCAAAAGACACACCAAGATGAAATGGCAAAGTTAGCAAGCAAACTCAGGAACATCTATATCCATAACCCATGCTTATTCTGCTGCTAATCCAACCCTGTCAATTTTTTACTGTTTTATCAGTAATTATTATCAAATGACTTATTATTAGAAGCTTCCTCTATGTCTTATATGTTCCAAAAGGGAATATTTTATCTTATATATTATCAGGTAGAATTTGTCTTAATAGAAACACTATATCCCTTCTTGTTGTCCAGTTGATAAGTCATGTCTAAGTCTTTGCAAGCCCATGGACTGCAGCATCCCAGGCTTCCCTGTCCTTCACTATCTCCCAGAGTTTGCTTAAACTCATGTCCATTGAGTCAGGGATGCCATGCAGCCATCTCATCCTCTGTTGTCCACTTCTCCTCCTCCCCTCAATCTTTCCTAGCATCAGGGTCTTTTCTAACGATTTGGCTCTTCGCATGGGTGGTCAGAGTATTGGATCTTCAGCTTCAGCACCTTCTTGCCATTGTATAAATCCAATTCAACTGCAGTGCTACTTATTTTTAACAAGGCACTGGATAAGTTAATGCTTTCAATTTATTTTTTTTTTTAGAGTCAGAACTTTTTTAACATTTAAAAATATTAATCAAATCTATTCCAGTATTCCCATCTGTTCCCTAAATCAGTTGCTTTAAGATAGCAGTCATGACTCTAATTCTATAATGCTTTTGCCTTCAAGAACACCAGCTGATGTATGTCCCACCTCTTCTCGTCAATTAGTCAGTGAACATGCATGGGCACTTAAAGTAATAGTGATGAGGAGTCACGTTAATACTAAAAAAGTTAATGATCCTTTTCATCAAGTGCCATTTAATCAGGAAATTATTTCCACCTATAGTTGATAACTATTGTTATAATTCTTTAGAGACTTACTGACACTAACAGGTTGAAATTCCTCTGTGATCTTGAACAGCAGTTTAGAAGCCTTAATGATAAAATTAAAACATGGGATCAGAATGTAGCAATATTTTTATCAAAAATTATTTAGCAAATGAACATGCAGATTATGCCAGGCTCACAATGCTTACTTGGATATTTAAAACCACTTAGAAATTCAGTACTTACAAGTTATCTATAAATATATTAAACTCTCAAAGAACCTGCAATATTAATTGTTGACTGGGGATTTCATTGGGCAAACAAATTATTCAGACAGAATAATGCCTGTCCTTGTTTGCTTTAGCTCCCCAGGAGGTAAAACAATAAATTCCAAATCTTGAAGTCACCAAATTTATTTATCTCCAGTAATAAGTGCTTTTTTCCCTCTTCTGCAGTGAACCCAAATGAACCCTGAAAAAATAAAGTGTATTGCAGATCACTGTTTTTAATGAAGGAAAATCATTTTCTAACTAGAATTTGAATACTTTGGCCCAAGGGTATTGAAACAGTCTTTTTTATCAGTAACTTAAGTTTAGATGCCAAAGTAGTTGAGCATAAACATGTGAAGTTAGGAAAAATAGGTCAATGTCTGCTACAGAAAATATGAATTTGTAATCAAGTCATTTATTCATTCTTTCTAAAAGTATTAATTGAGCACAGACTGTATACAGGATTCAAGAGGGAATGGCACCCCACTCCAGTATTCTTGCCTGGAGAATCCCATGGTCAGAGGAGCTTAGGAGGCTACAGTCCATGGGGTTGCAAAGAATCGGACATGGCTTGACTTTCACTTTCACTTTCATATACAGTATCCATTCAAGAGAATCAAGATGCACTGAGACTAGGTGGGATAGAAGTAAAAAAAGACAGAGAACTTCGTTTTGTTGTCTCCAAATATCTGGGGCTCAAAGATGGTTAATGCTCAAGTCAAGAGTAGAACCCAGTTTTCAGGAATTTTCTCATAGTAACTTGGGCTGCCACAAATGAATTAAATTATTTTATTTCAATAAATGGCAGGTTCCATTAGATTTTAATGTATTTATTTGATAATTTGTTAAGTACGATGTTCTTGAGGGTACCAAAGAAAAGGGATTGAGGATTTGAAAGGAACACAGTTTACAAAAGATCTCCAGAAGGGAACTCCCATGCTGTCTGGCAACTTAGGCGGAGCTGTGTTATGTTGCAAAAAGTGATAAGGTGCTTAAAAGAGACAATCCTAAATCTAAATCCAAGCTGTGAGATTTGAAAATTTGTGACTTGGAACAAATTACTTAATGCACAAGCTCCAGTTTCTTCACCTGTAAAATGGAGTCCATACTGTAGTTCAATTCAGTTCAGTCGCTCAGTCGTGTCCGACGATTTGCGACCCCATGAATCGCAGCACGCCAGGCCTCCCTGTCCATCACCAACTCCCAGAGTTCACTCAGACTCATGTCCATCGAGTCAGTGATGCCATCCAGCCATCTCATCCTCTGTCGTCCCCTTCTCCTCCTGCTCCTAATCCCTCCCAGCATCAGGGTCTTTTCCAGTGAGTCAACTCTTCTCATGAGGTGGCCAAAGTATTGGAGTTTCAGCTTTAGCATCAGCCTTCCAATGAACGTCCAGGACTGGTCTCCTTTAGGATGGACTGGTTGGATCTCCTTGCAGTCCAAGGGACTCTCAAGAGTCTTCTCCAACACCACAGTTCAAAAGCATCAATTCTTTGGGGCTCAGCTTTCTTCACACTCCAACTCTCACATCCATACATGACCACTGGAAAAACCATTGTCTTGACTAGATGGACCTTTGTTGGCAAAGTAATATCTCTGCTTTTTAATATGCTGTCTTGGTTGGCCATAACTTTCCTTCCAGGGAGTAAGCATCTTTTAATTTCATGGCTGCAGTCACCATCTGCAGTGATTTTGGAGCACCCCAAAATAAAGTCTGACACTGTTTCCACTATTTCCCCATCTATTTCCCATGAAGTGATGGGACAGGATGCCATGATCTTCGTTTTCTGAATGTTGAGCTTTAAGCAAACTTTTTCACTCTCCCCTTTGAGTTTCATCAAGAGGCTTTTTAGTTCCTCTTCACTTTCTGCCATAAGGGTGGTGTCATCTGCGTATCTAAGGTTATTGATATTTCTCTCAGCAGTCTTGATTCCAGCTTGTGTTTCTTCCAGTCCAGTGTTTCTCATGATGTACTCTGCATATAAGTTAAATAAACAGGGTGACAATATACAGCCTTAACATACTCCTTTTCCTATTTGGAACCAGTCTGTTGTTCCATGTCCAGTTCTAACTGTTGCTTCCTGACCTGCATATAGGTTTCTCAAGAGGCAGATCAGGTGGTCTGATATTCCCATCTCTTTCAGAATTTTCTTTGACTGTGGATCATACTGTAAGAGGTCTGTGAATGTTAGCTATTTTAGATATTAACTGCCAGGAGAAGGCAAGGGCAACCCACTCCAGTGCTCTTGCCTGGAGAATCCCAGGGATAGAGGAGCCTGGGGGGCTGCCATCTATGGGGTCGCACAGAGTCGGATACGACTGAAGTGACTTAACAGCAGAAGCACCTTACGGCTTCCCTGGTGGCTCAGTGCTAAAAGAATCCGTCTGCTAATGCAGGAGTGTAGGTTCAATCCTTGGGTTGGGAAGATGCCTTGGAGAAGGAATTGGCAACCTCCTCCAGTATTCTTGCCTGGGAAATCCCATGGCCAGAGGAGCCTGGCTGGCTACAGTAGTCCATGGGGTCACAGAGAGTTGGACATAATTGAGCACACATACATGCACAAGCACCTTACCTGCAATTTACATGCCTGTCTTTGAGGCAGATGATATTATTAGCTTTAAAATTTTTTGTTATTATTTTTTTAGCTTATTGACCATGTTACTTTTTTATACCTTCTACCTTGTTGTTGTCGTTGTTCATCAAACTGAGGATTAGTGATTAATGGCATTCTCAAGATGATATAGTTGTAAACTGATGGAGGCAGGATTAGAACCTTGGCTGACTGGATCTACAGCCTGTACTGCGTAGGCCAATATACTGCCCTGCAGAGCAGAGGAGATTCAATGAGGTAGGACATATGACTACCTAGTAACACTCCTGGCCTATAATGGACACACATCAACTGTATGATATTTAACAATGAAGGACTTCTCTGGTGGTCCAGCGGTTAAGACTTTGCCTTCCAGTGCAGGAGGTGTGGGTTCAATCCCTAGTCAGGAAGCTAAGATCCCACATGCCACATGGCCAAAAAACCAAAACATGTAACAGAAACAATAAAGTAACAAATTCAATAATGACTTTAAAAATGGTCCACATCAAAACAAAGTCTTAAGAAAAAACAATGAAAGTATTCTGTGTGTGGGATGGATGGAAAAGTAAAAAAAAAAAAAAAAAAAGGTTTTATAAAGAATCATTATCATGTAAAAGTGGCCTGAATGTTCAGGGAGACTGTGGAGTCCTCTTTTCATCCATGTCGGTTGTTCTTAGCTGGAAACAATCTTGCCTTCTCTTCCAGGGGACACTTGGCCATGTCCAGAGACACTTTTGATTGTCCTGACCAACGAGATGCTTTTTTAACTCTAATGAGCAGAGACCCAGGACATTGGAAGCTGTCCTACAATAAACATAGAATGCATCAACCTGATGGCAAAAAGTTGTGCAGTCTGAAATAGCAAGTGTCATTGCCAAGTCGCTCTGGGCTGTCATCTCACAATTTTAATTTGTCATGCTAAGTCAGACATAGGTCCTGCTTAAAGAAAAGTCTCAAAGTTTTATGTTTACCAGAATCGTCTCAAAATTTTAACCACACAGAAGTCCATCAGGGTTTCTGATTTTAAAGGCATGAGTTCATCCTAGAAATCTACATTCTTCAACCACTCTCACCTTCAGGTCATTGAGATGTAAGTGGTTTCGTAGGTGCCACTGTAGATAGAAAACCTCCAGCTATAACTCGGCTCTATCTAATACTATGAGCTATGAAGTGCAAAAAGGTTCAAGAAGTCAGCGTAATAATAGCTCTGGCTATGAACACTTACCCTGCTTATGTTTTGTCACTCCTCTTATTCTCAGCCAGCTTCCCTATTAGACTAGCACCCTGCAGTTGAGGAGCAGAGACACATTACAAGCAAGAAAGTGTGAGCTACAGTCTGACAGGGAGGTGCTAATAACTCTGCTGAAGCTCAGAGTTACTCCCTTTTCCCTCTGCTCAATGGAGAGGGGCAGGAGTGGAAACAGGTGTTAAAAGAATTCAGTGTGAAGCCAAAGTCTGTAGCAAAGCCAAGACAATATGTGCTTGGGAAAAGGGGACAGCAACCGAAACAGTCAAGAGAAGATGGAGTTAAAATTACTGAGTTTGAGTTTTCAAGTGGCAAGTTCAGAGAAGGATTCCAATTCTGTACATTGAGTAACTTTGAGCAGGTTACTTAAACTCTCAGAGGCAGTAGTCCTCAGTGCTGGATGTAAGTTAGGATCCCCTGGGAAGTTTTAAAATAAATACCAATATCTGGGCCCCACTGTAGACCAATTAAACCACAGTCCCTGGGGATGAGTGGAGAGTATCAATGTACCTTTCAGATTCCAAGGTAATTCTAATGTGCACACAGGGCTGAGAACCACTGCTCTAAATGTTATTTTAGTTCTTGTGAAGACACAGCTAAACAATTGGCAATGCTATAAAAATTTAAGAGATCTGGGGCTTAGTAAGGACACTAAATATTAGTTATTGATGCTATTGTTATGATTGCCATTATTGATGCTGCTACTGTTGTTATTGCTGAGGAAGGCTTTCTTATCTCTCCTTGCTATTCTTTGGAACTCTGCACTCAGATGCTTATATCTTTCCTTTTCTCCTTTGCTTTTTGCTTCTCTTCTTTTCACAGATATTTGTAAGGCCTCCCCACAGCCATTTGGCTTTTTTGCATTTATTTTCCATGGGGATGTTATTGATCCCTGTCTCCTATACAATGTCACGAACCTCAGTCCATAGTTCATCAGGCACTCTATCTATCAGATCTAGGCCCTTAAATCTATTTCTCACTTCCACTGTATAATAATAAGGGATTTGATTTAGGTCATACCTGAATGGTCTAGTGGTTTTCCCTACTTTCTTCAATTAAGTCTGAATTTGGCAATAAGGAGTTCATGATCTGAGCCATAGTCAGCTCTCAGTCTTGTTTTTGCTGACTGTATAGAGCTTCTCCATCTTTGGCTGCAAAGAATATGATCAATCTGATTTCCAAAGAATAGCAAGGAGAGATAAGAAAGCCATCTTCAGTGATCAGTGCAAAGAAATAGAGGAAAACAACAGAATGGGAAAGACTAGAGATCTCTTCAAGAAAATTAGAGATACCAAGGGAACATTTCATGCAAAGATGGGCTCAATAAAGGACAGAAATGGTAGGGACCTAACAGAAGCAGAAGATATTAAGAAGAGGTGGCAAGAATACACAGAAGAACTGTACGAAAAAGATCTACACAACCCAGATAATCACGATAGTGTGATCACTCATCTAGAGCCAGGCATCCTGGAATGTAAAGTCAAGCGGGCCTTAGGAAGCATCACTACGAACAAAGCTAGTGGAGGTGATGGAATTCCAGTTGAACTATTTCAAATCCTGAAAGATGATGCTGTGAAAGTGCTGCACTCAATATGCCAGCAAATTTGGAAAACTCAGCAGTGGCCACAGGACTGGAAAAGGTCAGTTTTCATTCCAATCCCAAAGAAAGGCAGCCAAAGAATGCTCAAACTACCACACAATTGCACTCATCTCACATGCTAGTAAAGTAATGCTCAAAATTCTCCAAGCCAGGCTTCAGCAATACGTGAACCGTGAACTTCCAGATGTTCAAGCTGGATTTAGAAAGGCAGAGGAACCAGAGATCAAATTGCCAACATCCGCTGGATCATGGAAAAAGGAAGAGAATTTCAGAAAAACATCTATTTCTGCTTTATTGACTATGCCAAAGCCTTTGACTGTGTGGATCACAATAAATTGTGGAAAATTCTGAAAGAGATGGGAATACCAGACCACCTGACCTGCCTCTTGAGAAACCCATATGCAGGTCAGGAAGCAACAGTTAGAACTGGACATGGAGCAACAGACTGGTTCCAAATAGGAAAAGGAGTATGTCAAGGCTGTATATTGTCACCCTGTCATCAAGATTGCCGGGAGAAATATCAATAACCTCAGATATGCAGATGACACCACCCTAATGGCAGAAAATGAAGAGGAGCTAAAAAGCCTCTTGATGAAAGTGAAAGAGGAGAGTGAAAAAGTTGCCTTAAAGCTCAACATTCAGAAAACGAAGATCATGGCATCTGGTCCCATCACTGCATGGGAAATAGATGGGGAAACAGTGGAAACTGTCAGACTTTATCTTTTGGGGTTCCAAAATCACTGCAGATGGTGACTGCAGCCATGAAATTAAAAGACACTTATTCATTGGAAGGAAAGTTATGACCAACCTAGATAGCATATTAAAAAGCAGAGACATTACTTTGCCCACAAAGGTCCGTCTAGTCGAGGCTATGGTTTTTCCAGTGGTCATGTATAGATGTGAGAATTGGACTGTGAAGAAAGCTGAGCGCCAAAGAATTGATGCTTTTGAACTGTGGTTTTGGAGAAGAGCCTTGAGAGTCCCTTGGACTGCAAGGAGATCCAACCAGTCCATCCTAAAGGAGACCAGTCCTGGATGTTCTTTGGAAGGACTGATGCTGAGGCTGAAACTCCAATACTTTGGCCACCTGATGAGAAGAGTTGACTCATTGGAAAAGACCCTGATGCTGGGAGGGATTGAGGGCAAGAGGAGAAGGGGACGACAGAGGCTGAAATGGCTGGATGGCGTCACTGGCTCGGTGGACATGAATTTGAGTTAACTCCGGGAGTTGGTGATGGACAGGGAGGCCTGGTGTGCTGCAATTCACGGGATTGCAGAGTCAGACATGACAGAGCGACTGAACTAACTGACTATTGTTATTAATGTTATTGTTACCCTACTGCTGTTTCATGCCTTCACATATTAAATACCGTCTTCATGTCTGTTTCCTTATAAGTAAATGGGAATAGTAAGACTTACCACCTACAGTTGCTATAAAAAATAACGCAATACATTATAAGAGGTTTTTTTTAATATATAAAATACTCATATTTGTTTTTTTCCCTAGAAAAGTCGGCATTATCTTGCATTAAAAGGGAATTTGAAAGTCTGCCCAATAAAGATGATATTCTAAGGTGCCAACTGCCCAATGACACTTTCATTCAAGTAGTCGCAAATATTTTAAAAAGTGAGCAGTTATTATTATTACAAGGAACTGTATGTATTTTCCTTGCTTAAACTTCCAAATAATCCTGTGAGATGTCATGTTTCCATTTCATAGTGAAGATAATTGCTCATGCAGTAAGTCGTAGAAGAATTTAAACATGGTGACTTCAGGACTTCCCTGCTGGTCCAGCAGTTAAGACTCTGCATTTTCCCTGCAGTTAGTACAGGTTCTATGCCTGGTCAGGGAACTAAGATCCCACATGCCGTGCATAGCCCCAAAACAAAATAAATAAAAACATGGGAACTTCATGCTGAATTGTTACCATCACCAGGATCTTGGTACTAAGGAGAATAGTGACTCATAAAATAGAGTTAGGCAGGCAGCTAAATGCAGTATCATCTTTAAATGGCTTGGTTTGGGGACAAGCAATCTCACCCACCTTACTGGGATGGAGTTCTGGGAGTCTGAGTGAAGCGTCCCTTCTTGGCAGCTGTGGTGCACATGGACATCAGGAAATGGCTGGGAACAATGCATTGAGGCATCAGAAAGCATAGGATCTAAATGACAGCAAGTCACCTGGAGGTGACTACCTGCAGGTACACTTGGCAACCTTAAGTTGCTGACAGGCTACAAATGCCAAATTGGACTAATGAAATAGAGAAGAAAGATGATAAAAAAGAAAGAAAATTTAGCCAACTTTGTTTTTCTCAAGCATAACATCTCTGCTTTTTGTATGTCATAGTCTCTGGCGTGGAGCTTGTTTAAGAGATGACATCAGGAGCCTCTGGTTCAGAGAAATTTTGAGTTTTCTCTAAGAACTTTCAGTCACCCTGTGCTCCGGAAACCAAATATGACCTCTTTTCACTCTGACAGGTAAGGTTCCAGCTCTTTCTGTCTTGTCTTTCATTTAACTGTAAAATTATGACATCTGGACAATATGCTGTGTTTCATATTCATTGCTTCCCTTGTGGCTCAGATGGTAAAGAATCTGCCTGCCAATGCAGGAGACCTGGGTTTGATCCCTGGGTCAGGAAGTTCCCCTGGAAAAGGGAATGACAACTACTCCAGTATTCTTGCCTGCAGAATCCCATGGACAGAGGAGCCTGGCAGGCTACAGTCCATGGGGTCGCAAAGAGTGGGCACAACTGAGTAACTAACACTTTCAACACAATATTAACTTTATTTTAACTTGATTGGGATGGGAGTGGGCATCCCTGCAGCTCTTTTTAAAAGGAAATTGCAGCCTGGGTGTCAAATATTCAGAATATGGTCACTCAGATCCAAGGGATTTAAGAAAAATTGAGAATAGATAGCAGACTTCTAACACTGTAATATTTTTGATGTCTGGAATATTACTATCATATATATAATACCTCTTTAATCAAAAAGTGCTTTGAGCCTTGAAATTACTTTTGGAGGAAGGACAAGATCATAATCCCCATTTCGCAGATGAAGAAAATTGAGGTTCCAAGAGGATAAGTGATCTGTTAGAGGCTGCTGAGAGGCTTCATTACAAAAAAGATACAGTGAAAACAATAGTGGTTTTTTATTTGATGTCTGGGACTTTGTCATGAAATCATATCGGGAGTGGTATAGAAATGGTTTCTTGATTATATGGCAAATATTTGTATATTATCTGATAAAATGCCAAGTACTGATAGCCAATTTTTTTTCTATTTACCAGGAAGGCTAAGGAGGTTGCCTAGTTATATGTACACCAATTATTCATCTATTCTTGCTTTTCTTCACAAAGAAGGATGGCACATTAGTCAAAATAAATAACAGCATGGTACCCAGAAATGGGAGAGAGATATTTAGATATGATTGCCTCTATTTTAGAATTTTTGTTTCTGTGTTTCACCTGCCCTTCATAGGTCCATAGATGCTTGCATTTTTAATCTTCTGTCTTTTGAAAGTGTTAGGATGTAATAACCATTTCTAAACTGCCATAAGCAGTCTTTTAAAAATATATATCAAATCTGATTCTTTTATCTCTGACACTAGACTCAAGAAACAGTTATATGCTTAATGGTGTCGATTTCCAAGGTTGATAAATGGGCCCATCTGTCCATACCAATTTGTTCATAAAATTAAAGTGGAGAGTAGGAAAAATATAGGAACACGAGAGACAATTGTTCTTACCCTTCCAACTTCGCAGCGTTTTCAATAGGGGTCTGTAATAGAACAAAATTTGACCCCTATTTAGTATATGATAAATGTTATATCCTTTGAGTATTACAGCTCCATCTCCAAAATCGCAGAGAATTCTTGAAGTACTTTAGATCTTCTCTCTCTTCTCACCTTCATAACAAATTCTCAAGGTTACTGGTCTGATTATCCGCAATTTACAGAGGAGTTCATACTTGGAATCTAGAGTAGTTGCTGGACACTACCACCTCGAATGTAAATGGACTTTGACCTCATCAGGTAGTAATAGCTATGTGCTTCATGTTGTTAGTATTTTCTACACACTTCATTTTCCTTTACAAGCTAGTTTACAATTTTTATTTCTCCAACACAGCTTTCTGAGGATATGTGTCTTAAGTGTGCTGGGAGAGCATCAGTTCAGTTCAGTTGCTCAGTCGTGTCCAACTCTTTGCGACCACATGATCGCAGCATGCTAGGCCTCCCTGTCCATCACCAACTCCCGGAGTTCACTCAGACTCACGTCCATCGAGTCCGTGATGCCATCCAGCCATCTCATCCTCTGTCGTCCCCTTCTCCTCCTGCCCCCAGTCCCCCCCAGCATCCAAGTCTTTCCCAATGAGTCAACTCTTCTCATGAGATGGCCAAAATACTGGAGTTTCAGCTTTAGCATCATTCCTTCCAAAGAACACCCAGGACTGATCTCCTTCAGAATGGACTGGTTGGATCTCTTTGCAGTCCAAGGGACTCTTAAGAGTCTTCTCCCATCCAAGTGCTAACCGGTTCATGTACACTCGTGGCTGATTCATGTCAATGTATAGCAAAACGAATACAGTATTTTAAAGCAAAACAAACTAAAAAATAAAAATCAATTATAAAAAAAATTAAAAAAAATAAAAATAAAAAATAAATGGCATAATAAACTTGAAAAAAAAAAAAGAGTCTTCTCCAACACCACAGTTCAAAAGCATCAGTTCTTCAGTGCTTAGCTTTCTTCACAGTCCAACTCTCACATCCATACATGACCACTGGAAAACCATAGCCTTGATTAGACGGACTCTTGTTGACAAAGTAATCTCTCTGCTTTTCAACATGCTATCTAGGTTGGTCCTAACTTTCCTTCCAAGGAGTAAGCGTCTTTTAATTTCATGGCTGCAGTCACCATCAGCAGTGATTTTGGAGCTAAATCGCATATCACCTATTTCCTTAAAAAGGTGATTAAAGTATGGAAAAGGCATCTCAGGCAACTCAAACAATGAAGAAAACTAGAGACACAGAGATACTGAGGGGCATAGAAAACCTTGGGGGAACAAAGACTTCAGAACTGAGTCCTGGTGCTCAAGTGAAATCAATCCTAGACTGTGGACATGGACCAGCAGTGTCAGCATCAACTATGACATATTACAAATGCTGTCTTGGTTTCCACCCCAGACCTAGTGACTCATAAAACTATGGGGGTAGGGACCAGCAATGTGTGCATTAACTTTTTCTCCAAGTTCTGACACTGGCTAAAGTTTGAGAACCACTAATATACAGTCAGGAGCCTCAGTGGATACCAAAATCCTAGTATGGTCAAGTTCCTTATGTAAAATTTCATAGTATTAGCATACAACATATGCACATTCTCTCGTATGCATTAAATGACCTCAAAATTGCTTATAATATCTAATACTATGTAACTGCTAGTAGTCACATACAGATGTGAGAGTTGGACCACAAAAAGGGCTGAGCACCAAAGAATTGATGCTTTTGAACTGTGGTGCTAGAGAAGACTCTTGAGAGTGCCTTGGACTGCAAGGAGATCCAACCAGTCCATCCTAAAGGAAGTCAGTCCTGAATATTCATTGGAAAGGCTGATGCTGAAGCTGAAACTGCAATACTTTAGCCCCCTGATGTGAAGAACTGACTCCTTGGAGAAGACCTTTATGCTGGGAAAGAAGGCAGAAGGAGAAGGGGACGACAATGGATGAGATGGTTGGATGGCATCACTAACTCAATGGCTATGAGTTTGAGCAAGCTCCGGGAATTAATGAAGGACAGGGAAGCCTGGTGTGCTGAGACTATGGGGTTGCAAAGAATCAGACACGACTGAGCGACTGAACAACAGAAAAACAACAGCTATGTCAATGCTATGTAAATAGTTACTGGAGTGTGGCAAATTCAAGTTTTGCTTTTTGGAACTTTCTGGAAAATGCTTTAAAACATTTTTGATTCAAGTTTGGTTGGATGCAAATGCAGAACCCACAGATACAGAGTGAACAACAGTGGATGTCCAAAATAAGAGCTTAAGATGACTATGAATTTTGTGATTCCTCCATCTCCTCATCTGCAAAGTAAAACTACCTCCTTTGGCATTTGTGAGAATCGAAGTTGAGACTATAGACATAATTCCTTAATTCAGACCTCTCTAAATGGTAATTTCATATATGCACAGTTGATATATTATTTCATATATACTTTATAATGTGCGCAATTGCTATTATTGTTTAGTTTCTCAGTTGTGTCAGACTCTTTGGGACCCCATAGTCTTTAGCACGCCAGGCTTCCCCATCCTTTACCATCTCCCGGAGCTTGATCAAATTCATGTCCATTGAGTTGGTGATGCCATCCAACCATCTCCTCCTCTGTCATCCTCTTCTCCTCTTGTCTTCAGTCTTTCCCAGCATCAGGGGCTTTTCCAATGTGTCAGTTCTTCACATTAGTTGACCAAAGTATTGGAGCTTCAGCTTCAGCATCAGTCCCTCCAATGAATATTTAGGATTGATTTCCTTTAGGGTGGACTAGTTTGATCTCCTTGCAATCCAAGGCACTCGCAAGAATCTTCAATACTGCAGTTTAAAAGCATCATTTCTTCAGCATACAGCCTTCTTTATGCTCCAAGTGACATCCATACATGACTACTGAAAAAACCATAGCTTTGACTCTAAAGACCTTTGTTGGCAAAGTAACATCTGTGCTTTTTAACACACAGTCTAGGTTTGTCATAGCTTTTCTTCCAAGGAGCAAGTGTTTTATGAATGAGTGTATGTGTGAGTGTGTGTGTGTGCACGCATACACATATTTTGTTGGTGTTGTCTAGCGTTATGTCATGTCTGACTCTTTTGTGACTCCTGGACTGTAGGTAGCCTGCTGGCTCTTCTGTCCATGAGATTTCCCATTTAAGAGTACTAGGATGGGTTGCCATTTCCTTCACTGGGGGGCCTTCCAGACCCAGGGATCAAACCTAGGTCTCTTGCATTGGCAGGCAGATTTTTTTTTTAACCACTGAACCATCAGGGAAGCCATAATATACATATATACGTATATATATATATATATATATATATATATATATATGTATTTATAGGGCTATTTTCCTACATAATCCTATTATCTCTTATATGTAATTCTATTGTGCAGTAACCTGGATACCTAAACAGCTATTTAGATAGATAGATAAATTAAGACAAGCACGAATAATATATTAACAACTATTGAATTTAATTCATAGCCTATGGGAGTTAATTTACCATTGTTTCTTTATTTCTGTATACTTTTCATAGTAAAATTTTAGGAGAAACATGTTTATTGATTTCCTCTTTGGATGCTATCTCCAGATCATATATGTGTGATATAAAAATTGAATTCATGGCTTCATTTTTAAACTTTAGTTCATCATCAGTACTGAAATGCTTTTAACTGTTTTCAAGTGGCAAAGCATTCACACAAGCCAAACATACCAATTATGTGGGACTTTCAATGGATACATCATAAACTGCTTATAAAGCAGCAATTCTCAAACTTGACTCCCCATTAAACCACCGATATCAAAGGTTGCTGATGCTCAGATCCCACCCACAGAGATCTTAATGTATTCAGTCTGATGCGGGACCCAGGCATTGCTTCTTTTAACCTTCCCAAGTTATTCCAAAGTGCACTCAGTGTTGCAAAACATTGCTCCAAATGCTATCCAATAGCTGTTAAGCTATTAAAAAATAGAAAGACTCGATTAAACACTAGCTTCTTGGGATAAATAAATACTTCAAAGTAAGTGTTAGCATAGGTGCTGCTTGGGAACTGGGTAGATCTGGCCAAGTGGAATGAGAGAGGGGTTTTTTTCCTGAAGAAATATTGTCATTCAAATTTAAAACAATGTCCACATCATGTTATAGTTAATTGTGTTAAATTATAGAATTATAGTTATAAAAGCATCAGCATTTACAACACATTCTGGTGAAAATAAATGTGTAAACATCATGATTTTATAATTACTGATCCAATTTTATCTAAAAGACCAAAGAAAAGATGCCTACAATCTTAAGCTCTCCCTCTTTCTCCCTAGCTCTCTCTCGCGTCCTTCACATACACTCACACACACATACTTGCTCCTTCTGTCTTTTGTACACACATACCCCACCTCACTGCATACACACACAAATATCCATGCACATATATAATTTTAAAATATTTTAATGTATTCTTTCATATATAGTTTTGGCTAAATCTTGGCCCCCTATATTTTTTAACATATCCTCCTATTTGAAGCAAAGATCTCACTATTTGTTCTTCTGGTTCAAAAATATTAACAATATGTCTTTTGACACATCTGTTATTTTAATTAATTGTTCAGCAAGTAATTCGACATGTACACATGAAATTTTTATTTCCTCTCCTTAGTATTTTTCCTATATCATTATTTTCCCTTTATCTGAAGATTCTGAAAAATACTCAGTTGAAACATATTTTAGAACTTGTAGTGACATATTTTACCAAATTATTACTATTTCATTTCAAATTAGTGAAATGGTACAGCTTTGGGTAGTTTATACCAGTCATTCACACATTCTGCTCAAGTGTCACACTTGTAAGTTTTGTTGACATGAAAAACACTGTCATGTTTAAACTAGCATAAAAGTATAAGAACCCTTACAAAAAATAACAAGATCAACTCGGAAAATATGACCATAGGAAGCAATTCTAAGCAATTGCTTTCAGCTATATGGAGAGAAACATTATTTGGAAAATGAGTAGCAGAAGGGTTGTGGATCTGAAAAGAAAAAAAGAGAAAAAATGGGAGAACATCATAGTTTTAAGAAGCCACAGAAAATGTTCATCCATTTATTCATTAATTCATCCAAGGCTTTACTCATTCATTCAAGATTTTGGAGGGCTTTTTTTCACCAGACATTAAACTAGACACCAGACATTACAAATGTTGCCAAAGCCATGAGCCTAATATCAGTCACAGGATGCATCCTATTCATGAATATTTATGAGCATCTACTACATACTGGGCATGAGAAGGTAGGAAACTGTCAAATCTGCACGTAGTGTGCAATCTTTGCCTCGAGTAGTTGTGTTCCGTGTGCTTGCCCAGCTGCTCAGTTGTGTCAAATTCTCTTTGCAACTCCAGGGAATGTCGTCCACCAGGCTTCTCTATCCATGGAATTTTTCAGGCAAGGATACTGAAAAAAACCCCAAGTGGGTTGCCATTTCTTACTCCAGGGGATCTTGTGGACCACCTTCAATTTTAAAGGGCATTTTCATTTTCAAAAGAGCAATGTAACATAAAATTCTGAAATTAGTATCTTCCCAAACAATTCAGGAAGGACCAGATGTGTCAAAAATGAACCCCCAAAAGTATTGATTAGCTCTGCCACTAAAGATCTACAGACATGAGCCTTGAGTGGTTCAATTTTTAATGTCTCAGGAATAGTTTACTTACTTTCCTTCTTCCATACTCTTGACATTCTTGCCTCTGTAAAATATCTATTTTTAATCTCAGCATTCAGAAGGTAATCTCAGCATTCAGGAGAAAAGTATGAGACTACAGCTAGGGTAATTCTGCCTAGGGGAAGAATTTTAACACAAAACTTTCCATCTTAATTCACTGAACAAATATTTAACATTAACTAACATTTCATATGTAACCACTAAGTGTCATACAATTTACATGCTATATTAGTTTTCTACTGCTGTGTAAAATATTACCATAAACTTAGTGGCTTAAATAACACAGATAATCATCTCACAGTTCTGGATGTCAGAAGTCTGGATGGACTCAGCTGAGTTTCTGCTCAGGGTTCTCATAGGTTGAAGTAAAGGTCTCAGGCAATCTGTGCCCTTATCTAGACTCAGGGGAAGGTGTGCTTCAGTTTCATTCTGGAACTGGCCGAAACCAGTTCTTTCCATGTGGCTGCAGATCCGAGGTCCCCATTTCATTATCAGCTTATATTAATAGCTGGAGGCTACTCTCAGCTCCTTGAGACTTCCTGAGTTCCTTTCTATAGGAGCCCTTCATCTTGCCGTCTTAAAAGCCAGTGAAAGGATGTCAAGTCCACTTTATGCTTCAAATCTGACTTCTCCTGCCAGTGGAAGGAGAAAACTCTGATTTTAAAGAGTTTGTGTAAATAGACACCCCCTAATGCACTTTCACTTTTCACTTTCATGCATTGGAGAAGGAAGTGGCAACCCATTCCAGTGTTCTTGCCTGGAGAATCCCAGGAACGGGGGAGCCTGGTGGGCTGCCATCTATGGGGTTGCACAGAGTCGGACACGACTGAAGTGACTTAACAGCAGCAGCAACAGTGATCTTCCTATTTAAAGAACAACTCATTAGTAACCTTAATTGCATCTGCAAAATCCCTTTGACATGTACCATCATCACAAATATAATAACAGAGGGTAAAAGCCATACAGATTACTCCTATTTCTTGTATTTTAGCTCTAATTTAATTACTACACTATCTTTTAAAATATTTATTTATTCATTTTGGGCTGCACTTAGTTGTGACACTTGGGATCTTTGCTGCATCATGCCAGCTTCTCTCTAGTTGTGGCCCATGGATTCAGTAGTTTTTCCCAAGGAATGTGGGATCTTCATTCTTCAACCAGGGATGGAACCCATGTTCTTTGCACTGGAAGGCAGATTCCTAACCACTCCACCAACAGGGAAGTCCCTCATCACTACACTGTTAAATTAGGTATCACTATTACTAATTTTCAGAAAGTTTAAGATTCAAGATCACAGAATTGGTAAACACCAGAGCAATGATTTGAACCCAGGTCTTTCAAACTGTAAAGTTGTTTTTTTCCACAATTGCACAATCAACAGTTGCTTTATGAGCACCAGGTTTTTTACTATAGTGCTAAAGAAATATGTATCAGGGATTCCCTGATAGCTCAATCGTAATGCAATGCATGAGACCTGGATTTGTCCCTGGTTTGGAAAGATCCCCTGGAGAGGGAAAGGCTACTCACTCCCGTATTCTGGCCTGGAGAATTCCAAGGATTGTACAGTCCATGGGGTTGCAAAGAGTCGGGCATGACTGAGCGACTTTCACTAAAGAAATAATGTTTTCCCTTGCTCTTGAGGAATTAAAATGTTAGCTGGTTCCTCTTTACCCCATCAGTTAGAAATTGAATAATCCCTAATACTTATTATGTGATCTTTTAAGGGACTTCCAACGTGGCTCTGTGGTAAAGAATCCCCTTGCCAATATAGGAGATACAAGAGACACAGGTTTGATCCCTGGGTCGGGAAGATCTCCTGGAGAAGGAAATGGCAACCCACTCCAGCATCCTTGCCTAGAAAATTCCAGGGATGGAGGAGCCTGGTGGGTTACAGTCCATGGGTTTGCAAAAGAGTCAGACATGACTGACTGACTATGCATGCTCTTTTAAGGACTTTTCACATGTTAATTAATTTAATCCTCAAAATAACCTTATGAAATAAATGCTGCTATAATCCCCAAGGTCATTCCAGTTGCACGTGGCAAACTTAAAATACCATCACAAGCACTTGGGTACCAGAGTTTATGCTTTTAACCATAGCATATACTGCCTCTTACCTATCATAGTTAAGTTCTATATTTAGGTGTCAGACCAGAGAATACAGATGTTTCATGTATGATATTCTGTTTGCAATTCTAAAATCTATTATGTTATATTTCAATGTAAAATTCTTGATTCTCAATGTAGACTTAGAATTTGAGAACCCCTCAAAGTATCTGAAGCTCTGACGACACTGAGCTCTCATTTGTTTATAGCAACAAGCTGAACAGTACTCTCCCCACTTGCCCTTATTTAGAAATTCTAATTTGCCACAATCCCGGCCACTTCCTGTTGTCAGCCATATATTAAAAGAGACAGTCTGTAACCATGAAGTACCTCACTAACGCTGCTGTGTTTTCTTATAGTAGAGACTCCCACCCCCCCCCCCCCCCCCCCCCCCCCCCCCCCCCCGGGAAAACAAAAACAAAAAAAAAAAGAGGGAAAATGGAGCCTACAAGCTGTGACATCAGTCTACAACTGGCCTCTATGAAGCCTGGCCCTTAATGAGCTTGGGATCCCGGAGGACTTCTTCAAGCCTGATAATGCTCTCTCANCCCCCCCCCCCCCCCCTGCTGCACAGAAGTGGGAAATCAGAAAGCAAATTAGAAATTGTGGACAGCAAACATTAAGTCCTCCTCCTTCATTTGTCAATTTCCTGATGGTCTTAGACATTTACTTTGGTTGGCAACCTTTTCTTTACCTAAAGGCCATTCTTTAATTGGATTTAAGAACCCTGCACCATCTTTGAGTCATACACAATATTAGAATGAGTTCTGTAATTGTTGGGTTTGAGACAAAGGACATTTTTTAATCTTATATCCAGCCACTAGGAGGAGGAAACACGCTTTCCAAATGTAACTGTGTGTCATTATGCCTAATTTTGGGCTTCTCTGGTGGCTCAGTGGGTAAAGAATCTGCCTGTCAATGCAGGAGATATGGGTTTGATCCCTGGGTCAGGAAGATTCCCTGGAGAAGGGCATGGCAACCCACTCCAGTATTCTTGCCTGGAAAATTCCATGGACAGAGGAACCTGGCAGATTACAGTCCATTAGGTCACAAAGAGTCGGACCCGAATGAGCAACTAGCACTTTCACTTTCTCACTTTTCATGCCTATATTAAACTCATATTTACTCTTTAAATGTGAAATTTAAATTGATGAGTACTTACCTCATGATGATATTTATCATTTGTCTCTATTTTGTTTCTTTGTGAATTAGTCAATCTCCTTACATAGCTCCTTTATTTCTAATACTTACATTTGATAATATTTGCATTGCTTTCCAGAAAGCATTTTGCCCATGAAATTTGAGCCACATTCAGAGAAAGCAGAGCTAGTAACCCCATGGCAAAATCAGTAGGCTTTATGGCTGAGAAGCCCACGCATTTGTGTTAGATAAATGTCTCCCCACCTGGTTTTTGTTCAGCCTATCCACCAATATAAAACCTCACAGCAGTCACATCTGTATTCAGCCACAACTCTTTGTGAAAGGGACAGCTTGAGAACCTATTAAAAATACATTGTTACTATGAGTATTTTGTCCCTCTTTGCTATATAATAAGCTGAAAACTACAGTAGGTGAGCATTCTATGGGGAAGACTGCTGTTCCTTTTATTGACTTTATAGCCACACAAACTAATAGAAAATGCATTTTATATCACTCAGGTGAACTCAATCATGCTGAACTCAACAGGACGGAATATTTTCCCTACATTTAAGTTGTAAATGGCAGGCTGGTTTACAATAAATTTCTGGGACAATAAAATGTCACTTCTTTATAGAGTTGTATTATGAAATATACCTATGTTGTAAATAATATTTAGAATTTTGACTATGAAGCTAATGCTCATTTAGAAGACTTGAAAATTCTTAGGTAGTTGATATGTAGACAATGTGAACTTACATTCTCATATTAACTTTGCAGAGGCAGAGATGTTTATGTCATTAGTGGAGTTTTAAATATTTTCATTCCTTATAAAAATAAGATTTATTCAATAAAATGTTCCTATTTAAGACATTTAATGTTATTGCTAATTATCTCAGGCTTACCAGTTAGCTCACTGGTAAAGAATCCACCTGCCAATCCAGAGATGCCAGAGACATGGGTTGGCTCCCTGGGTCTGGGAGATCCCCTGAGGAGGAAATGGCAACCCACTCCAGTACTCTAGCCTGCAGAACTCCATGGACAGAGGAGCCTGGAGGCTACAGTCCATGTGGTCGCATAGAATTGGACACAACTTAGTGACTGAGCATACATACACTCTAATTATCTCAACATAGTCCCTTTCTTCTCTCTCTCTTTCCCATTTTCTCTCCCTTCCTTTAACTTTTCTATCTGTCATTTTATTGCTTTTAAAAAACATTCACTATGATTCACCTTCTCCCAGAAAATTCTTAGGGTGCTACTCAATTCTATTCCCTCGGTTGAAGTTCTAGGTACAGAGTTGTCACTGGCTGTTATTATTTTGTTGTGGTGGGTTTCTTTTTTTAGCAATAGTATTTCCATTTGTAAGTTGGTCATTTAAAGTCATTCCAAAGAAAAAATAGTCATTCCAAAGACACATGTTAAAATGAAAAAAATAACTATAAACTGAAAATTCCTTATTAGTTAGATTTCTATATATTGTGTCTTCATATATTTAATCCTCTTATTTGGGCCTTTAATATTTTTACCTAAATGTTCATATACATAGCTTTTGCATTTTAGTTTTAGAGTCTATATCAAAATACCCTAAAATATTATTAAGATGATTTTGCTAGAATGACTACATAATTTATAGTCCAGAATTTTGAGGGTGAAAACAGGCACTATCATTAATTATCCTAGAAAAATAGACAAGAATCAGAAGCTTGCCTTCAAGTTTGCCTACAAATCCATACAATGGCCTTTGCTTTGTGATGTTCCTACCATTCAGTGTGACAGAGCAAATAACTGAAAAATCAAACAGGACCATTTTGGCTATCCATTTACCCATTTCATTTCAAATAATGCAGTCAGCTTATTTTTTCCTGAAAATGATGACTTTTATGAAGGTAGTGCTTTGCAAAGATTTTAATTTGAGTACAACAGCAGTTCTCTACTATTATGTAAGATTTCAAGATGAATTGGAGAGGAAAAAGAAGGAATTATAGATAGAAAACAAAGGGTGATTAACCAATATCTATTATAATATTTATCCCATTTAAAATGTATCACTGTATGTTCATAAAAGTGGGTCAAACATGGGGTATTATGCAGCAAGTATGTTTCCAGGGCAGAGGTGGAAGATGTTGGTAGGAACATTGGCATAGAGTTGATAAAAATCCAGATTCAATGGCTTGTATTTAAAGTCTGTAAAACGCCAGTCCCATTTTTTCTTCCAAATTTGCCTCTTATTCCTTCAAACGTGAAGCCCAAGTTATGTATACATTTGCCAGATTCTCTTTTATGCCTACTTCCCTTTTTATGTTTTGGCCAAATCGAAGCTTTGGATGAAGATCACCTTTTCAGTGGAACTTTAGGCAATTTCTTCAATTTCTTTTTACTGTACCCCTCCCCTCCCCTCTTCCATACACACACAAACCATGTTAGAGACCTAGATCCATTGTTTCAGATCCTAATGTAACTTCCAAGAGAGATAAGTAACGGCATATGCACATAGTCAGTCCAGTTGCTCAGTCGTGTCCAGCTCTTTGTGACCCCAGGGACTGCAGCATGCCAGGCTTTCCTGTCCAGCAACAACTCCTGGAACTTATTTAAACTCATGTCCATCAACTCGGTGATGCTATCCAACCATCTCATCCTCTGTCTTCCTCTGCACACAATAAAATCCTATAAAAAGTATCCTAGTATCATACCACTGAAATTTAAGGTATTTATATGTTGTTTCTATTATAAAACATTTCTTAGTTAATAGAATGAAAATATCTAGTCAACAACAGTGGGAAAACTTCCAAATGTCTTTTATAAAATACTGAGATATTATCGATAGTTTAGACAAAGTTGCTTGAAAGTCCTGACATCGGCTTATATATAGATCTTCCACTGATTTAAAGTGACCCTTTAGGTCTTTTTTCTCTTCACGATATACATACTCTGATAGGACCCTAGAACCAGATTTAGAACAATTTCTAACATTTAGAGCCAAATTTAACATCTTGATTTCAAAGAAGTTAATTTTCCTGAAATGGTGTTTAGAGCTGCTGCTTCACAGCAGTGTAATTAAGAAAATACGACCCTGGAAAAGATGAACAACAAAAGCTTCCCACACACCAACTCCATAGATTTGTTATATTTTTTCTTCCAGTTTTATGAAGATATATTCAACCTATAGCACTGTATAAGCTTAAACTGTACAATGTGATTTGACTTGCATACATCGTGAAATGGTTACAATAAGTTTACTGAATTGCCATTGTCTCACATATGTGCGTGTTCAGTTGCTCAGTCATTCTGACTCTTTGCAACCTCACGGACTGTAGCCCAGCAGGCTCCCCTGTCCATGAAATTTTCCAGGCAAGAATACTGGAGTGGGTTGCCATTTCCTACTCCAGGGGATCTTGATTCAGGGGTTGAACCCATGTCTCTTGCATCTCCTGCATTGGCAGGCAGATTTTTTACTATTGCACCACATGGGAAATACATTATCTCGTATAGATTCAAATAAAAAGGAAAAAAAAGTTTTCCTTATGATGAGAATGCCCAGAATCCACTCTTTTAACTTTATATATAACACCGCAGTGTTGATTATATTTATCATGTTGCACTTTATATTTCTAGTACTTGCTTATCTCATAATAGGAATTTATATCTTTCAACTACCTCCTTCCAGTTCTCCCCTCCTCCCGAACCCCTCTCTGGTAGCCACAAATCTTGTCTCTTTTCCTAAGGGTTTGTTTTTCACATATAATTCAATTATATTGTCAGGTCAAATTATGGTTATGTTAGATCAAATTTGTTAGTTTCTGATGGACAACATAGTGATTTATTATTTCCATACACTGCAAGTCTATACAGTTGTCATAATGTTTATAATCTGAAAGATAAAATAAGAAATGTGTCTCAACTACTATTGTTACTGTGGATTATTATTATACCTAGAAGTGTGTCTATTCAAATCTTATTCATTATATTTTTATCTTTTAAAGTAATAATAATATTCAGTGATATAATTGCATAGCCATTATTACTCTTAGTTTCATTCTGAGTTGTTAAGTTTTCATCAGAAGTTACCTACCTTATTCTCAGGATAATAAATTTGATTCAATCATCAATTAGCTGGATGAAATATGTTAGTTTATTTTTTCTAGAAAATATGTATTGATCACATTTTCGAAGTTAGTGAATGGTTCAGAAATATCTTTGTAATGCCCTTCTATGTGAATGAAAAATTTGGCTGAGGACAAATCACATCATACTAATCAAAAAAGTTACTCCATTATATTTGGCAGAAGAATATAACACAAATGAACATTCTAAGGCGAGATTTTTTTTCTTTTTTGACATATAATATTTTCTGAAATAAGTTTATTTCAGAGTATTTCTTCTACCGTGATTTGAAAATTTTCGTTATGAGGTGTCAGTGTGATAAGTCTTTTTGCAGCTGTGTTACCAGATATCCCATATGCTCTTTTAGTTTGTATATTTTAATTTTTCTGTAAGAAATGAAAATATTCTCTATAAATATTGACTGGCCATTAACTATCCTTCCAATCAGTAAGTCTTACTGAATAAATAGGTAAACTTCTAATTTTCTATTTTCATTTCTGATTGTTTTCACTCTACCTGAGCTCTTTCTCTATATTCCTAGTTCAATTATGTGCAGAATTCATGCTCCCTGTAAACATTTATATCTACAGTGCATATAATCATTTTTCTGTATACCTCTCATTCAGTATTTTTCATCCATAAGATCATATCATACTATATATTATCTCTCCATGCTATTAACCCATGTTTTCTTTATATCTTGTGAAGTTAACAAATCTTAAATCTTAGTAATATTTTAGTGATTTAGAAGGGCTAAAAATAAATAAATAACTTTTTTTCTTTTTAAATTGTTATTGGCATATAGTTTCTTTATAATGTGATGTGATCTGTTTTTAATCATTCCATTTCCCCTGTATGCTGATGGAATGTGTTGAAGAATACTTTTAATTCTCAGAATAGAGATCTTGTAGAAGGAAGATGCCACAGCTTTGGGAAACCCAGCATGGCTTATTTGTTTTTTGTTTGTTTGCTTGCTTTTGTCTGTTTATCATCTTTAATATTATTATTATATTGTCTATGAATGGTTGAATGGCAACCACAAACAACTCTCTAACTTGCAACTAGAATGAATTGTACTCATTGTTATTCCATCCAAGAAATATCTTTTATTTCTTTTAATCTTTGCTCCAACCTCCAAATCTTTGCTTCAATCTTTGACCCCCTCCAACCTGGTATTTTGATGATTTCTATGTGTTGGTGTTAACTAATGTGGTCAATCATCTTTCCTAGTATTGGGACGGGACTGCTCTTTCAGGTAATTTTTACATTTAAATTTTAAAAATATTGATGATTCTATAACTTCATGATGTTTCTTCGAAAACCACTGCTACCGTGGCAACCATTTCAGTCTTAGTGGCAACCATATCTCTTTTAGAAACCACTTTCCTGATGCCTTTGTCACTAGTGGCCTCCTGTTTTAAGCGGCAGTGCTGGCTCCAGCATTTCCTAGTGTGGTTCACTCAGGCAGCTGCTGCTCAGGTGAACAACATGCTCTCACAAGCCATCCCGATGCAGCGTCCTCACTCGCTATAGTCATCTGAGATTCCGAAGACCCACAGTGACCAAAGGAAATCAAATAAACCTTGTTAATTTAAGTTCTTTCCCAACCTCCTGTCCTCACTTAACCATGACTGCTCACAGGTTACAGAAACTTCCACTCACCTTCAACTTGTCCCGTACTCTGTTTGAAGAAAGTAATTTCCAAGTTGGTCTTTAATGAACTTGTTTAATATGAACTCAGCTGAACTGTATATACTTAGATGAATAAACCTTATGAGTTGGAATGGATAACTAGGAAAAAGAGCAAATTACATCTCTAGTGATTTAGAGAACTTTTGTGATTAGGTAGTGTGTGTGTGAGGAATATTTGTGTGTCATTTCTGTTAGTTTGAAATTTTCTCAAGCTGCTATATTTTTTGCAAGCAGTCTATGCTGATTGTATTTTCTTTGTTGTTCTGGCTTCCAAGAAATTAAACGTCAAAATTGAGTCTTAGTGTATACACTCTGACATATATTCTTGAAATATGATATCCTTGGGGATTTTCTTTTTATTCTAAATTTTATATTCCCTATTTATGACTTTTTAATTTACTGTGTATATATTTGACAGTGACTGTGTATATTCTCAGATGTCTTCACATCTGTTATGGAGAAAAGGGCCACAATTAAATAAATTAATATTATAATAAATAAACCTAGCTTTATTAAAAGGATGATCTATCCCTTAAATTCATAGATTGGTCCCAAAAGTAGGGTCCTTAATTTATTTCTTCAATTTTAATATAGATTATCTGGTAATCAAAAACTTAAAAGCCCAAAGAAGAGAAATACTCCTCCATGTTTCTTCACTCACAAATTGAAATACATTAAGTTTTGTCGTTGATTTACTATTTATTTTTATATATAACATCAAAATGACCATAAGAATCACAACAGCTGAATAGACTGCAGTTTATGTTACTGAAGTATATGGTTGTTAATAAGGATCAATGAGTTTTCATACGGAAATAAAATGGGATGCTAAATGCAGATAAAATTAATGCTGTTGCTAAGTCGCTTCAGTTGTGTCTGACTCTGACCCCAGAGACAGCAGCCCACCAGGCTCCACCGTCTCTGGGATTCTCCAGGTAAGAACACTGGAGTGGGTTGCCATTTCCTTCTCCAATGCATGAAGGTGAAAAGTGAAAGTGAAGTCATTCAGTCGTGCCCGACTCTTCGCGACCGTATGGACTGCAGCCTACCAGGCTCCTTCGTCCGTGGGATTTTCCAGGCAAGAGTACTGGAGTAGGTTGCCATTGCCTTCTCCAAAAAGAATGCTACTTCTGGTTATTACCTGATAATTTAAGTACATTCTATGTTGCAGATCATACATGTCAAGGTGTAAAATAGTATTTTAGTAGGATCACACTTATGAGAATCATATGTATTTCGCACACACACATACAGATAAATTTTGAGATATTTTTATCTTTAAGATTACTTATTATTTAGGGTAACATTAAAGAGAAAACAATTTACTTGTGCTTTATTATTTAATTATTTTCATGGTTTTCTTCCTTTCTAGAACATCCTAGAGATTGTGTCTTTCTTAGTTACCCCTAAATTACCAATATTTACATATGGTAGTATTTCAATAATTTTTGCATTGAATTGATGAATAAAGTGTACATTTGAAGATTCTGAACACATGTGCACCAGGTTATCCTATTTTGAAATTGCAAGTTAGAGTTTATAATGAACCTCATTTTGAAAAAAAAATTAGGTTTTGAATTAAAAAGTCATCTATAATGTCTGCCGAGAAAGATAATTTATAGGGGAGTTGTGCACATCTCCATATGTTTGCAGTTTTTAAGAAAAGAGAAGAATAGAAGCAGGTGGGCTCAGTTGTTCTAAGTGTTATGTCATAAACCATGCATTGGGTTTACTCTGGAGATTAGCACTTGCCAATAGCCATTAGTTTAAATTAATGAGTCCGTAGAGCTACTGGTTTTTTGTGTAACAGGAGAAAACTCATTGTGGCATCTTGTGCTGTAGTGCGCTATGTAAGGACCAACCAAACACTGCTGACAACTGAAGATCATGGACAGTGCCCACTAGTCTTTCTCAGTAAGCATGTATGTATATGCATTCATTTGATTCTTATATTGAGTTATGTCCTAATAGCAAAACTGAGACCATAAAAATAGAAAATGAAAAAGCAAAGTTCTTAGCTGTAACACTGGAACCAAATCTCTAGTTTCTTGTCATCTCGAACCCTATTTAAAGTGGTTGTAAAATACAAGTAATGAATTGCAGTCTTGATATTCCACATGATCTTTTATTCTTTTACACCAGTTTTTATCTGATGAATGTCACAGACCTTATTATCAGAAAAAAGTTGACTGTTACACAGAACATTTACTGAAATATCAGATTATATTATTTCTTAGCTTTTAAGTTGTTATATTTTTATTGATCTTTGTACTAAAATGTATCTTTCAATATAATGCATTCTGTTTTTACAGAGTTTTACAGATAGCAAAGCACTTTCTTATATGGCATAACTTGAATCCCCCAAAACTCTGAGCTTAGTGAATCAGTACCATTGTTAATTAAATGAGGTTGTAAGAGGTGAGAGTATGACTTGAAAATCATTCAATGTATAAAGGTCAAAACTGGGGCTAGAGTCCATGTTTTTCAGTAATTAATAATGACCGATGTTTATGCTGTACTTAACACCTTACAAAGTTCTTGGAAAAGTTCATTTCATATAGTTCAAAAACTTCCTTATGAGGGAGGAATTATTAGTATTCTAATTTTACCATAACTGAGACTCAAGTCCTTGGTCTGTGGTCAGAGATATGATCATTGAAGATGCCGGTGTTCAAACCCAAGCAACCTGCTTTCAGGGCCTATTTTGCATAAGCACTAAACTGTAAGTTTGCACATTTCACTACTCAACAGTGATTGTCAGCTTAAAAAAATAAATAAAAGTGTAATGGGACACAAGTCTGAATATGTTGTTGTTGAGTCGCTCAGTTGTGTCTGACTCTTTGCAGCCCCATGGACTGTAGCCCACCAGGCTTCTCTGTCCATGGAATTTCCCAGGCAAGAATATTGGAGTGGGTGGCCATTTTATTCTCCAGGGGATCTTCCCAACCAATGAATTGAACCCACATCTACTGCATTGGCAGGTGGAGTTTTTAACTACAGATCCTCTAGGAAAGCCCTACTTTAGTTATACTGTCATTTAAAAAATAAACCAGTTACTAAAGTGAAGCATAAATATTGAAAAGGGTGAAAGCCTCAAGTGTGTACCTTGGGAATTTTCATAAAGGGAGAATATTTGTATAAATATCACTGTGATAAAAAATTATAACTTTATCATGCTGTGCCTCTCTCCTTGCCCCAAGTCATTACCAGCTCTCTTTAAAGATAATTGCCTTTGTGACTCAGCGCTATAGATTATTTTGGCTTGATGTTGAACTTGATATCCAGGAAATGGTACAATATATAATCTTGTGGCTTTGGCTTCATTTCAGTTTTGTAGTAGAGATTTATCCATACTACTGTAGAAAGCAATATTACTCCTTGGAAGGAAAGTTATGCCCAACCTAGACAGCGTATTATAAAGCAAAGACATTACTTTGTCAACAAAGTTCTGTCCAGTCAAGGCTATAGTTTTTCCAGTGGTCATGTATGGATGTGAGAGTTGGACTCTAAAGAAAGCTGAGCGCCAAAGAATTGATGCTTTTGAACTGTGGTGTTGGAGAAGACTCTTGAGAGTCCCTTGGACTGCAAGGAGATCCAACCAGTCCATCCTAAAGGAGATCAGTCCTGGGTGTTCATTGGAAGGACTGATGTTGAAACTGAAACTCCAATACTTTGGCCACCTGATCTGAAGAGCTGACTCATTGGAAAAGACCCTGATGCTGGGAAAGATTGAGGGCAGGAGGAGAAGGGCACGACAGAGGATGAGATCATTAGATGGCATCACCAACTCAATGGACATGGGTTTGGCTGGACTCTGGGAATTGGTGATGGACAGGGAGGCCTGGTGTGCTGCAGTTTATGGGGTCACAAAGAGTCGGACATGACTGAGCAACTGAACTGAACTGACTGATACTTTGTTCATTCTCTTTCTTTTATAGTATAGCAGTATGTGAACATTTCACCACTTATATATCTATTCTCTTCCTTATGGGCATTCAAGAAGTTTTAAATTTGGGGCTATGATAAATGGCATCACTATATATATATAAAAGTTTTCTAATAACATTTTTATTGTACACATGTGCTTATAAGTTTATTTTCCTAGGATTAGAACAACTGGGTCATAGAGGATGTTTAAGTTCATTTTCAGTAAATATTTCAAAGAGTTTTCTAAAGTAGTTGAACTAGTTTATACTCCCATCTGTATTTTGAGTTTTCCACTTTTCCACATTGTCACCAATACTTCATATCTTCTGGGTTTTTAAAAATTTTATTATTTTAGCCATTCTTGTTGGCATGTTGTGTTATATAATATTGTTGATGTTAGTACTGTGTTATTTTCAAATATTTATATATGGTGTATGCTCAGGTACTCAGTCATGTCCGAATCTTTTGACTTCTTGGACTGTAGCCTTCCAGGCTCCTCTGTCCATGGAATTTCCCAGCTAAGAATACTGGAATGGGGTGCCATTTTCTTCAAATATTTATAGTTACTGGATATTCTTTTTGGAAAATTGTCCACTGAAGTCATTCGCCAAGTTTCTTTTTAGTTGAGTTTTCTCTTTTCCTTTATTGAAATGCTAGTTCTTTTTTTGGGTATAAAAATATAAGGGACGTGAGTGTACCTAAGTTGTCATTTTATTCCCTTAATGGTACCCTTTGATGAAATGGTACTCTTAATGTAAATGTTGTGCAGTTTACCAAACTTTACATTTTTTATATTTGAAGTAGCTCTTTTCATGTCTTATTTAAGGTCAGAAGCATTATATTCTTTATTTATTATTTAAATTGTGTTATTATATGGCACCACATCCTTTGAAGTTATTTTTAGAGGATTGAAGTAATAATTTAATGTTTCAACATAACCATTCAATTGACCAGTACCATTTATTATGCAGTCTATTTTTTCCCACCCATATTATGGGCTTCCCTGATAGCTCAGTTGGCAAAAAGATCTGCCTACAATGAAGGACACCCCAGTTTGATTCCTGGGTCTAGAAGATCCCCTGTAGACTACCCACTCCAATATTGCTGGGCATCCCTTGTGGTTCAGCTGGTAAAGAATCCGCCTGCAGCGTGGGAGACTTGAGTTTGATCCCTGGATTGGGAAGATCCCCTGGAGAAGGGAAAGGCTACCCCCTCCATTCTCCTGGTCTAGAGAATTCCATGGACTATAGTTATTTAGGAATTCCTAAATGAATTTAAATTCACACAATTCAAATAAGTACTCTAAACTATAGTTATTTATAAATATGAATAACTATAAATAACTATAGTTATTTATAGAATTCCATGGACTCTAGTCCATGGGGTCACAAAGAGTCTGACACGACTGAGTGACTTTCACTTTCATTTTCACCCATATTATAGACCTGGTGCTCATATAAGGTTGGATATCCATCTTCCCTCAGTTGTTTCCATTGATTCATTTGTCTATTCTTGTGTTAATACCACAGTGACTTAATTACTTCCCATTTATGGTAAGTGTTGCTGTTTGGTCATGTGAAGTCCCAGGCTTCGTCCTTAGATTTTTATTTTGGCTATTCTAGCTACTTTTCATTTCCACACAAATCTTAGAAACAATTTGTAGTATCAGTTCAGTTCAGTTCAGTCACTCAGTCGTGTCCTATCTTTGCGACCCCATGAACTGCAGCACACCAGGCCTCCCTGTCCATCACCAACTCCGGGATTTACTCAAACTCATGTCTATTGAGTTGGTGATGCCATCCAGCCATCTCATTCTCTGTCATCTCCTTCTCCTCCCGCCTTCAATCTTTCCCAGCATCAGGGTCTTTTCCAAGGAGTCAATTCTTCACATCAGATGGCCAAGTATTGGAGTATTAGCTTCAGCATCAGTCCTTCCAATGAATATTCAGGACTGATTTCCTTTAGGATAGACTGGTTGGATCTCCTTGCAGTCCAAGGGACCCTGAAGAGTCTTCTTCAACACCACAGTTCAAAGGCATCCATTCTTCGGCACACAGCCTTCTTTACAGTTCAACTCGCACATCCACACACGACTACTGGACAAACCATAGCTTTGACAAGACGGACCTATGTTGGCACGGTAATGTCTCTGCTTTTTAATATGTTGTCTAGGTTGGTTATAACTTTTCTTCCAAGAAGCAAGTCTCTTTTATATTCAAGGCTGCAATCACCATCTGCAGTGATTTGGGAGCCCAAAAATATAAAGTCTGTCACTGTTTCCACTGTCTAGCCATCTATTTGCCATGAAGTGATGGAACCAGATGCCATGATCTTAGTTTTCTGAATGTTGAGCCTCAAGCCAACTTTTTCACTCTCTTCTTTCACTTTCATCAAGAGGCTCTTTAGTTCCTCTTCACTTTCTGCCATAAGGGTGATGTCATCTGCATATCTGAGGTTATTGATATTTCTCCCGGCAATCTGGATTCCAGCTTGTGCTTCATACAGTCTGGATTTTGCATGATGTACTGTGCATATAAGTTAAATAAGCAAGGTGACAATATATAGCCTTGACATACTTTTCCTGATTTGAAGCCATTCTTTTTTTCCATGTCCAGTTCTAATTGTTGCTTCCTGACCTGCATACAGATTTCTCAAGAGGCAGGTCAGGTGATCTGGTTTTCTCATCTCTTCAAGAATTTTCCAGAGTTTATTGTGATCCACACAATCAAAGGCTTTGGCATAGTCAATAAAGCAGAAGTAGATGTTTTTCTGGAACTCTCTTGCTTTTTTGATGATCCACTGGATGTTGGCAATTTGATCTCTGGTTCCTCTGCCTTTTCTAAATCCAGCTTGAACATCTGGAAGTTCACAGTTCATGTACTGTTGAAGCCTGGCTTGGAGAATTTTGAGCATTATGTTACTAGTGTGTGAGGTGAGTCCAATTGTTCAGTAGTATGAGCATTCTTTGCCATTGCCTTTCTTTGTAATTGGAATGAAAACTGACCTTTCCAGTCCTGTGGCCACTGCTGAGTTTTCCAAATTTGCTGATATATTGAGTGCAGCACTTTCACAGCATCATCTTTTAGAATTTGAAATAGCTCAGCTGGAATTCCATCACCTCCACTAGCTTTGTTCGTAGTGATGCTTCCTAAGGCCCACTTGACTTCCCATTCTAGGCTGACTGGCTCTAGATGAGTGATCAAATCGTCATGATTATCTGGGTCATGAAGATTTTTTTTGTACAGTTCTTCCATGTATTCTTGCCACCTCTTCTTAATGTCTTCTGCTTCTGTTCGGTCCCTACCATTTCTATCCTTTCTTGTGCCAATATTTACATGCAATATTCCCTTGGTGTCTCTAATTTTCTTGAAGAGATCTCTAGACTTTCCCATTTTATTGTTTTCCTCTGTTTCTTTGCACTGATCACTGACAAAGGCTTTCTTACCTCTCCTTGCTATTCTTTGGAACTCTGCATTCAAATGGGTTTATCTTTCCTTTTCTCCTTTGCTTTTCCCTTCTCTTCTTTTCACAGTATTTGTAAGGCTTCCTCGACAGCCATTTTGCTTTTTTGCATTTCTTATTCTGTCTCCTGCACAATGTCATGAACCTCTGTCCATAGTTCTTTAGGCACTCTCTATCAGATCTAATCCCTTGAATCTGTTTCTCACCTCCATTGTATAATCATACGGGATTTGTTTTAGGTCATACCTGAATGGTCTAGTGGTTTTGCCTGCTTTCTTCATTTTAAGTCTGAATTTGACAATAAGGAGTTCATGGTCTGTGCCATAGTCAGCACCCGGTCTTGTTTTTGCTGACTGTATAGAGCTTCTGCATCTTTAGCTGCAAAGAATATAATCAGTTTGATTTCAGTATTGACATCTGCTGATGTCCATGTGTAGAGTCTTCTCTTGTGTTGTTGAAAGAGGTTGTTTGTTATAACCAGTGTGTTCTCATGGCAAAACTCTATTAGTGTTTGCCCTGCTGCAGTCTGTACTCCAAGGCCAAATTTGCCTGTTACTCCAGGTATTTCTTGACTTCCTACTTTTGTATTCCAGTCCCCTATAATGAAAAGGACATCTTTTTTAGGTGTTAGCTCTATAATTTGTAGTATACTTGCTGAGTTTTCAGTAGGATTGACTTGGACCTGCAGATCCTTTGAGGCAATCTCACAATTTTGAGATGTTCAATCTAGGAATGTGCTACATCTTTCTGTTAGTTGAATCTTGTTTAATTCAACTCAGTGATATTCTATAGTATATTGTGAAAAGTTTTTGCACATTTAGATTGCATTTGGTCCTATATACTTTTATGCTGTATTTAATGCTTAATTTTATATTTTATTTTATATTTTGTTACTCTCATAAAGGAGTAAAATTAATTTTCATATCAAATTTGCACTCATTAACTTCTGATAGTGTATAGATTCTTTTGGGTTTTCTGTATACTCAATCACATCTATGTGAATAATATACTTATTTCTTCTTTTCTAATTCTTATTCCTTTTTATATTTAATTTCTTTGTTTACCTGTTAATTAATTTACTGACCTTTGCCTATTGCATGGCTACAACTTTGAGAAAAAATAGTAAAAAGAAGTTGCAGTAGCATTATTTTCTAGTTTAAAAATTTGAAGCATATGGATATTTGCAACATATTACTGTTTAATATGAAAAATATGGTTGATTTTTAAAAATATTCTTTATAGAGAAAATATATTGATTCTGTTTTTAGATTGCTGAAATTTCTTTCTGTATGAGTGATCATTGCATTATATCAGACTCTTTTTTTCTGCATCTATTTGTGAGTGAGAGAGTGATAGTCACTCAGTCGTGTCTGACTCTTTGAGACTCCATTGACTGCAGCCCATTAGGCTCCTGTATCCATGGAATTCTCCAGGCAAGACTATTGGAGTGGGTTGCCATTTCTTTCTCCATGTCTACTTGTATGATCGTGTAATTTTTAATCTTCTTTTACTTTGACAAATTATATTGCTTGATTTTCAAATATCACACCACCCTTGTATTTCTGAAATAAATCACATTTGATTATAATACACTATCACGTTATGTGTCATTGGGTTTAGTCTGCTAATATTTTGTTTAAATAATTAAAATTACTTTTCTATGTTCATAAGAAATACTGGCCTATGGTTGCCATCTCTTGTAATGTTCTTCCTTTGGTGACAAACATACATTGATCTTATATATCAAGGTGAGAAGAGATACCATAATTATTGTTTGCCAGAAGAGTTTTATAAGTTTGTTGCCATTTTTTCCCCAAATGTTTGGATGAACCACCAAAATCATTTAGAGAGTAGTTTTATTTTTTAGAGAATACTTATGTATTTTACTTCTTTAGGGCTATATTTTTAGATCCCTAATATATAATACATAATTTATAAAATTTGATAGATCCTTATTTCCCCTCTCAGCTTTGATAAGTTGTGTTTTTAAAGGAATTTATTAATTTCAACTAATTTATAATGAACTGTTAAATGTATTATCAAAGTCATTACAGGTTTGAATAAAATATCCTCTTATCTTTTCAGTCTATGCATAATCTCTATGGATGCCTTTTTTTCGCTCCTGCAATTGATTTTGTTGCTGCTCTCTATTGTATAAGTATTTTCCATTCCATTGGTTTCTGCACTTTCTCTTATTCCCTTTTTGTTTTCCTGACTTCTTGATATGAAAGCTTAAACCACCAATATCCAGTCCCTCTTTTTTTTTTTTTTTTAATATAGGCATCTAGACTTTATTAGAGTAGGAAATGGCAACCTACTCCAGTATTCATGCCTGGAAATTGACATGGACAGAGGAGCCTGGTGGGCTATAGTCCATGGGGTCACAAAGAGTCAACACAACTGAGAGACGGAGCACCAGACTTTATATTTTCCTCTAACCTCTAGTTGCATCACTCAACTTTTGATAAATCATAAAATATCATTAAATTCAACATATTTTCAAATTTCCTTTTTAAATTCTCCTTTGACCCAGGAAGTTGCTTCACATGTTCTTGGTTCTTCTCTCTTTTCTTGCCCTCTGGTTAATCAATTATTTTTTAATTAAGCTGTTTGTTTTTATTAGCTTTTTAGTTAGAGCAATTTTACAATTTTTATATTGGTTTCACTATATACACCTTGACCTATTAGAGTCTAATATTAATACTTCTATCATTTCCAATATAATGCTAAGGCTTTCTATCATTGTAATTCCTTGGAACTCTTTCTTAGCTTTTCATGTTATGAGTGTCATTCAGTTAAATCCTAAACCCCATAAAATTACCCTTATAACAATAATTTTTATAATCAATATTCCTTGCATATTTACTTGTCCTCTCTCCACTCTTTCTGCATTTCCACACATATACCACAAATGCTCAGGAGAAGACTCCCCTTAGTATTTCTTTCAGTTTGTTTTCTGGCAGCAAATGCAATGCTTTCATATACTGAGAAAAAAAGAAAAACTGTTTGAAAGACCTTTTTTGTGTATACAATTCTGGTTTGCTGTTATTTTCCTTCAGCACTTGAAATATGGCATCCCTTTCAACTGTGACTTCCGTCTTTTCTCTTTAGAAGTCAGATGTCAGTCATATTGCTAACAGATTTCTCTCACCCACCTTCCTGGACTGCTTTTAGGATTTCCTCTTTGTCTTTGGCTCTGAGCAGTATGACTGTGGTATAGCAAGGGGTGGTCGTTCTCAAGTTTATCCTGCTTAGGTTCTCTGAGTTTTTTTTAAATCTGTAAGCTCATCTCTTGAATCTGTTGTAGAAAATATCTTGACCTTTACTTTTTTGACTAAAGTTCTTATCCCATTTTTTTTTTTATCCTCTCCATATGGGCCTCCAATATGATAATATATTTAAGAACTTTTCACCATGTACCACAGCTATCTTACACATTTCTGGAATTTTTTTTTCTACCCATCTCCTTTTTATTTTCTTCTTTGTGAGCTTTAGTCTCTATATATTCTACTGGCTTCCTTCTACCTCATTAATTCTCTCCTCACTTAAAACCACTATGCTGTTTAATTGATTTTGCAGTGGTGATGGTGGTTCTTAATACCAATTAATGTTTGTTTTAGTTCTAGAAATTCAATTTGAGTCTTTGTTTTTTCAAGACTCTAGTTCTTCGGTAATTTCTTCATCCTATCTCTTCCTTTGCTTTAATATATTAATTAGCCACGTGTTAAAATTCTTATGATAAATTCATTATCTGGATTATGTAGCAGTTCATATATATTTATATTTTTATCTGATCTTGTTTTTCTAAGCCTCGTATGGTTTGACTTAATGCCAGATGTCTCGTTCAAAATGCTGTAGAGGTTTTGAATAGTGTTGTCTTACTAACAGAGGATTTTATTTTCATCTGACTATCCTCTGGGAAATAGTTAAGGAGCAAATTAACATAGTCTAAAGAGGGACTTAGCTGACTCAGGCAGAATTTCATACCTGAAAACAAAACATGTCCATCAACCACTGGTTTGCTCCATTCCTAGTGTATTTATTCAGGTCTCTCTTCATTGACAGATACGAAACTCTAATGATCGCCCCAGCACTCTGAGATCACAAAAGTTCCACTGTGTATGTCAGCTTCTCTTGGCTTGCTTTCTTGCCTTTTGCCAGTGCAGCTGAAAAATAAACAGACACCTCCAGGTGAAATGTGGGGCAGAAATGAATGACAAAAATGTGCCCGTCACCTCTGTGAGCCTCCCTCCTCTCTTAGCTCTTTACCCCTCAAATATTCATTGTTGTTGTTCAGTCACTCATTCATGTCCAACTCTTTTCATCCTCATGGACTACAGCACTCCAGGCTCCTGTGTCTACCACTATCTGCTGGAGTTTCCTCAAATTTACGTCCATTGAGTCAGGGATGCTATCTAAGTATGTCATCCTCTGCTGTCCCCTTTTGCCTTCAGTCTTTCCCGGCATCAGGATCTTTTCCATCAAGTCGGCTCTTCACATAAGGTGGCCAACGTACTGGAGCTTCAGCTTCGAATCTCACCTCATATAATTGGGTGTTGCCAGTGTCTTCAGAAAGTTGTTTTTTTTTTTTTTAATTTGGTCTCTTATTTTTCCCTAGTAAAAATGTTGATGTATCACCAAGTACTCGAGCACAACCAAACAAAAGACATCTACGATATAGATTCAATTGCAAGTGTTGCGCAGTTATTGTATTTTATTTCATATAATGAATGAGATATCTCTTACAAGTGCAACAGGGACTATTGCATTACCTACCAGTTTGTGTTTATAGTGTTTTCAATACAAAAGTAAATCTGATAGAAATGTAAGTGCTTTTCTACGTAGGAGGCTATGATCTGTGAACTACTGTGTTTTGGGGAGAAAAAAAAAAAAGACCTATTAGGTTCTAAAGAAGGCTGAACTGGGGACTTTTAGAATGCTACTGCTAACTTCAGTTAAGTTCTAAAACACTGCCACTCTGTGGTAACTTGGAGACATAGCAGCATCCGGTATATTTCTACGGATAAGGATGCCCTAGCAAGTTACTTCTAAATTCTATTTCCCTGTTATTCAGGAAGCTGAAATTTCCTCATTCAGTGAATCAGTTACTCCATGCCCATTTCCATGCACCCTCTCCCAATCCAGGTTTCCAGTCTGAGGTGCAGCCAATGGGCTGTTCGTTTGAGGGAACTTGAGCCAATGGCAAAGTACTAAGGCTCCAAGTCCCATAAGTTGCCATTTAGGCTCTAATACTTGTGAGTGGAGAGCTTGCCAAGTGGCACAGTGCTAAAGAATCCACTTGCCAATATAAGATATTCAGGAAACGTGGGCTCTATCCCTGGGTCAGGAAGATCCCCTGTAGGAGAAAATGGCAACCCACTCCAGTATTCTTGCCTGGGTGACTCCTTGGACAGAGGAGCCTGGCAGGCTGTAGTCTATGGAGTAGCAAAGACTTGGACACAACTGAGCAAATGAACACGCACACACGCCTGTGAGTGGAATGGTCTAGCAATCATTACCTACCCTCTTTCAGCATTAGTTTTGTCAACTGAAAAATAAGGATTTTAGCAGGCATATTCACTTCATGAAAATTTGTTGAGCTATATACTTTTCCTCTCTGTGTGCTATATTTTAATAGAATTAATTTTTGAAAGATGTTAATAATGTTTATTTAAATGTATCTTTTAAAGAATTGGCCTGAACATTTAAATGTATAATACCCTCTTTACAATGATGCCTACAGTGATCTCTATTTGAAAGTCTATAATCTTCCCTCATCTTCTCCATCCCTGCATATCCACACATACGTCTCCTCTGTTCTGTTCAGATTTCTATTTTTTTTTTCTTACAGGACTTTGATCAAATAAAATGTTATATGATGGGCATGTTGCATATTTTCTCACTTCGCTTTGTAGAATGTAGCTTCCCAAAGGCAAAGGTGATAGTTTGGTTTGGTCTACAAGTACTTAGAACAGTGTCTCGCATATAATGGCTGCTCAAAATTATTTGGTCCTCACTGGACTCCCTTGGTGATACAGTGGTTAAGACTCTGGTCTTCCAATGCATAAGGCGCAGCTTCAATACCTGGTTGGGGAGCTGAGATCCCACATGCTCTACGTGGGACAAAAAAAAAAAAAAAGTTCAGTGCATGAACAGGAAGCAAGCATAGGTATTGGCACATAACAATAGCTCACATTTAAAGACTTTTTCTGATCAGGATTTCTACTGGAGACTTTGTTCCAAAACTTTAATACAGCTTTTGGATGAAAAGGTACTGCTAAGTAGTTGTCATAACTTCAGATATTGTCTAGGAGATGCAATTTTTAAAAATCACTAAGTTGTGTACTTTTTTTTTTTAGTTTGTTTTGCTTTACAATACTGTATTCGTTTTGCTACACATCGACATGGATCAGCCACGAGTGTACATGAACTCCCATTCCCGACCTCCACCTCCCCCCTCCCGCCCCACACCCTCTCTCTGGATTATCCCCGTGCATCAGTCCCAAGCATCCTGCATCCTGCATCAAACCTGGACTGGCAATTCGTTTCACTTATGATATCACACATGTTACACTGCCACTCTGCCAACCCATCCCACCCTCTCCCTCTCCTACAGAGTCGTAAATGTTATGGTTTGTAAGTTATATCTCAATAAATCTGTTATTAAGTAGATGGTGAGCTCTTCAGAGAGAGAAAAAATGTTAGTTCCTGGTTCTGGCACTAACTCACTTTTTGATTTTATAATAGGATGCTTCTCCCTAGTTCTTAATTTTCTGTATGCAAATTGGCTGTGTCCATTAAGCTGAAATTCTAAAATCCCTTCCAGGTCTCATATCCCACCTTTTTTAAAAGGTAGATTTTGACAAAGATGGAGAGAAAAGAAGGTATAGTGAGTTTGGTGCCCACCTTTTGCAGCAACCAGGAGCACACCCGCTGGGAAGCACCACGTTTAGAGGCTGAGCTCCTTTTTATATGAGCTTCCCTGGTGGCTCAGATGGTAAAGAATCTGCCTGCGGTACGGGAGACTTGGGTTCAGTCCCTGGATTGGGACGATCCCCTGGAGGAGGACATGGCTATCCACTCCAGTGTTCTTGCCTAGAGAATTCCATTGAAAGGAGCCTGGTCAGCTACAGTTCTTGGGATTGCAAAGAGTTAGACATGACTGAGCCACTTTTACTTTCTTTTTTGTATATTTCAATGTCCTATACATGAAACTCATATGTACTACTACATATGCATACACATATCTCATCTAATTTTGTTGGATGGGGAAGCAGACAATGAGTATCATTTCTTGGTTTCCAAAGACGTTACCAGAAACTCTTTTTCCAGCCCAGAAAAGTAGATCCTAGATCCCAGAGGCACTGATTCCTCTGTCTGCAAAACAAAGAGTACCACAGGGACCATCTGGTATCTCAATGCTTAACAAAATTAGCTGGGTTTAATTTGAGTGAATTAGAAAACTCTTGATGTCGCAATGAGAGAATGTTCATATTACCTAATTAACGTGCCTTATTAGGAGAGTGGTGACTGCTGAAGTCCGTTGAACACCCAGCCATATGGGCATATGAAGTACAGATCAAACAGGTCTCTTTGTAATTATGTTAATAGTTACTCTTTCTGTTTTTCCTCATTTGCATCAAAGCCCAATGCAAAACACATTTCCTGGATTTTTAGCAGAGTGTCAAGTAACAGGCACTGTAAATGGAGTTCAGGTACCAAGGCCGCCATTTACTGGACACGTGTCTCCTGCCCAGTGATTCACCGCTTTTGCTGCTTCCCCAAATGTCCTTCTATCTGCCTCATCTGAGACACCTCAGCTCTGTGGCTGTGGCCTTTTCTTGGCCATATGGCTGCACCCAACTCCTCATGGTAGTATGCCTTTTTGATATACCGTCAGTGCAAAAACCTTTGCTAAATAGGAAAGTGCAACATGTATAATTTCCTCATTAAGTCAATAGACAAGGTCATTCTGTGTTAAATGGATTAAAAAGCACATTCCCACATGTTACATAGATGCACTGACATTTCAAAGCCATCCAAAAGTCACTTCCTTAGCCTTTCTGACCAAAGGAGAAAGCATTTAATAAACACAATTGCTTTTTTTGAAGATTTTTTTTTGATGGGGACCATTTATAGTCTTTATTGAATTTATTGCAATATTGTTTCTTTTTTTGTTTCTGTCTTTCGGTTGATGAGGCCTGTAGGATCCTAGTTTCCCAACCAAGAATGGAACTCCCTCCTCTCCCCCACCTTGCCATTGGAAAGCAAAGTCCCAACCACTGGACTACCAGGAAAATCCCCAGGATTACATTTTTACCTCTTTCCAGGTAGTATGCAAAGTGGTATGCACACTCTGAAAAAAACAGGAAGTCAATATGCTCCTTTGTTCTACTTTCAAAGTAAAAAAAACAAAACAACAACCACTGAGCCTTAGAGAGAGCAGGGAATTGATCAAGTCAGACTCTGTTTGGTGTCTTTTTAGGCGTCCTAGCATCTTGCAGTCTAAGATTCAGCTTTGCCTGGCATGCAGTCGAGATTCAGCTAATTTTTTTCTGTTTTTTTTTTTTTTTGATGAATGTTTATGTAACACTTTTACATAGACTAATTATTTATTCAGAATGTTGACTTAAATAATCACATGGAGTCTAAGGAAGGGAAACCCCAATAGCTGAAGGGAAGATGAGCTTATAATATAGGTTTATAATTAGAAAACAAATCTCCCTGCCCAATGAGTACATGAATGAGCTGTCAGAAAACTGAAATGAGGCCCAGAAAACAAGTATCACACAATCCCTTGAGGCTATTGCTGTGTACAATGGCAAGAGAGACAAGGAGACCAAGAGAGAGAGAAACGGATTGATCCTTATCTGTTTAATTCAGATCCAAATTCACTCTTTCCTTTGGGTATTTTGAAATACTCAAAAAGGGAGGATAGGAAGGAAAGAAGTTCTGGTTTTATAATTCTTGCAATATATAAAATACATTTTCATATCTCCAGAAAATAGGATTCAAAACAAGATAAAATAAAGTTGGTATTTTCAATTTGAAAATCACGATGTTAAATGCCAAATCTATATGTATGAATCTGTCTTGATATGGGGAATCCTCTCTCAACCCTTCCTTCATCCTGATGCCCAACTAGGGCCTGAAGCTACCTTAATACTGAAGCTGCTTAAGTTTGAGCAGCTGTCATGAGACACTGTTTTATGATTAATTCAATACTAGCCATCAGTCTAATCTTGAATCAAGCTATATATAATCATTTTCTTCTTTTTCATTTGTTGTCAGCATCTATTCAAATTATAGAAGGTGTTTGCTATGAAACATTTGGGACCACACTTTAAGCCATGGAGTGTCATCTATTTGGGGAATAACATCACTTAGCATGCCTCTTGAGAAGAGGAAATCTACATTTTTGAAAATTAAACCACATGTCTTAGCTATTAGTACTTTAAAAAAATAATTTTATGTATTTATTTATCTTTGGCTGTGATGAGTCTTCATTGCTGTGCAAGCTTTTCTCTAGTTGCAGAGAGCGGGGGCCACTCTTCATTGCTGTGACCAGGCTTCGCATTGTGGTGACTTCTCTTGTTGCGGAGTATGAATTCTAGGGCCATAGGCTCTTGAGCATAGGCTCAATAGTTGTGGCTATGGGGCTTGGTTGCTTCGTGGCTTATGGAATCTTTCCAGTCCAGGGATTGAACATGTGTCTCCCGCATTGGTAAGCAGGTTCTTTACCACTGGACCACCAGAGAAGCCATATTAGTACTTATGCCTTTAAAAAATGTATATGTAAGAATACTGAAAATAAAAGGTGATAACTATTAGACATCAAGATGAATTCTGCAAGGCAAATGCTACTTCTTTTACAACCAGGATTGTCATGTACGCACTTGAATAATCTAGGGGTCATCATTCCCTTTGTGGTATATAGACATGTATATTCATTACAACTAATTAACAGCAGATGATTGTAAATAGTCTTGAGGAAGAATCTTTGTCTATTTTCTACCAATTTCCATAAAGGAGGATGTTTGTTTACCACTAGAATTATTCTAAGCCATAATTTTCCTGCTAACATAGTATTCCTGGATTATTCTTCTGCAATCCCATATCTTTCCTCTTATAGAATTTCACATACCTTGCTATAATTATCTTTGAATAATTCACCTTTGAATCTCCAGTTCCTACCTCTAATATACATAGATAACTATGTATCCAGTTATCTAATATCCAGTTGAATGACTGGATAGATGGTAAGAAAACAGCTCACCTCGAAATAAGTAGAAATCATCTAACAGTTGCTTCAGAAAATAAATGAGTTATAAGAAAATATAAATAAAATACAAAGTGGGCCTTATTTGTTCATAACCTCTAACTCAGCAAACTCCTAGCCTCTGATTGAACAGTAATCAAATATTTCCCTCATCAAAATTCTGTCATTTGAGAATATGCTGGCATATAACACATCAATTAGATATGACCCATATCCTTCAAAATATAGGAAGAAAGGGCAATACTGTTGTATATATTTTGTTATTTATAATTATTTTGGGAAGAGATAAATTTAAATGGTTCAAAATCTGAAAGGTACAAAATGATAGAACAGAAAAGTCACCTATCCGCTTCTGCCTCCTGCCACTCAATACTTGTTGCATTGAAAGCAATGTTCCCAATGTATGTTGTACATTTGTAGAGGCGGCCCGTGCAAACAAAAGCAACAATATGCACACATATATTTATACAGCTTCTATAACAAATAACCACAAAGTTGATACAATACATCTTCAGTATCTTACAGTTTTATAGGTCAAAATCTGACTAGGGACCACATCTTTTTCCTGGAGGACTAGGACATTCATTTCATTGCCTTTTCCAGCTATTAGAGGTCTCCTGCATTCCTAGGTTGTGACTTCTTTCTATCTTTAAAGCCAGCGGTAATGGGTTGAGTCTTTCTCATGCTGCCATTTCTGTTTCTCTGACTATAGCCAAGAAAGTCCTCTGCTTTTAAGGATCTGGCAATGGCACCCCACTCTACTACTCTTGCCTGGAAAATCCCATGGATGGAGGAGCCTGGAAGGCTGCAGTCCATGGGGTTGCTGAGGGTCGGACATGACTGAGCAACTTCACTTTCACTTTTCCCTTTCATGCATTGGAGAAGGAAATGGCAACCCACTCCAGTGTTCTTGCCTGGAGAATCCCAGGGATGGGGGACCCTGGATGGGATGGCTGCCGTCTATGGGGTAGCAAAGAGTCGGACAAGACTGAAGCGACTTAGTGGCAGCATGATTAGATTGGTGGGTAAGTAAGAACCTGCCTGTCGATGCAGGAGACATAAGAGATGCAGATTTGATCCCTGGGTTGGAAAGATCCCCGGGAAGAGAGCATGGCAACGCAGTCCAGTATTCTTGCCTGGAGTATCCCATAGAGAGTGGAGACTGGAGGGTCACAAAGAGTCAGACACAACTGAAGTGATTTAGGACACATGATTAGATTGGATATATCTGGATAATCCAAGATATCTCCCCATCTCAAGGTCCTTAATCATCACATCTAAAAGTTCATTTTGCTATATAAGATAATATATGGCGAGGTTTCAAGGAGAATTAGACAATGGTCAGCTTTGGAAGCTATTGTTCTGCTTACCGCAGTGTTTACTGAACAGAGGTATAGACACACACACACACACACACACACCTCACTACTTAGTTTTATTTTTATAATGAAACAGCTCACTATCATGTTATTATGTACTTTACTTTTTTGTTTTCATTTGGTACTGGATATTTTGGATATCTTCCTATATCATTACATAAAGAAATTTCTCATTCTTTTTCATAGCTACCTAGTTTTCTGTTGTTTATTATTTGTTTTACTGAAGAAGTACATCATACTTTATTTGACTAACCAAATGTTGAACTTTTTTTTTTTTTTTTGAAATCTCATGTTTCTTTAAAGGGACCTTCCTAACTAGTCATATTTGAGCAGTGAACGAACTGCCTACTACTCTTTGAGCCATTAGAAATATCATCATGATAAATGTCTAAATGATTTGATTAGTTATCAGAATCTTTTCTTAAACTTACGATGTCCTGTGATCTAGCTCCCATCTTCTCCTACTTCTTTCAGATCTTTATTGTTTTTCACTATTTATTGGCTTCAGTGGACAAATAGTCTTATTGGATTTGAGGAGGTGTTGTAGGCATTCGATCATCTTCCTTTTTTCATTGTCTTCCTGTTATTCCAGTCTGACTGGGCCTATCATATCCATTAGGACATTTACTTTATCATTTTCCCCCTTAGTTACAGGCTGTCATGGAAACCTAGTTTATCAGCATAATTTTCTTCCTGAAATACTGGGCACTACTTAGCTATGTGATTTTAATTCTTTCTAGTGTGTTGGGATCAAGGCTGCTGATCAGTACCCACCAATATTATGATTGAATTCCTATCAATTAACTTTATATAATTTTTCATTGTTAAAATATGAAGCTGTATTTGAGCACAAAGTGAACTCATTTTATTATTGTATAAGAAAGCTTGGGCATTATTTGCTAAGTTCAGGCAACTAATAAAATATTATCACCTGGAATTCTTAGACATTTACAAAAATATTATTTTTAAAAGCTCCTTGATCTTTGCTAGATTTGACCTTTGATTATTAGTTATGAGATTTATTTTTCTACTGCTGCTTTTTCTTCCCTGTCATTTGTTCTTTGCATTAGACTATTTAAAAAGAAGTTATTTTTTAATGATGCAATAAAAATTATACCTTCTCTGAGTAAAAACTATAACAGGAGAGGGAGAAATGATGAGAAAAGATAGAAGCTAACAAGTTTTAGAAGAAAAGAGCAGATTCAATTATTTCAAAAGTCCTTCTTAAGTCATCTGTTTGATATGGGCAAAGTAAAAGGATACCAAGAAACTTTCTATTTATTGTCATACATGATTATACACTTATGTACAAGTCATACCCAAAGTCCATATTCTTTTATTTGAATTACAGTTTAGAAACATGTTGTATACTGAGCAAATGCTATGAATTAAAGAACAGACACGTTTGCTCTGAAAAACAAAAAATAGCATTCAACTTGAATATTAGCTGCTCCTTAGGACACTGAGGTACAATTGAAATAAAGAAACTTGTTTAAACCCAACAACTGAACACATAACTGGAGTACCTCTTGGCCATCGATAAATGGCTCATATTGTTTTCTTTTAACTGTGTTTGTTTTCAAACTGCATGAGGTCTGAATAGACCCAATCTTCAAATCCAATACCCATATTTCTATAAACATTGCTTCAGGTTGATCATATTTTGTTACCAGCAGGAAAAAAGCTTCCGTTTCCATGGCAACAAAACTGTACCACGGGGGATGGCAGAATACAATTAAGGAAGCTGGTGTCAGTGAAAACCAAAGGCTGTGATGTCTGCATCACCTGAGAGCTGGCTGTGGATTGACATTATATTCAGGAAAATGCAGGATCAAGACTTAGATGGGATCCCTGTTCACAGTTCTGTGTCCATGTCACCTTGCACCTTCATAAACACACCCCGGCAGGGGATGTGAGAGGGCATCTTAGAATGAAGATGACATCTTTCCGTCTTTGAAATAATCAGTCCAGCTTGCAAATATTTTTGGAGTCTGGTTCAACTAAGTCTGAAACAGCCCAAATTAAGGCAATGGTCTGTGGGTTGCATGCATTTGCTGCCTTCAGCATTTGAAAGCCGTTTTCTGCTAAAAGTCTGACTACTTAGAATTCAAGCCCTATGCAACTAAGAAACTCCAAAAGAGGTAATGAACCATAAATTATTGCCGTTAGATATTTAATACTCAATCAGTATGTGCTCTCTCAAGCATATCCCACCGGCATTGCATGCATTCTGACAGTGTGGTACTGGTTCAATTACTTTGCTCATTTACAATAAAAGATTAATGAAAAGAGGTATATTTTAGTTCACAGAGATTAATTGCATCCCTCACTTTTCCTACACGAGAAATATTCAACCCATAATCCTGATAGCTTTTGCATCAACAAGTACGTGGAAAATTAATAGACTTTCTTGGGCTGGAAATCTCAGAGGGTTTTCAGATAGAAATATCCAGGGAAAACAAGATTGAAAGTTGGCTTTGGGCTGGAAATGAATTAATTTACCTGCTTCTTTAAATTTACACTTATGACATTTTGAATTAGCCAGTATAAAGATGTGTGTACTGTAAGTATTTTGTATCTGCACATTTTCTGTCAAGTATTTGCAAAGCCAATTCCCTTTTGAGATATACTTCTAGCAAATAGAGCCAGGTATGTCTATGCTTGGGAGATGTTCCAACATTGGAGAAATGTTGACTGTTCACATTGAACAGTTTGTTTTTCTTCAGAGGATATAGATGCCAAGTGTACGAGTGCATTTATTTGGAGTCCTTGTTAAACAAAAAACACACAAACAAAAAAACACATGGTTATTTACTATTGTGAAATCTAGGTTTAACATTTCAAAGTGATTTCCTGGTAAATAATTCTTAGATTTCCACAAACTGTGAGTGTAGAGAAGGAAATGGCAACCCACTCCACTCTTCTTGCCTGGGAACTTCCATGGATAGAGGAACATGGTCAGCTCCAGTCTACAGGACTGTAAAGAGTGAGACACGACTGAGCGACTGGGCGCTATATTTTCCAGTGCATTGAAGATAGCAAACAGACATGTCTATGCGGTATGTAGCTATAAAAGGAAAAAAAAAAATGTTGAGCCTTATCTATTTCATATTAAGATTGTTTTCAATCCTTGTTTTACATAATTTTTATAGAAATATATTTATATCATTGACTCCATTTCTCCAGAAGAGGCTGAGGTGAAAAAGGTAAAATGTCTTCTCTTTCGTTGTTGTTGAGTCACCAAGTCACGGCTGACTCTCTGCGACCCCATGGACTGCAGCACGCCAGGCCTCCCTGTCCTCACCACCTCCTGGAGTTTGCCCAGCTTCATGTTCATTGCATCGGTGATGCTGTCCAGCCATCTCATCCTCTGACGCCCTCTTCTCCTTCTGCCCTCAATATTTCCCAGCATCAGGGACTTTTCCAGTGAGTCGTCTGTGGCCATCAGATGACCAAAATACTGGAGCTTCAGCATCATTCCTTCCATTGAATATTCAGGGTTGATCTCCCTTAAGATGACTGGTTTGATCTCCTTGCTGTCCAAGGGACTTTCAGGAGTCTTCTTCAGCACCACAGTTCAAAGGCATCAATTCTTTGGCCTTCTGCCTTCTTTACAGTCCAGGTCTCACAATCATATGTGACCAATAGCCTTGACTATACAGCCTTTTGTCAGCAGAGTAATGTCTCTGCTTTTCAACACACTGTCTAGGTTTGCCATCACTTTCCTGCCAAGAAGCAGTCGCTTCTGATCTCATGACTGGAGTCACTCTCTACAGTGATTTTGGAGCCCAAGCAAAGGAAATCTGTCACTCTTTCCACCTTCCCCCTTCTATTTTCCGTGCAGTAATGAGGCCAGATGCCATGATCTTAGTTGTTTTTTTTTTTTAATATTTAGTATTAAGCTGGCCATTTCACTCTCCTCCTTCACCCTCAAAAGGCTCTTTAGTTTCTCTTCACTTTCTGCCATTAGAGTGGTATCATCCATGTATCTGAGGTTGTTGACATTTCTCCCACCTATTTGGATTCCGGTTTGTAACTCACCCAGCCTGGCATTTCTCATGATGAGCTCACCATATTGGTTAAACAAACAGGGTAACAGCGGACAGCCCTGTCACACTCCTTTCTCGATCTTGAACTAATCAGTTGTTCCATACAGGGTTCTATCTACAGTCACACAATTAGCAGATGGCTAAATCTGTCTTCCCTGGTGGCTCAGACAATAAAAAATATGCCTGCAATGCAGGAGACACATGTTCAGTCCCTGGGTCAGAAAGATCCTCTGGAGGGAATGGCTACCCACTCCAGTATTCTTGACTGGAGAATCACAGAGGAACCTGGCAGGCTACAGTCCATGGAGTCACAAAGAGTCAGACATGACTGAGAGACTAAGCACACACACAGCACAAACCTGCACACACAGCACAAACCTGGCGTCAGATCATTCATTGTCTGTCTCGAAAATCCATTATATGCTGTACCTGCTTTTTGTCTGTCCAGTGGTCACCATAACACCTGGCACAAAATGTTTTGATGATGGAATACAACAACCAACACAAATGAAAACTAGGAAAGCAGAATTACTATATGTGCAGATGAAAGTAAAATATGGATGGATTGGGATTTAGCTATGCAAAACTGATCCTTCAGTCCTGGTGAAATTAATCCCCTTGGCATTGCCAGATGGAATGTGTCTGATATGCTTTTCCAAGTCTAAACAGACGATTTAAAGGCTTCTATCTTCTCCTTTGCAATACAGTTTATTGACCATTTCTCAATCAGAGTTGTCCAGGAAACTTTCAATTGCAGAAATATCTGGTCTGTTTTTTTTTTTTTTCTAGAAAGACAAATCAGTCAAATTTCTGTTCCCCACTTTGCGTGCACTTTCTAGGAGTTCTATTCCAAAGCTTACTGAGGTCAGTCCCTGAAAACAATATATTGTTCATAGATGTTTCAATTTATCAGTGGTTAGGTAGAAACCAGGAAATCAGAGGCAGATCCACTAATTCTGAAAACATATATCCACCATAAATACCAGGGCTTCCCTGATAGATCAGTTGGTAAAGAATCCACTTGCAATGTGGGAGACCTGGGTTCAATCCTTGGTTTGGGAAGATCCCCTAGAGAAGGAAAAAGCTATCCACTCCAGTATTCTGGCCTAGAGAATTCCATAGACTGTATAGTCCATGGAGTTGCAAAGAGTTGGACACAACTGAGCAGCTTTCACTTCGCTTCACTTCACCATAAATACCAAAAATGAGCAGGGCTGAATCAACTCAGAGCAGAGACCAAACTCTTTGTCATAAAGAAAATACTGCTTTTATAACACTGATCAACCAATTTTTGTGATTTATTTTGCTGAATTTATTGTATTTCTTGGCAGTGGTTACACTGTGTCAAAAGAACAGAGCTCATCATTGTAGCTTGATAAAGTAGTGTATTTTGTAGCAATTTGAGACTGGATTTATTTTTGGATTTCCTAGTGAGCTCATTGGAAAAGATGCATTTCATTTTAAGAAGGCAGTCTAGAAACAGTGACCACAGAACAGGTGTTTCTATGTTTGTTTTCATACTTACGGGAGTTTTAGATGAGAAAGAACTGGTTGCTTCCCAGTGATTTTGTTGCTTGCTTTACAAATGATGATTAGACTTCTATTCCACATAGAAGCCACTGCTGTTTAAATTTCCTTACATGTTTTGCACCTGTGCAAATAATTTACCTTAATACAGACCTTGTATGTTGTTTTTTAGAACTTTCTATTTAATAGCTATTAGGTATAATAACCCACTGTGTAACCTGGGCAGGTCTTTTAATCTTCTTAGGTCTTAATTTCTTCATCATGACATAGTGGAGTTTGGCCAGAGCATGAGCCAATGATCATGATACATCTATCAGGATATGGTCCCAAGGGCCTGGAGTTTAGCACATGATAAAATACAGACTCCACCTTCAATAAACTCACTGTATAGTGGGAAACAGAGACAAGCAAAGATGCTACACCTGAGAGGGATAAGTACTACACCTAAGAGATGGATGGGGTCTTATCAGAACAGGAAGGACATGGCCAACAGTTGAGGTGTGACAGGTATGAGAAGTCAGGAAATAAGTCACCAAAAAAGGGGATGACTTGACCTGCATTTTGAGGAATGAGTAGTAGTGGGTGGTTGTGAGGAGATGGGTAGTCTAGAAAAGGAAAGAAACAACAGCAGTAAAGAAATTGGTGATTTTTTTTTTTTTTTAAGTTGTAGAAGGAAGCATGATGCTGTTAGAGAGTACCATAGAGACAAGAAGATATGGAGAAGTTAGAGACTCCAGCACTGGCCAGACACTGTTCTGCCCCAGAAACCTACCGGGACTCCTGAGCTTTATGGCAAATGCAACAGGAAACCATTGAGGAATATTGAGTAGCATTAGATAATATCACAGGCTCCCCCAGTGGCTCAGATGGTAAAGAATCTGCCTGCAATGCAGAAGACCTGGGTTCGATCCCTGGCTTGGGAGGATCCCCTGGAGAAGGAAATGTCTACCTACTCCAGTATTCTTGCCTGGGAAATGCAATAGACAGAGGAACCTGCCAGTCGGTGAGGTCACAAAGAGTTGAACACTACTGAGGAACAAACACTTTTAACTTTTCAGATAATATCACCATTAGTCCACACATGTTAATTCTAAGGATTTCTATGATCTCATGTTTATGAACTACTGAATAAAAGTGAAGGTGAAAGTGAAGTTGCTCAGTCATGTCTGACTCTTTGCAACCCTGTGGACTGTAATGTACCGGGCTTCTCTGTCCATGGGATTCTGCAGGCAGACTACTGGAGTGGGTTGCCATTTCCTTCTCCAGGGGATCTTCCCGACCCAGGGATCAAACCTGGGTCTCCCGCATTGGAGGCAGACGCTTTAACCTCTGAGCCACCAGGGAAGCCCATGAATAAAAGTGAAAGACAAAAGCAAAACTGAAATATGGTAAACACCCTTCAGATTGAGGGTGTACCCCAACTGTCTCAGGTTTCGCTTTGATGTGTGATGGCCACACACCTTTGGAAATCTTCATCATGTGTCTTTATAGGTTTGACTTGTAACAAACCTCCTAGTTGATGCTTGATGAAAACATTATAAATTATGCGTATTTGGTCTGAAATCTTCTAAGTCCTTCTGATAATATACAGAGGGGTTATTTATTTATGTAATTTGTATCTGCTTATGTCCAACTCTTTGGGACCCCGTGGACTGTAGCCTACCAGGCTCTTCCCTCCATGGGATTCTCCAGGCAAGAATACTGGAGTGGGTTGCCATTTCCTTCTCCAGGGGCATTAAAATTACTAGAAATGAAATTTGTCTCAAGTGAACTAAACTTTGCTGGATCATCTCATATCTCCAAATCCTTGTGGTGTCTTTTTTTTCCTCTGAGGAACATGACTTACCTTCTCCATTCCCAAGAAGGTACTTGGCTTCACGACCTGACTGGCCTCTTGTCCAACAGGAAGTTGAAAAGTTTTCTAGTTACCGTAAGAATATCTCAGGTTGTGTGTGTCATCTTAGTGCCAGAAATTTACTGTTCCAATCATTCTTTTGGAATTTCAGCCCACTTTTTAAAACATTTTTGTTATATTGGAATACAGTTGATTTTCAATGTTGTGTTCCTTTCAGGTATACAGCAAAATGATTTAGTTATCCATATACATCTATTCTTGTTCAGATTTTTCCCACATAGGTTATTATTGGCAGCACAGTGCCCTGTGCTATACATGGGCCCTTGTTGATGATCTATTTTATATATAGTAGTGTATGTATGTTAATCTCAACCTCTTAATTTGCATCCCATCTTTTCCTTTGGTTACCATAAGTTTGTTTTATAATTCTGTGTGTCTGTTTCTGTTTTGGAAATAAGTTCATTTGTACCACTATTAATGTAAAATGCTATTATTATTCCACATTATATGCATATGAGTGATATCATATTTGTTTTTCTGTATGATTTATGATTTATAGATACTTTTAAATATGATAATCTCTATATCTCTCCATGTTACTTCAAGTGGCATTATTTCATTCCTTTTATGGCTGAGTAATATTTCATTGTATATCTGTACCACATCTTTATTTTTTATCTGTTGACAGAAATTCAGGTTGCTTCCATGTCTTGCTATTATAAATAGTGCTGCAGTGAGCACTGAGGTGCATTTATCTTTTCAAAGTATGGTTTTCTCCAGATATATGTCCACTTTTGAATCCTCAAAATCTTCCCATACTGATATTCAACATGTCCTTGCTTTTAATGAACATCCTTGCCTTGTCTCTCTGATTCTCAGAAGCCTCACTGTGGTTTTTATTTACCTAATTTGTACCTAGGAGGAAGTGATAAATACTCATACCTGCACATGGTAACCTTTGTTCTTATTTTCCCTTTAATTTCCAAGAAGAGTTTACAATGAGATTTTCCTTTCCAGCCTTCATTCAGGGCACTAATTACATTTTACACAGTTACTTTCAGTTAAAAGGAAATGCAACATCCTCTGCTTCCTGGAAATACATTGGGCAAATTGATTTTTAAATATATGCAATATATATGATAAATTAAATGGAGAACCATGGGATACTGACTACTAAGTATTGACATCAAGAAGTATCAGTTTTCTTAGGGGAAAATTTTAAGATTATGTAAAGAGCTCGGGAGATCAACTCCAATTCTCCCACTTCTAGTGTTTCTGTGACCTTGGGAAATTCAAGTAATCTTTCACCACAAGTACCATTATTTTGTAGATAAGTAAATGAAGATTTTGAAAGAATATTTTTAAAAGGTTGAGATCATTTACAAAGCACCTAGTACCAAGTGCATGACACATGTTAGAGGTTGATGTTTGGAAATTATTATTCGTTAATTCTTCACTCATTGGTATGGATATTCTTATGTCTATAAAAAGAAAAAGGATATTTTTACCTGATTTCATCCTCAAATTGAAAAATAAAAAATAGGTAGAAAATTGAGGATCAGAATCAAAGGAATACTCTTTTTAAATTGTTTAATGGTTCTCCTGTTTGTTTAAAAGGAAAAGAATTGTTCATATAGATTTCAATTTGCAAAGCTTTTTTTTTTGAACTCGTTGGAATCTTGCTAAAATTAAGGGGGAAAGAAAAGAAAACTCAAAACTCAAAGATAACTCGAAAAGATTGTCTTCCCACCTCAATGTTGCTCCCATGAAAAACTTAAATTCCCTACTCAGTGCTCCTTAAGCTCAGTGCTGACATATGTCTTTCAATCCTTCTCTGATTGTTCATATGCAATGTAACAGTGAATTCAAGTCTGAGCTATGGTTAATAGCAATATTTTAATGTCACCCAGTATTTTAGTATGCTATAGTCTCTAGAAGAAAATGAACTTTCATTAAAATATAAATGTCTTTTATATACAGCCTCAACCAGATTCTTGACTACTATTTCAATACATTTATTTCAAGCATAATCAAATTCTGAGAAAATTGGTTGGTATAGTGAATAACGGCAGAGTTATCCATCCTGTTGAATTTTAATTCATTGTCCTAAGTAAACCTGAAATTGGCAGTGTGATTAGAGTGCAAAGTCAACCACTGAAATGAACATGTATAATTTGGAATTATTTTTATCACAGTGTCTCCCTAAGAACATTGGACAAAACAGTTACCAAATAATTTTTCTTTTAGAAGCTTGAGTATTCAGAGTACTGTTGTCTGCAGTTAATATGTGTTTCCATGTCAGGACATTGATCTAGTTAGTCATTTACATTGTATAAGAAAATCAATAAATATTTTAAATACTTTTATGATTAGTATCAGTAAGACAATAATTTTTATGCTTAATTATACATGATACGCTTGCACATACATTATACTATTATAGAATCCATGGAATGAGCTAAGCAAATACACTGATCTCCATTTTACAGATAAAGAAACAGGTATAAAGTAGTGATGACTTAATCTAACTTCTCAGAAGGGATTGTTCAACTGGGTGAAGCATGTGCCCACAGGTGGGCAAATACTGTCATTCTTATAGGACATACTTGAACCAAAAGACTCTGATATAACTGAGACCCTACTTGTAAATAATCACACTTAAGAGTTATCATGCTAAATAAATAAAACCAGCCTTTTTCTGAGGGAATGATTTTAATTTCAATGGCATAATGTTCCATCTTCAGAAAATTAAAGACAGGGTGATGAAGTGAAAGTCACTCAGCCTTGTCTGACTCTTTGCGATCCCAGAGACTGTAGCTCTCAAGTTTCCTCCATCCATGGGATTCTTCAGGCAAGAATGCTTGAGTAGCCTTTCCCTTCTCCAGGGGATCTTCCCAACCCAGGGATCAAACCCTGATCTCAGGCATTGCAGGCAGATTCATTACCATCTGAACCACCAAGGATATTAAAGCAATAATATTCCTGGGCAAGGGGGATGAAAAGGTGTATAAATAGCAAATTGTGCCTGCAACAGCAACAAGAATAATATGGACTGGAAAACCAACGTGACCTGTTATTCACCATTAAAGTTCCACATTATGGATGTAGGCAAGCGCAACATTTAACAAGAAATTGTATTCATATTTAGTGTGTTCATCTAAACTGTTTCTAAGCCTCTGGCCTGTAGCAATAGAATTATGTCTCTGTCAGTGTCTTGCTGTTAGGAAGTTAGGTTAAATGATTCAGTTCAGGACAAAGAGAATCAGAGCTTTGTTACTGTCTATGCTAATAGAGAAGGGCAAAAAGGCAAAGTTACTCAATATACTGTAAGGTTATGACAGGAAGGAGAGAGTATGGGATGAGATAGAAAGACTGAATCAAATGATTGAAAATATTTTCTCCTGAGACACAGAAGTAAGACATTTTAACAGGTTGTATGTTCTCATGGTCTCTCCTTTTCATTTATTTAGAACAATAAAGAAATTTTTAAAAACTGAAAAATTATGAAACTACAGAAAGTTATACAGAGGTAAAGAGAAATCCCCGCTAACTATTATAAGACTCTGCCCCTCTGACTATCTCTGGTGGGAATGTGAAGACCATTGATCTTGAAGTCAGGATGCCTCGTTGGAGTGGAAGCTCAGTCACTTGTCAACTTTTTAACCTTGGGTAACTTTACCAAACTCCACTGTATCACAACTGTCTTATGTGTAAAACTGGGGATAATAATAGTACCTACCTTATTAGACTATTATGAAGGCTAAGTAAGTGACTATTTGGAAGTACACCAAGAAGTTCCACGCATATATTCTAAGAGTAAGAAAGATGTTTGATGTATTCATAATTATAACCAGTAATAGTAAATATGGCAGATCACAGTATTGTTTCCAACTAGTCTGAATATTCACTCCTGATTTGTACAAGAGCATTATTCATCCCCTTTCATTATAATGTTGTTTCAGTATCTCCTGAAAGGACAGTACTGCCCTACCCATCTCAACTTGCTTTGGCCAAAAGAAATGTAAGCAGATATGACATACACCATTTTAAACAGAGCCTCAAAATCCATTGTTTGTTCATTCTGATACTTTTGGTATTTTCCCTCGCCCATGATAACAGCAGGTCTAAAATAGACTGCTTCCGTGACTCATATCCCTTTCAGACAAAAAAACATGCGAATGAAATAAAGTAACAAAGATTTTTTAAAGATCTCTATTACTCCAGCAAGGGGCTTCCCTGGTGACTCAGATGGTAAGGAACCCCCCTCTCCCTGGGTCAGGAAAATTCCCTGGAGAAGGGAATAGCAACCCACTCCAGAATTTTGCCTGCAGAATCCCATGGACAGCGGAGCCTTGTGGGCTATAGTTCATGGGGTCTCAAAGAGTTGGACATGACTGAGTGATTGATACTTTACTCCAGCAAAGTTGACAAATACAATAAACACACATATATATGTGTATAAATGAATGAATTAATAACATAATATTGGGTTATTTTAAAACTGTAATCCTTGATTATTTAGATCTTAGATTACACACACACACATATAATTCTGTAAGTTGCTTTTTTTTCACTTGGCTTATGAGTATAGTTTCCTCATAACATTAAATAGCCTTTGCAAATATTAGAGCTTCTCAGTTCAGTCGCTCAGTCGTGTCCAACTCTTTGCGACCCCATGAAGTGCAGCATGCCAGGCCTCTCTGTCCGTTACCAACTCCCAGAGTTCACTCAGACTTAAGGCCATCTAGTCAGTGATGTCATCCAGCCATGTCATCCTCTGTCATCCCCTTCTCCTTCTGCCCCCAATCCCTCCCAGCATCAGAGTCTTTTCCAATGAGTCAACTCTTCACATGAGGTGGCCAGGGTACTGGAGTTTCAGTTTAGCATCATTCCCTCCAAAGAAATCCCAGGGCTGATCTCCTTCAGAATGGACTGGTTGGATCTCCTTGCAGTCCAAGGGACTCTCAAGTCTTCTCCAACACCACAGTTCAAAAGCCTCAATTCTTTGGCGCTCAGCCTTCTTTACAGTCCAACTCTCACATCCATTAGAGCTTATAGGTAACTTTAAATAGCCACTAGAAGCCTGTAAGTGGTAATAATAATAATAATTGTAATGATAATTACACTTATCTGATAGTGCACTATCAGATAAGTGTAATTATGTGCATGCTGTTGCTTCAGTCGCATCCGACTCTCTGCAGCCCTGTGGATTGTAGCCTACCAGGCCCTTCTGCTGATGGGCCAACTCTCACATCTAATGGATGTGAGAGTTGGACTGTAAAGAAGGCTGAGCGCCAAAGTATTGAGGCTTTTGAACTGTGGTGTTGGAGAAGACTTGAGAGTCCCTTGGACTGCAAGGAGATCCAACCAGTCCATTCTGAAGGAGATCAGCCCTGGGATTTCTTTGGAGGGAATGATGCTAAACTGAAACTCCAGTACCCTGGCCACCTCATGTGAAGAGTTGACTCATTGGAAAAGACTCTGATGCTGGGAGGGATTGGGGGCAGAAGGAGAAGGGGATGACAGAGGATGACATGGCTGGATGACATCACTGACTAGATGGCCTTAAGTCTGAGTGAACTCTGGGAGTTGGTAACGGACAGAGAGGCCTGGCATGCTGCACTTCATGGGGTCGCAAAGAGTTGGACACGACTGAGCGACTGAACTGAGAAGCTCTAATATTTGCAAAGGCTATTTAATGTTATGAGGAAACTATACTCATAAGCCAAGTGAAAAAAAAGCAACTTACAGAATTATATGTGTGTGTGTGTAATCTAAGATCTAAATAATCAAGGATTACAGTTTTAAAATAACCCAAATATTATGTTATTAATTCATTCATTTATACACATATATATGTGTGTTTATTGTATTTGTCAACTTTGCTGGAGTAAAGTATCAATCACTCAGTCATGTCCNGTGGTACATATACACAATGGAGTATTACTCAGCTATTAAAAAGAATACATTTGAATCAGTTTTAATGAGGTGGATGACGCTGGAGCCGATTATACAGAGTGAAGTAAGCCAGAAAGAAAAACATCAATACAGTATACTTACACATATATATGGAATTTAGAATGATGGTAATGATAAACCTGTACGCAAGACAGCAAAAGAGACACAGTTGTATAGAATGGCCTTTTGGACTCTGTGGGAGAGGGAGAGGGTGGGATGGGTTGGCAGAGTGGCAATGTAACATGTGTGATATCATAAGCGAAACGAATAGCCAGTCCAGGTTTGATGCAGGATGCAGGATGCTAGGGACTGATGCACGGGGATAATCCAGAGAGAGGGTGTGGGGCGGGAGGGTGGAGGTGGGGGTCGGGATTGGGAGTTCATGTACACTCATGGCTAATTCATGTCAATGTGTAACAAAACGAATACAGTATTGTAAAGCAAAACAAACTAAAAAATAAAAATTAATTAAAAAAATATATAGTGTATTTAAGCAGAGTCATGCAAATCCATATTGTGATGTTTGGGAAAGTGATGACTCTAAAGTCAACAAAATTTGTCTGTAATAAAGTCAAACATATTAACATATCTAAATAAAGTAGAAAAAGGAATGACACAGAGGCTGAAATGATCAGTGCCTGTCCAGAAAGTGCTCAGTGCTTACCCAATAGATCTGAGTATAACAGTTCCTTTGGCAGTTCATCCTGAGGATGAATTATTTGCCTCTACGGTTTCCCAGGTAGCTTAGTGATAAAGAATCCATCTGCCAGCGCAGGAGCTGCGGGAGACGTGGGTTCTCTCCCTGGGTAGGAAGATCCCCTGGAGTAGGGCACGGCAGCCTGCTCCAGTATTCTTGCCTGAGAATCCCATCAGCAGAAGGGCCTGGTAGGCTACAATCCACAGGGCTGCAGAGAGTCGGATGCGACTGAAGCAACAGCATGCACGCATGCAAGACTGCTTTACCTAATACTAAGACTGGCCACATAGTCGTGGCATCAGTTAACACGGTTGTAGAAAGGAAGTAACTGGGTAATATTAAAATGTTAAGGATTCATCATGGAATATTTATAGATTCATTGGAGTTTTAATTCTTATTCTACCTTCGTGAAGGTGGAACATATCACTATCATGCAGCGTGTACAAGCTTAGTCACATCCAGCTCTTTCCCAACACTATGGACTGCAGTCTGCCAGAGAAAGAAACGGCAACTCACTCCAGTATTCTTGCCTGGGAAATCCCATGGATGTAGGAGCCTTATGGGCTACAGTTCATGGGGTTGCAATAGAGTCAGACACAATTTAGTGACCAAAAAATAGTCCTTTGTATACTATATATTCACTACCTCTTCCTTATCCATTCCTCTATCCATGCTATTGTAACTGTTCCTGGCTATTGTAAACAGTTCTCCTATGAACACTGGAATGCTTATATCTTTTCAAATTATGGTTTTATTTTCTGGGTTTATACCTAGGAGTAGGATTACTGGATCATATAAGAGCTCTATTTTTAGAACTTTAAAGAATCTCCATACTCTTCTCCATAGTGGCTGTATCAATTTACAGTCCTACCAATAGGGCAGGAGAGTTCCCATCTCTTCCCACCCTCTCTAGCATTTATTGTTTGTAGATTTTTTGATGATGGCCATTCTAGCAGGTGTGAGGTGAAAGTTCACTGTAATTTGAGTTGCATTTCTCTAATAATTAGTGATGTTTAACATCTTTTCATGTGCCTCTTGGCCATCTGTATGTCTTCTTTGGGGAAATATCTGTTAGATCTTATAGGAGCTTGTTTGTTGTATATTTAATATATCAACTAATCCTTGTTATGATTAATGTTCATCAAACATCAAATTGATATCATCAAGTTACAGTTTCCCAGGCTTAAAATGGGGATAATAAGTATTGTTTGGCAGTCCAGTGGTTAAGACTGTTTTCATTGCTGAGGGCCCCAGTTCAATCCCTGGTCAGGGAACTAAGATCCCACAAGTCACATGATGGGGCCAAAAAAAAAATATGGGGGTAATAGAATCTGCTTTAAGAAGTATTTATAAAGATTAAATAATACCATTCAAACATAATTCTTAGTACAGAATCTGGCAGATAGTAATGAACATCTTAAGTGCTTCACATGGACTAACATTTAATACTTCAAAGTTCCTTGAACAAGAAATCTAACATGAGAAACCCCATGATTAACCACTATCAGACTGCCATTTATTATTTTTTTTCTTTAATTAATTTTTATTTTTTAGTTTGTTTTGCTTTACAATACTGTATTCGTTTTGCTACACATCGACATGAATCAGCCACGAGTGTACATGGCCATTTATTATTTAAACAACACTGGCCATGTCACTTAATCACTCTGCCTTCCTCATCTCATTTGTATGTTGTAAATAATAATAATAACAACCTCTGAGTTGAAGTACTGCTTGTAAAGACTTTAGAAGCCTGCCTAGAAAAAGTGAGCACTCAACAAATTTTAACTAACTATTAACAGTGTTAAAAGGAATCAGTTTCACACAAAAGTAAATACCTATTCACTTTACATGTTTATTTATCACTTTCTGATCATCATCATAATTATATATGTATACATGTAATAGGGAATGTCATCCAACAAGTGGGGAAACATGACCATGTATTAAGTTCCTACTGAATAATAGGCACTGAACATATACTGTACTGACTTATGTGATATTCTACCATAATCTTTTAAGCCAGTGTTATTATATGAACTGAAGAAAAAATGTCAACAGGATATGAGAGGTTAAACAGGATATGATGATGAAAATGCATCAAATAAGTATAGTCACATCAAGTCTTGGACTTTTATGTCAGGATATCCATACCTTTTCCACTACACCTATAAAAATGAGATTTATCCATAATGGCAACGTGAAAGCATGTCTTTTCAAATCATCAAATCTGGTACATTAGTGTGAAACCACTTTCAAACTGGAATGAGCATGAGGTGCTGTGATCGGAAAGTGTATGCATCCATTACAATCTGTCATCTGCTTTTCCTGGTGAAAAAATGACAATTCTAAGTATGTCTATCCCCATCATTGAAGGTAGGCAAAGAAATAACAAACTGTGATGACCCAGGAAGAGATTAGATACAAAAATATACTAATAGAAAGATGGGGAAATGTATACTTTTTTTCCATTTTAGATATATCCATTTGGTTTAAAAATAAAGTTCCAATCAATAATTGTCATGAAAATGTATGCATTTTCCCGATGTTGAAAATATTTGTGGATGTGCTTTGTTCACAATGGACTTTTTTATTAAAAGGAAGTATTCTAGTTTTTCCTCTAGAGAATAATTTAAGTACCCTAAAATTAATTCATGGTAATTATATAATTCATTGAAGACTTTTAGAACTATGAAATGCTAACAACACTCCAGCTTTAGAATATTTCTACCAACCTTAGAGGTTTCCCATGTATCTTTTTAGTGTGTGTCCATTTCCTCAACCGACCTCAGATAAATCATACAAGATGCATTTGTTGTTGTCTAGCTTTACATTTAGCATATTTTTGAGGTTCTTCCACGTTGTAGAATGTATAGGTAGTTTGTTCACGTGCGTTGCCAAATGGTATCCAATTGTATGAATATATCATGTGTTGTCTATCCAGTCTTTAGTTGGTGTACATGTGGGCATGCTTTTTATTTCTCTTGGTTATATCCTAAGAATGAAATTGTTGATTCATGTGCTAAATTCACATTGGACTTCTGGAGAAACGCCCAAACTATTTTTCAAAGTGGCTACCCCATTTTACATTCTCAACAGCAATTGCATGAAGGTTCTTGTGTCCCCACCTCCTCACTAACACTTGTTATTTTTTGCATATATCTGTTAAAGATGTTTACATCTATGTCAGTAGAAATAGCATAGTTTAGTTGTGATAAATTTGTCTGAATTGGTATCAGGATAATATTGGCCTCATAGAGTAAGTAAGGAACTCTTGTTTCCTAAAAGATTTAGTGAAGGCTTATCAGTGTTTATTTTTTAAATGTTTGGAAGAACTCACCACTGAAGCCATTCGTTTCTTTGTGAGTAGATATTCCATTACTCATTCAGTTTCTTTACTTGTTATAGGTCTGTTCATAAGTTGTAGAGTAGAAGTGTTTGAGTGGGTGGAAGAGGCGTGCTCCACCACGAGCAGTGGAAGAAGGACTTGCAAAATGAGGATGAAAGCATACACATACGTATAGAGGCAAGAAAGTACTTTACCTAGATTCTGTATTCCATGTGGTTGGGGAGCCCAGAAAAGGAAGACTGTCATGAGCCATGAATATAGTACAGTCAAAATAAAGTAAACCTCTCTTATTTTCATTTTGTGTAAATTAAAGGCATCAACAAAATGTATTCTGCTGCTGCTAAGTCACTTCAGTCGTGTCCAACTCTGTGTGACCCCATAGATGGCACCCACCAGGCTCCCCCGTCCCTGGGATACTCCAGGCAAGGACACTGGAGTAGGTTGCCATTTCCTTCTCCAATGCAGGAAAGTGAAGTCGCTCAGTAGTGTCCAACTCTTCATGACCCCATGGACTACAGCCCACCAGGCTCCTCCATCCATGGGATTTTCCAGGCAAGAGTACTGGAGTGGGGTGCCATTGCCTTCTCCTAAAATGTATTCAGTTATTTTCAATTAACCACATATGTCACTAACTTATAAGAAATTTATAAGAAGACAATAGTATCTGAAAATTCAAACAAGGATTAAGATTATTAATGAGTGACTAACCACATTTTTTGATGATTGTTTTGGTAATGAGAATATTTTAAAGTAAAAATGTGAGTGGTAGCCCCTAAACATTAATATTTTAGGCAGTAGGGAAAACAATGACTCATGAAAGATGTCCATGACCAAGTCCCCCACACCTGTAAAAATGTTACCTTATATGTCAACAGAAATTTTATAGATGTGATTGAAGTTAAGATCTTGAGGTAGGAAGAATATTATGGGTTATCCAAATGGGCACAATGGGCCAAATGAATTCTTAAAATCAGAAAAACAGCACTGAACCATTCTTATTACTGCATACGTATGCAAGATAGATAGCCAGTGGCAGTTTGCTATATGATGCAGGGAACCCAGAGCTGGTACTCTATGACAACCTAGAGATGTGGGAGGGGGAAGGAGGTGGATGAGGAGTACAAGAGGGAGGGAACATATATATACCTCCGGCTGATTCATGTTGATGTATGGCAAAAACTATCACAATATTGTAAAGTAATTATCTTAAAATTAAAATTAAAATATAAATTAAAAACAAAAGTCTTTCCCAGCTTTGGTCAGGGGGAGATACAATAGAGAAGAATCATCACAGAGATATAAATTTTTCTGGCTTTGAATATGGACAAAAGGAGCTGAGTGCCAAGGAATGTGGGGAGCCTCTAGGAGGTTAAAAAAAAAAGGAAATGGATTCTGAAAAAAAGGACCTGTATCAATTTTTTGTTCTTCCAAACTGTATGATGATGAATTTGCATTGTTTTAGGCAACCAAGTTTGTGGCAATTTGTTACAGTAGCAATGGAAAATATACAGTAACTATCCAAAGTGTGTAAAAATTGGCCCATATGTTCTTAGGCTTATTGCTGGAAGTGGTATTGAAAGTAAAAGTGAAGTCACTCAGTCCTATCCGACTCTTTGCGACCCCGAGGACTGTAGCCCACCAGGCTCCTCCCTTCATGGGATTCTCCAGGTAAGAATACTGGAGTGGGTTGCCATTTCCTTCTCCAGGGGATCTTCCTGACCCAGGGATTGAACCCAGCTCTCCCACCTTGCAGGCAGACGCAGGCAGATGCTTTAACCTCTGAGCCACCAGGGAAGTAGTATTAAATGCAGCTAAAACCCATGGTTACACGAAATATCAGACACCATCAGCACAATGTGTGTGACTTGGTCACATAAATGAGGTCTTTATTTGCCATCTTCTGCCAAGAAAACCCAGCAGTAAATTATGAGCACATATTTTTCTATGTATATACACAGTCTTCTACTTTGAATGACATTTTAAGTCACTCATTTCAAAGACTTTCCTCCCCAGTATTCTGTTTTTCACAAAAGACTCATTGTTTCCCCCTCCATCTTGAGGTGGGGTTTCACACTGAATTGTTCACCTGTGACCTGACTCTGGAAATGTCTTTTAAGACTGGGCATAGAATGCACATTCTTTCCACTTCAGTATCTCTTCATTTGAATTTTAATACAAAGCTTCTATTGGAAAATTGTTATATACTGATAAATCTTTCCATTTTTTTTCTAACTCTAAATCTCTGTATTGATTTCTCACACCCCCTTCTAATCAATTTTTTTAATGCAAGAAAATTCTTGATCTGGTCTTTTATTTTTCTCTTGCTCCAACTTGACCCTGTTATCATGAGCTTTAGCCTTTAGTCATTTAACTCTCTATGCTCTCTAGGGATATCACCTAAGATTTTTTTTTTTAATTTACAATTACATTTATCTTTTTAAGATGAGAAATGGTATATACCATTCAAGCAGCCCAACCAGTCTATTGCTTATAACTCACCTGTCAAATGAGGATACTGCCAGATACTTTCTGAAGCCCTTATATATACTATAGATTTCAGTATAATAAAATGATGTAATTATATCCATATATGGATGGAGGAGCCTGGTGGGGTGCAGTCCATAGGGTCACTTGGAGTCGGACACGACTGAGCGACTTCACTTTCACTTTTTCACTTTCCTGTATTGGAGAAGGAAATGGCAGCCCACTCCAGTGTTCTTGCCTGGAGAATCCCAGGGATGGGGGGGCCTGGTGGGCTGCCATCTCTGGGGTCACACAGAGTCGGACGCGACTGAAGCGACTTAGCAGCAACAGCAGCAGCATAAGTGTGTAGGGTGTCCCAGATGGCGCTAGTGGTAAAGAACCCACCTGCCACTGCAGGAGATATAAGAAACATGGTTTCAGTCCCTGGGTAGGGAACATCCCCTGGAGAAGGGCATGGCAACTACTTCAGTATTCTTATGGAGAGAATACCATGGTGAAAGGAGGCTGGCAGCCTGCAGTCCATAGGGTTGCACAGAGCTGGACATGACGCAGCAACATAGCATGTATGAATGCATGTATAGATATTGATATGCATACACAACTTTCAAGTTTTTTTTTTTTTTTTAACCAGGCTGTGGATACAATTGTTAGGATTTTGTAATTTTCTAGTAAGTATACTTATTAGATCTTATTTAATTTTATATTTTAGCACTGTATTTGCTCCCAATTTAAATACTATGTGAATGTTGAAATATCTGACACATGAAGAAAAAGAAAACATGGAAGTTTTTAAAATCAAATAAAAAGTATGAAATAAAACTCAATAAATACTTAGAGATAAAGTGATACTTAAATACAGTTGAAGTAACAGAAGTAATGGCTAATTCTACAAGCTTCTCACAGCAAATAAAGATCATATTTCACATATAAACCTCGAATAGCCAAAGCCATCTTGAGAAAAAAGAATGGAACTGGAGGAATCAACCTGCCTGACTTCAGGCTTTACTACAAAGCCACAGTCATCAAGACTGTATGGTACTGGCACAAAGACAGAAATATAGATCAATGGAACAAAATAGAAAGCCCAGAGATAAATCCACCTATGGACACCTTATCTTCGACAAAGGAGGCAAGAATATACAGTGGATTAAAGACAATCTTTTTAACAAGTGGTGCTGGGAAAACTTGTCAACCACTTGTAAAAGAATGAAATTAGATCACTTTCTAACACCATACACAAAAATAAACTCAAAATGGATTAAAGATCTAAATGTAAGACAAGAAACTATAAAACTCTTAGAGGAGAACATAGGCAAAACACTCTCTGACATAAATCACAGCAGGATCCTCTATGATCCACCTCCCAGAATACTGGAAATAAAAGCAAAAATAAACAAATGGGATCTAAATAAACTCAAAATGGATTAAAGATCTAAATGTAAGACAAGAAACTATAAAACTCTTAGAGGAGAACATAGGCAAAACACTCTCTGACATAAATCACAGCAGGATCCTCTATGATCCACCTCCCAGAATACTGGAAATAAAAGCAAAAATAAACAAATGGGATCTAATTAAAATTAAAAGCTTCTGCACAACAAAGGAAACTATAAGAAAGGTGAAAAGACAGCCTTCTGAATGGGAGAAAATAATAGCAAATGAAGCAACTGACAAACAACTAATCTCAAAAATATACAAGCAGCCTACCATTCTTTAAAATTGTCATTGATTTTCATCACTTTCCAAATAATTCTTACTTTTTTTTTCACCTGATAGATTATTCCATATCCATGTCATTTGACTTCTAATATGTATCTTTAAAATACTTTAGTTGCTGAGAAACGTTACAGCAAAGTTCATCAGACTTATGACCATATTTCTTCTGCATCTCAATCCCTAAGTTGACTTAACCATAAAATTTCTCATTTATTTTAATCTTCCAGATTTTTCAGATCTCTGTTTATTTCTGTGAGCTTTAATCACTTGTTCACCTAACTGCCTACACTTTTAAAATGACTCATGGTATAAACAAAGATTGAAGATGATGGACATTGCTTTCTTTGTTAACACTCTATCAGAACTATGGAATGCTTTGAGTATGGGCACATTTAAATAAGGTTCACATCTATATTAAAAAGAAATTCACTTAAATTGGATTTTATTCACTTTTAAAAACCAAAATTCATTTTATGCCTTGTCCTGTATTATTATTGTTATCTAAGATAAATGGTACCAGGACAAGAAATGTAAATGAAATAGGAACTAGAGATTTATGGTAAATAGTAGGGGCATGGGAGTGAAGAAGGAAGGTTTAGTAAGACTTTATTATGAAAAGTATTAAACCAAATGCTATTTAAAGACAGGTTATAATTTAAACTGTAGGAATAACGAAAATCAACAAAGAGTGAATAACATTTTTTTTTCTTTTTTGTGATTTCTAATACAGTTGATAACACAGTATAATATCCTGTCCTTAATGTTTAACTTTCTAGCATGCTTTTTAAAAGGTTCTTTCTTTGCAAAAATATTCACAGCACTTTTTCCAGCTTTCCCAATGGCCTTTCCAATCCTTTGATATTAAAATTATTATTGTTTGTAGTACCCAATGAATCATTATCCATTTTCTCTATTTTATTTTAACTGGTCTAACTGGCTTTATGTGTGACTTGAGTAGTATTCAAATATCACTTTCATTAACTTCATGAAATTCTGCATTTCCCATTATTGACTTTGAGTTAATTTGAATTACATTATTTATTGCCATAAATAGCATCCCAAAGAACATATGCATTTACATCATCCAGTGATTAAGGAAAGACTGAAAGCAGAACTTTGCTCATTATGGGTAATGACGCATCTTTTTCTTTTTTCTTTTTTTTTTTTTACAATTTTTAAAATTATTTTTAATTGGATGATATTGCTTTACAATGTGGTGTAGGTTTCTGCCATACAAGAACATGAATCAGCCATAAGTACACATATGTCCCTTCCATCTTGAACCTCCCTTCCACATCCCACCCCTCTAGGCTGTCACAGACACTGGGCTGAGCTTTCTATGTTGTACAGCAACTTTCCATTAGCTATCTGTTTTACATATGGTAATATGTATGTTTCAGTGCTACTGTCTCAATCCGTCCCACGCTTTCCTTGCCCCAGTTTCTCCTCAGTCTGTTCGTTATATCTGCATCTCTGTTCCTACCCTGCAAATTGGTTCATCAGTACCATTTTTCTAAATTCCATATATAGCATTAATACGCTGTATTTGTTTTCTTCTTTCTGAGTTACTTCACTTGGACAGGCTTTAGTGCTGAGCTAGGAAGAATATTTGAGCAGGCCACAATCAGTGAGTGATGAATGCAGTAAGTATTTCATGATGTGAGAACTTTGGCTTGAGTGATGAATATTCAGGTAATGAGGACTCTGTTTTGTCTTTAGTATTCTGGATAAGGAACTGTGGCTTTCTGGGTGGCAAATTCTAATTTTTTCAAGTTTAATATAAAACTTCCTATCTGACATAAAGTCATCAACTATATATTTATTTCAAGTACCATAAAAATGTATATGTGACCAAGGAAACCATAAATGAAAGAGACACATGTACCCCAATATTCATTGCAGCACTGTTTACAATAGCCGGGATATGGAAGCAACCTAGATGTCCATCAGCAGATAAAAGGATAAGAAAGCTGTGGTACGTATACACAATGGAATATTACTCAGCTATTAAAAAGAATGCATTTGAATCATTTCTAATGAGGTGGCTGAAACTGGAGCCTATTATACAAGTGAAGTAAGTCAGAAAGAAAAACACCAATACAGTATATTAACATATATATGGAATTTAGAAAGATGGTAAAATGAACCTATATGCGAGACAGCAAAAGACACACAGATGTAAAGAACAGACTTTTGGACTCTGTGGGAGAAGGTGAGGGTGGGATGACTTGAGAAGATAGCATTAAAACATGTATATTATAATATGTGAAATAAATCGCCAGTCCAGGTTCGATGAATGCGACAGGGCAGTCAGGGCCACTGCACTGTGATGACCCTGAGGGATGGGATGGGGAGGGAGATAGGGGGGAGGCGGATCAGGATGCGGGAAATATATATACCCATGGCTGATTCATGTCAATATATGGCAAAAACCACTACAATATTGTAAAGTAATTCAGTTCTCTTCAGTTCAGTCGCTCAGTCGTGTCCAAATCTTTGCAACCCCATGAACTACAGCACGCCAGGCCTCCCTGTCCATCAACTCCTGGAGCCACCCAAACCAGTGTCTTTTGAGTTGGTGATGCCATCCAACCATCTCGTCCTCTGTTGTCCCCTTCTCCTCCTGCTCTCAATCTTTCCCAGCATAAGGGTCTTTGCAAATGAGTCGGCTCTTTACGTCAGATGGCCAAAGTATTACAGTTTCAGCTTCAACATCAGTCCTTCCAGTGAACACCCAGGACTGATGTCCTTTAGGATGGACTGGTTGGATCTCCTTGCAGTCCAAGAAACTCTCAAGAGTCTTCTCCACAGTTAAAAAGCATCAATTCCTTGGTGCTCAGCTTTCTTTATACTCCAACTCTCATGTCCATACATGACCAATGGAAAAACCATTGCCTTGACTAGATGGACCTTACTCGGCAAAGTAATGTCTCTGCTTTTTAATATATTCTCTAAGTTGGTCATAACTTTCCTTCCAAGGAGTAAGTGTCTTTTAATTTCATGGCTGCAGTCACCATCTGCAGTGATTTTAGAGCCCAGAAAAATAAAGTCTGACACTGTTTCCCCATCTATTTCCCATGAAGTGATGGGACCAGATGCCATGATCTTCATTTTCTGAATGTTGAGATTTCAGCCATCTTTTTAAGTCTCTTCTTTCATCAAGAGACTCTTTAGTTTCTCTTCACTTTCTGCCATAAGGGTGGTGTCATCAGCATATCTGAGGTTATTGATATTTCTCCCAGCAATCTTGATTCCAGCTTGTGTTTCTTCCAGTCCAGCATTTCTCATGATGTACTCTGCATAGAAGTTAAATAAGCAGGGAGACAATATACAGCCTTGACGTCCTCCTTTTCCTATTTGGAACCAGTCTGTTGTTCCATGTCCAGTTCTAACTGTTGCTTCCTGACCTGCATACAGATTTCTCAAGAGGCAGATCAGGTGGTTTGGTATTCCCATCTCTTTCAGAATTTTCCAGTTTATTGTGATCCACTTAGTCAAAGGCTTTGGCATAGTCAATAAAGCAGAAATAGATGTTTTTCTGGAACTCTCTTGCTTTTTCCATGATCCAGCAGAGTTGACAATTTGATCTCTGGTTCCTCTGCCTCTTCTAAAACCAGCTTGAACATCTGAAAGTTCATGGTTCACGTATTGCTGAAGCCTGGCTTGGAGAATTTTAAGCATCACTTTACTAGCCTGTGAGATGACTGCAATTGTTCAGTAGTTTGAGCATTCTTTGGCCTTGCCTTTCTTGACCTTTTCCAGTCCTGTGGCCACTGCTGAGGTTTCCAAATTTGCTTTCTTATTGAATGCAACACTTTCACAGCATCATCTTTCAGGATTTGAAAGAGCTCAACTGGAATTCCATCACTTCCACTAGCTTTCCCTAGTGTTGCTTCCTAAGGCCCACTTGACTTCACATTCCAGGATGTCTGGCTCTAGGTGAGTGATCACACCATCATGATTATCTGGGTCGTGAAGATCTTTTTTGTACAGTTCTTCTTTGTATTCTTGCCACCACTTCTTAATATCTTCTGCTTCTGTTAGGACCCTACCATTTCTGTCCTTTATTGAGCCCATCATTGCATGAAATGTTCCCTTGGTATCTCTAATTTTCTTGAAGAGATCTCTAGTCTTTTCCATTCTGTTGTTTTCCTCTATTTCTTTTCATTAATCACTGAGGAAGGCTTTCTTACTCTCCTTGCCATTCTTTAGAACTCTGCATTCATATGTGTATATCTTTCCTTTTCTCCTTTGCTTTTTGCTTCCCTTCTTTTCAAAGATATTTGTAAGGCCTCCTCAGACAGCCATTTTGCTTTTTTGCATTTGTTTTTCTTGAGGATGGTCTTGATTCCAGTCTCCTGTACAACTCATGTACCTCCATCCATAGTTCATCAGGCACTCTATCAGTTCTAGTCCATTAAATCTGTTTCTCACTTCCACTGTATAGTCATAAGGGATTTGATTTAGGGTTAGCCTCCAATTAAATGTTAATTTTAAAAATGTGTAATGTATAAAAAATTTTTCAGTTCAGTTCAGTTCAGTCGCGCAGTCGTGTCCGACTCTTTGCGACCCCATGAATCGCAGTACGCCAGGCCTCCCTGTCCATCACCAACTCCCGGAGTTCACTCAGACTCACGTCCATTGAGTCTGTGATGCCATCCAGCCATCTCATCCTCGGTCGTCCCTTTCTCCTCCTGCCCCCAATCCCTCCCAGCATCAGGGTCTTTTCCAATGAGTCAACTCTTCGCATAAGGTGCCCAAAGTACTGGAGCTTCAGTTTTAGCATCATTCCTTCCAAAGAAATCCCAGGGTTGATCTCCTTCAGAATGGACTGGTTGGATCTCCTTGCAGTCCAAGGGACTCTCAAGAGTCTTCTCCAACACCACAGTTCAAAAGCATCAATTCTTCGGCGCTCAGCCTTCTTCACAGTCCAACTCTCACATCCATACATGACCACAGGAAAAACCATAGCCTTGACTAGACGGACCTTAGTCGGCAAAGTAATGTCTCTGCTTTTGAATATACTATCTAGGTTGGTCATAACTTTTCTTCCAAGGAGTAAGCGCCTTTTAATTTCATGGCTGCAGTCACCATCTGCAGTGATTTTGGAGCCCAAAAAAACAAAGTCTGACACTGTTTCTACTGTTTCCCCATCTATTTCCCATGAAGTGATGGGGCCAGATGCCATGATCTTCGTTTTCTGAATGTTGAGCTTTAAGCCAACTTTTCCACTCTCCTCTTTCACTTTCAACAAGAGGCTTTTTAGCTCCTCCTCACTTTCTGCCATAAGGGTGGTGTCATCTGCATATCTGAGATTATTGATATTTCTCCCAGCAATCTTGATTCCAGCTTGTGTTTCTTCCAGTCCAGCATTTCTCATGATGTACTCTGCATATAAGTTAAATAAGCAGGGTGACAATATACAGCCTTGACGTACTCCTTTTCCTATTTGGAACCAGTCTGTTGTTCCATGTCCAGTTCTAACTGTTGCTTCCTGACCTGCATACAGATTTCTCAAGAGGCAGGTCAGGTGGTCTGGTATTCCCATCTCTTTCAGAATTTTCCACAGTTTACTGTGATCCACACAGTCAAAGGCTTTGGCATAGTCAATAAAGCAGAAATAGATGTTTTTCTGGAACTCTCTTGCTTTTTCCATGATCCAGCGGATGTTGGCAATTTGATCTCTGGTTCCTCTGCCTTTTCTAAAACCAGCTTGAACATCAGGGAGTTCACGGTTCACATATTGCTGAAGTCTGGCTTGGAGAATTTTGAGCATTACTTTACTAGCATGTGAGATGAGTGCAATTGTGCGGTAGTTGGAGCATTCTTTGGCATTGCCTTTCTTTGGAATTGGGATGAAAACTGACCTTTTCCAGTCCTGTGGCCACTGCTGAGTTTTCCAGATTTGCTGGCAAATTGAGTGCAGCACTTTCACAGCATCATCTTTCAGGATTTGAAACAGCTCAACGGGAATTCCATCACCTCCACTAGCTTTGTTCGTAGTGATGCTTTCTAAGGCCCACTTGACTTCACATTCCAAGATGTCTGGCTCTAGATTAGTCAACACATCATCATGATTATCTGGGTCATGAAGATCTTTTTTGTACAGTTCTTCCGTGTATTCTTGCCACCTCTTCTTAATATCTTCTGCTTCTGTTAGGTCCAGACCATTTCTGTCCTTTATCGAGCCCATCCTTGCATGAAATGTTCTCTTGGTATCTCTAATTTTCTTGAAGAGATCTCTAGTCTTTCCCATTCTGTTCTTTTCCTCTATTTCTTTACATTGATTGCTGAAGAAGGCTTTCTTATCTCTTCTTGCTATTCTTTGGAACTCTGCATTCAGATGCTTATATCTTTCCTTTTCTCCTTTGCTTTTTGCTTCTCTTCTTTTCACAGCTATTTGTAAGGCCTCCCCAGACAGCCATTTTGCCTTTTTGCATTTCTTTTCCATGGGGATGGTCTTGATCCCTATCTCCTGTACAATGTCACGAACCTCATTCCATAGTTCATCAGGCACTCTATCTATCAGATCTAGACCTTTAAATCTATTCCTCACTTCCACTGTATAATCATAAGGGATTTGATTTAGGTCATACCTGAATGGTCTAGTGGTGTTGCCCACTTTCTTCAATTTAAGTCTGAATTTGGCAATCAGGAGTTCATGATCTGAGCCACAGTCAGCTCCCGGTCTTGTCTTTGTTGACTGTATAGAGCTTCTCCATCTTTGGCTGCAAAGAATATAATCAATCTGATTTCGGTGTTGACCATCTGGTGATGTCCATGTGTAGAGTCTTCTCTTGTGTTGTTGGAAGAGGGTGTTTGCTATGACCAGTGCATTTTCTTGGCAAAACTCTATTAGTCTTTGGCCTGCTTCATTCCGCATTCCAAGGCCAAATTTGCCTGTTACTCCAGGTGTTTCTTGACTTCCTACTTTTGCATTCCAGTCCCCTATAATGAAAAGGACATCTTTTTTGGGTATTAGTTCTAAAAGATCTTGTAGGTCTTCATAAAACCGTTCAACTTCAGCTTCTTCAGCATTACTGGTTGGGGCATAGATCTGGATAATTGTGATGTTGAATGGTTTGCCTTGGAGACAAACAGAGATCATTCTGTCGTTTTTGAGATGAAGATCATGGCATCTGGTCCCATCACTTCATGCGAAATAGATGGGGAAACAGAGGAAACAGTGGAAGCAGTGTTAGACTTTATTTTCTGGGGCTCCAAAATCACTACAGATGGTGACTGTAGCCATGAAATTAAAAGACGCTTACTCCTTGGAAGAAAAGTTATGACCAACCTAGATAGTATATTCAAAAGCAGAGACATTACTTTCCCGACTAAGGTCCCTCTAGTTAAGGCTATGGTTTTTCCTGTGGTCATGTATGGATGTGAGAATTGGACTGTGAAGAAGGCTGAGCGCCGAAGAATTGATGCTTTTGAACTGTGGTGTTGGAGAAGACTTTTGAGAGTCCCTTGGACTGCAAGGAGATCCAGCCAGTCCATTCTGAAGGAGATCAACCCTGGGATTTCTTTGGAAGGAATGATGCTAAAACTGAAGCTCCAGTACTTTGGCCACCTCATGCGAAGAGTTGACTCATTGGAAAAGACCCTGATGCTGGGAGGGATTGGGGGCAGGAGGAGAAGGGGACGACCGAGGATGAGATGGCTGGATGGCATCACAGACTCAATGGACGTGAGTCTGAGTGAACTCCGGGAGTTGGTGATGGACAGGGAGGCCTGGCGTGCTGCGATTCATGGGGTCGCAAAGAGTCGGACACGACTGCGCGACTGAACTGAACTGAACNGGAGGAGAAGGGGATGACTGAGGATGAGATGGCTGGATGGCATCACTGACTCAATGGATGTGAGTCTGAGTGAACTCTAGGAGTTGGTGATGGACAGGGAGGCCTGGCGTGCTGCGATTCATGGGGTCGCAAAGAGTCGGACACGACTGAGCTACTGAACGGATTGTTACTAAGCTCCTTATGTTCATACTTTTCCAACCAAACTCTAAGCTTCTTATAATCCATCATACTCTTCAACTTCTACTATTAATGTCTTGTTAATGGTAGACATGGCCAAAGTATTTTTTATATTTGACTGTTACGGACCCAGAATAAGAAAAATTAATTTGATTTTTATTTTATGTATGGTAGGATACTCTCACGAAGCTATCCAAAGCCTTCACAGCAAATATTAACCACTACCCCATTACTAAGCTTATAATAAATGCTCCTACTATGCATTCTCCTAATATGGAAGACTTTCTGAGACTCTCAGTTCAGTTCAGTTCAGTGGCTCAGTCATGTCCGACTCTTTGCAACCCCATGAGTCGCAGCACGCCAGGCCTCCCTGTCCATCACCAACACCCAGAGTTCACTCAGATTCACATCTACCTCGTCAGTGATGCCATCCAGCCATCTCATCCTCTGTCGTCCCCTTCTTCTCCTGCCCTCAATCCCTCCCAGCATCAGAGTCTTTTCCGATGAGTCAACTCTTCACATGACGTGGCCAAAGTACTGGAGTTTCAGCTTTAGCATCATTCCTTCCAAAAAACACCCAAGGCTGATCTCCTTCAGAATGGACTGGTTGGATCTCCTTGTAGTCCAAGGGACTCTCAAGAGTCTTCTCCAACACCACAGTTCAAAAGCATCAATTCTTCGGTGCTCAGCCTTCTTCTCAGTCCAACTCTCACATCCATACAAGACTACTGGAAAAACCATAGCCTTGACTATACGGACCTTAGTCGGGAAAGTAATGTCTCTGCTTTTGAATATACTATCTAGGTTGGTCATAACTTTTCTTCCAAGGAGTAAGCGTCTTTTAATTTCATGGCTGCAGTACCATCTACCCTGATTTTGGAGGCAAAAAAAAAAAAAGTCTGACACTGTTTCCACTATTTCCCCATCTATTTCTCATGAAGTGATGGGACTGGATGCCATGATCTTTGTTTTCTGAATGTTGAGCTTTAAGTCAACTTTTTCACTCTCCGCTTTCACTTTCATAGTTCCCCTTCACTTTCTGCCATAAGGGTAGTGTCATCTGCCTATCTGAGGTTATTGATATTTCTCCTGGCAATCTTAATTCCAGCTTGTGCTTCTTCTAGCCCAGCGTTTCTCATGATGTACTCTGCATAGAAGTTAAATAATCAGGGTGACAATATACAGCCTTGACGTACTCCTTGTCCTATTTGGAACCAGTCTGTTGTTCCATGTCCAGTTCTAATGGTTGCTTCCTGACCTGCATACAGATTTCTCAAGAGGCAGATCAAGTGGTCTGGTATTCCCATCTCTCTCAGAATTTTCCACAGTTTATTGTGATCCACACAGTCAAAGCCCTTGGCATAGTCAATAAAGCCTAAAGATATTATTATACTTTGACCCAATTTCTTAAAATCTGTTCTAAAGAGGTATAGAAAAGCATTATTCCAAAGAAACTGCAATGTGTTTTATAATAATTAACTTTGGACAAAACTTAAGAAACAAATAAGAATAAATGGAAATAGGCAAATTACATTGCAATTGTATGGTGGTGTTATAAATAATGTTTGCAAATAATTTGTTGAAACAGGATCTTTTTGTTTTAAAATGGTAACACTTAGGTATAGTATTATCACTACTTTTAAAAGAAAAACATAAGAGATAACATCTGGAAGAAGCTATGGAAAAAAATTAGCAGTTTAACAGTGATTTGGTTTTGAGTGGTAGAACTGCTTCTTTTTTACACTTATTTGTATTCTCTAATAGTCCTATAAAAATCATGCATTATTTCTGGAATGCAAAAAACAAGCTCCTTTTTTTTAAATTCCAAGAAGCAATACTTAAATCGTATCTCTTTGGAGGAAGACATACTTTTACAAAATGAAGCCCTGCCTTTTTGTAGTTTTTAGCAACTTCAAAATAAAAAAGGAAAACTAGAACTACTTTAAAATACTGAGGACCTGATCAAATTCACAGTCACCCTACCATGACTCTTCCTCCTTCCAAATGAAAGAGGCCTCGATAAAATCAAATCAGTCTCCTTTGCATGCCCTAACAGGCCTTCTCTCATATATATATATATATATAACCATATTTCAATAAAAATTGTATATATATTTACATTATATACAATATAATTGTATATTTTTACATTATATACAATATAATTGTATGTATATTTACAATATATTGTATATATATTTTCCATAACATAACATTATAAATCAACTATACTTCAATAAAAATTGTATATATATTTACAATTTTTATTGAAGTATAGTTGATTTACAATGTTGTGTTCGTTTCTGCTGTAGCACAAAGTGACTCAGTTATACATACAGGTAGGTACAAAATATTGAGTAGAATTCCCAGTGCTATCCTGTAGGTCCTTATAGGCCTTCTCTTGACTTATCAGAGTCTGAGCCAAATGCCTGCCCATTTCAGTGTGACAGCTCCAAACTCCTGCCCTTACTATCCATTGTTTGCTCGGCATATCCCTCCAATGAAACAAGATAAAATTGTCCCAGTAGCTTTGATCTAATTATGTATGCTGAGTCCACCCTCATGTTTTAAGAGACTAGTGAGCTACCAAAGGAAAGCTTTGCCTCTATTTGAGACAAATTGGTCTTGATATCTCCTGTATGTTATTTAATTTCACTGACATGTGTGCCTCAAATAAAGACACAAACTTTTATTTTCTGAAACTCAACTCACATCAGAGTTCCAGTTCAGGCATTATTGTTTATAATTTGTACATACTAGTATGGTTGGGCCATTAACTTCTAAAAATATATGTAAAAGCTTTACTGGCATGTAATTCATGTATCATCCAATCCTCCCAATTATATAATTTAATATTTTTTTAGTATATTTAGTTTTTCAACCATCAGTACAATGACTTTTAGACATTTCCTCACTCCAAGAAGAAATCCTTTAGCAGTAGGTCCTCAGTTACCCCCAAGTTGTGTTCCCTGCTTTGCCCCACCCTAGGCAACCAATAATCTTTTTATCTCCATAGGTTTTCCTTTTCTGGCATTTCTTAAAAATGGAATCATACAATATGTGGTCTTTTGTGACTGGTTTCTTTCACTAGGCACAGTGTTTTTAATGTTCATCCATTTTGTTAATTTAATACTACTTTGTTGCTTTTTATTGCCAAATAATTTTCCATTTTGGATAAACTGATTTTATTTGTCCATCAGTTGGTGAATATTTAGATTGTTTATACTTTTTAGCTATTATGCATAATGCTGCTCTGAGCATTTGTATACAAGTGTTTGGGTGAGCATGTGTTCTTATTGCTCTTTGGTATATAACTAGGTGTAGAATTACTAGTCTTATGATGTCTCTGTTTTTAATATTTGAGGAACTGTGAAGGAGTTTTCCAAACTGTACCATTTTGCAACCTACTAAGGGCATATGATACTTTCAGTTTCTTCATATCTTTGTCAGTGCTTGCTAGTATCTTTCATTCTATTATAACCCATCTTACTAGATATAAGTGGTAACTGATCGTGGTGGTGTACATTTCTCTAGTGTCAAGTGATGTTGAGAATCTTCTTGTGTCCTTATTGACCATTTGTCTATCTTCTTGAAGAAACGTCTGTTTAGATGGGTTGCCTGCTATTGAGTTGCCTTTACTATTATTTTAAGAGTTCTTTCTATACTCTAAATACAAGCCCATTTCTTGTAAAGCACAACCAAGTTTCAGTTTTGATCATATACAATGTATCTATTGTTTTTATCACTTGTGATTTTAGTATCATATCTAAGATCTTGCCTAACCAAAGATCACAAAAATTTAATTTTATATTTTCTTCTAAGAGTTTTATACTTTTAGCTTATTCATTTAGGTATAAGACCTATTTTGAGTTAATTTTTTGTGTGTGGTATGAAGAATATACCCAGTGTCATTTCTTTTAATATGATATCCAGTTGTCATAGCACCATTTCTTTAAAAGACCATTCTTTCTCCCGCTGAATTATTTTTAGCACCCTTCTTGAAAATCACTGACCATAAATGTGAAGGTTTGGTTTTCAATTTTCAGTTCTGTTCTGTTTATCTAAATATCTGTCTTTATTCCAATACCTTACTGTCTTAAGTGTATATTGTTGATGTTTGAAATAAAATAGTATGAAACCTCTACCTTTGCTTTTGTTTTTCTTTACTCTAGCTATTCTTGTTCCCTTGAATTTCTAAATGAATCTTTAGTTCAGGTTGTCGATTTCTGTAAAGAGGCCAGTTGTAATTTTTGATAGGTATTAATCTAAAGACCAACCTGGGGAATCCTGGCATCCTAAAAATATTAAGTCTCATGTTCATCCATGAACATAAAATGTCTTTCTGTTTGTTTGACTTCTTTAATTTTTTAACAATATTTTATACTTTTGAAAGTATAAATTTATACTACTTTTAGTAAATTCATTCCTAAATATTTTATTCTTTTGATATGGTTTAAATAGAATTTTTCTTAATTTCCTTTCATATTGTTCATAACTAGTATAGGGAAATATGACTCTTTCTTTGTATATTGATCTTGCATTCTTCAACCTTGCTGAACTTGTTTATTTCTATACTTTCTCAAGGCATTTATTTGGATTTTCTGTATATAAAATCATACCATCTGAAATACAGGTAGTTACACATTTTACCAAATCTGGATGCCTTTTATTACATTTAGTTGCCTAGTTTCCCTAGCTAGAACCTCTAGTACAATGTTAAACAAAATAGTGAGAGTGGACATCCTTTGTTTTCTTCTTGACCTGGGGGAAACGCACTCATTCTTACTTCATTAGGTATGATGTAAGCCATGGGTTTTTAATATGTGTGTTGTGTGCTCAGTCTTGTCTGACTTTTTGCAGCCCCATGGACTGTAGCCCGCCAGGCTCCTCTGTCCATGGAGTTTTCCAGCAAGAATACTGGAATGGGTTGCCGTTTCCTACTGCAGAGATCTTCCCAACCTAGGGATTGAACCCACATCTGTTGCATCTTCTGCATTGATGGGAATGTTCTTTTCCACTAACGCATCTGGAAAGCTTGGATTTTTAATAAATGCCTTTTGTTAGTTAAAGGAGTTCCCTTCTTATTCTAATTTGCTGGATGCTTTTATTATGAAGAGGTGCTGGATTTTGTCAAGTGCGTATATTGCATCTATTGAGATGATCACATGAATTTTTGTCTGTACTCTGATGATGTGGTACTAGATTCACTTTTGTATATTAAACAGACCTTACATGTGTAAGAGAAATTCCACATAGTCAGGATGTATGACCTTTTCATATGTTGCCTTATTTGGTTTGCTACTATTTAATTGAAGATATCTGTGTCTGTATTCATAAGAGATATTTTTCTGTAATTTTCTTTACCTGTGATGACTTTGTCTAATATTTGTATAAGGATAATAGTGGCTTGAGAATGAATTGAGACATGTTCTCTCCTCCTCTGTTTTTTGGAAGAGTTTGTGAAGAATTAGTATTGATTATGTTTTAAATATTTGAAAGAATTTGTCTGTGAATCTGTCTGGGCCAAGCTTATATAGGCTTTTATATATGGGAAGTTTTTCTTGTTGTTGTTTTACAAAGCAGTTTAGTTTTAATTTCACAGAAAAATTGAGGGAAAGATACAGTGATTTCCCATGAGTCCCTTTTCCTTATACATGCATGTATCTGCCATTATCAACATCCTCCACCAGAGTGGTACATTTGTAATGACTGATGAATACATTAACACTTGTGGGAAGTTTTTATATTACTGATTCAATCACTTCCCTGGTAATTCAGGCAGTAAAGAATCTGCCTGCAATACAGTAGATGCAGGTTCGATCCCTGGGTCAGGAAGATTCCCAGGAGAAGGGAATGGCAACCCACTCCAATTTTCTTGCCTGGGAAACCCCATGGGCAGAGGAGCCTGGTGGACTACCATCCATGGGGTCACAAAGAGTTGGACACAAGTAAGTGACTAAGCATGTTACTGCCATAGGTCTAGGCAGATTTTCTATTCTTGAGTCATTTGTAATAGTTTATATATTTTAGGAGTTTGTCCATTTCATCTTAAGTTATCTAATTTTTATTTTGTTTTGCCTTATACTCTTTTCTTTCTGCAAATCAGTGACATCCTCTGTTTCATTTCTGATACTGGCAATTTTCACCATCTCTCTTTTTTTTATCCCCTTGATTAATCTAGCTAAAAGTTCATCAGTTTGGTTGACCTTTTAAGAACCAAATTGTAATTTTATTATTTTTCTCCATTTTTAAAATATTCTCTATTTTATTTATTTCTGTTATAATTTTAATTGTTTCCTTCCTTCAACTTTCTCTCAGTTTCTCTTACTGATACCTTAAGGTAGAAAGTTAGGTTAATGAATTGAGACCTTTCTTCTTTATTCATATAGGTGCTTTTACTTATAATTTTCCTTTAAGCACTACTTCAAATTCATCCCTTGTAGTTTGTTTTCATTCATCTTAAAATATTTTCTATTATGCCTTTTATTTCTTTCTTGACCCATCGATTACTGAAGAATATATTGTTTAGTATCAATATGCTTTTCAATTTTCCAAATTTCTTTGTGGTTCTGATTTTTAGTTTCATACTATTTTGATTGGAGAACATACTTTGTATGATTCAATCCTTTTAAATTTATCGAGGCTTTTTAAAATTAATTTTTGTTGGAAATAAAAATAGCAATGTATAGACTTAGGGCCAACAGTATGAATAGATATACTCAGCCTAACTTAAGATCACCTGTTTATATATATGACACTTTGTAAGTCACATACAGGAAATAAGCAGTTCTGGGTCACAGCCAATCTTAGTTTTTTGACATGTTATTGCCTTCATCCATCCACAATGTGACTAAACCCAAGAAGAAGCTTTCCCCTTTCTCTAAGAGAAGATGATACTCTAATTAACCCAGGCTACACCAGCCAGGATGGGACAGGCTTTCCTTCCTTTTCCAGCAGCCATTTTCTTCCCAGAGCTTCCCTGGCAAAAGTTGTCTTGGATCTGTCCTCCATATAAAGTAGTCTGTCTCAAGTTCTTTAGAATTTTAAGAATTTGACTCTAAAAAGTTAAAGAATTTGAAGAGTTCTCACTTCTCCCCGCCTAGTCTTTGAGTACTCCACTCCGATTTGCCCAAGAAAACTAGAGTAAAAAATCTTCTAGATCCACTGCTTGATTAAGCCTTCAGACACCTGCATACAATATATATAAAAGGCTCAGTTTTATTCCATGTTCTCAGTGATAATTTTTCTGTTTGTTTGACAACTGATATCCAACCATTTCCTATTGTTCACTGGGGTGTTATATTTCACTCACATGCAGAGTTAACAGGTTTCTATGCCATATCATTCCAGTTTTCAAAAATGTCCGGTGGCCTGTAGAATAAACTTCAGACTGCTTGCTACTGCTGCTAAGTCATTTCAGTCGTGTCCGACTCTGTGCAGCCCCATAGACAGCAGCCTACCAGGCTCCCCCGTCCCTGAGATTCTCCAGGCAAGAATACTGGAGTGGGTTGCCATTTCCTTCTCCAATGCATGAAAGTGAAAAGTAAAGTGAAGTCACTCAGTCGTGTCTGACTCTTAGCAACCCCATGGACTGCAGCCCACCAGGCTCCTCTGTCCATGGGATTTTCCAGGCAAGAGTACTGGAGTGGGAGGTCTTTTATAACTTTTCATATTTGGCCATAGTTTACTGCTCTTGCCTCATCTCTGTGATCTTTTCCCTGTGCTTCAGCTATACTGAGTCAAAAACTTGCTACTTTCTCCAGACATACCGTTTACTTCACATGTTCATGCCTTTACTTTCAGATATGCTCAACCAAGTGATTGCAAAAGTATCCTGATAATGATATGAGATGCTGCAGCCCCAATCCACATGTACTGAATCAGATTATGAAAGTGAAAGTGAAGTCGCTCAGTCGTGTCCGACTCTTTGCGACTCCATGGACAGAGGAGTCCCTGGGATTCTCCAGGCAAGAGGACTGGAGTGGATTGCCATTCCCTTCTCCAGGGGATCTTCCGACCCGGGGATCGAACCCGGGTCTCCTGCATTGTAGACAGACGCTTTACCATCTGAGCCACCAGGGAAGTCCGAATCAGATTATAGGTGATGAATATTTTAAAAGCTCCTTAGCTGATCATAAAGCTGCTTAGGAACCACTACTAATCTCTTTTCTCTCTCTGCAGCATCTTCCCTTTCACTTGCTTTCACATTTCCTGACAAATTCTTATTTGACAGAAGCAAGAGAGAGAGAAAGAGACCCAATTAAATACCTTCTCTGAAAAAAATTTGTCAATTCTGTCTCCATTCTAAATCTGATGAATATGTGTTGTTGCTCTTGGCTCGTTAGTATTAGAGTCCTTTTTCTGTGCTCAGAGGATTCCCTACATTCTGAGTTAGAGCTAGTTCCTACTTTAAAGATTTAAAATGCTGACCACTTACTTTCTGAGCCTTCCTTACATATTGAGTATGACTCCACAAACAGGACTCTGCCAGTCAAGCATACACACAACATCTTTGAAGCAAAACCTAGAGACATTTAAAAACAGATCACAGACTGCATTTATGGAGAAAAATAGTGCTAGCAGGGGCAGCTGCTTCCAGTGTCTGGTATAAGAGAAAAGTCATTCTCGTGGCAGCATTCAGCTTGCAGCGCCCAGGCAGGGGCAGTGCACACTGCTGCCTCTTTTCCTGGCAAGGTAGCCTCCAAAGCTGATTCTGCAACTTCCTGGAATTCTGTCAGATGCTTCCTATCTTTTAAGAAAGTTTTCTGCTGAGATTACACTGAATTGGTTTCTATTGCTAGTAACTAAGATATAGGGACACCTGATAGAATAACCACCCTGTTACTCTTCATTCACAGGCCAACATGGCAATGAGTTATATTGTCTTATAGTTAATTGCCAGTAAAATATGGGTTGACTCCATCAAGAGGGAAGAAAAGAGCATTTTTAGTCAGAAGACATGGTAGGAAGCCATGTCGCCAGAAGGACCATATGAGAATACCAGGCATTGAAGGGGCAGTGTATCCAGGAAATCAATAAACTACTTGGTGAAAGGTGTCAGTGGGTAGAAAGTTATTAGAAGAATTGAGCGACTGGATCATAGTAGCTGCATGAGACCATCTGAAGACATTTTTATTTTGAAGCTGAAGAATGTAAAGTTGTTGAAGGTTTTTAACTGGCAGATATTATGCTCAGATTTGTATTTTGAAAAAAATAATATTCTGTGGCATAAAGCATAAGTTGGAGATAGGGAAATGCTTGATGGATTTCTCTTGGATTTGAGCTTTCCTCATAGTATTATGAGGTTCTACATTGTTCCAAGATAATTATTGCTTTCTGGCCATGTCTTCTACTAATTCTAAAATTTTCTTTTTGGAGCAGTTTATAGTGAAGACCTCCCTCTGTGTCAGAAAACCCTTTAAAGCTAACTAAACATGCAGAACAGGCTGAGTCAATATTTTCTCCAAGTTTTCTTGCTGTCTGTAAATAGCTATTGCTTATAGATTTAAATTTTTACCAAGTCAATTTAACTTTGTATAGATATACATCTTAGCTTGAATTCTATTGATATCCAGAAATTAAAGCAGTTCTAGTTAGTTTGTTGTTTGCTTTTTTTAAGAGTTGAGATATCCTTTCATCTTACACTTTTAAAACTAGAAATGAAAATATCCCACTAAAATATATGCTAATGTGTCTTTGTTCAGTTCAGTTCAGTCGCGTCCAACTCTTTGTGACCCCATGAATCGCAGCAGCCAGGCCTCCCTGGCCATCACCAACTCCCGGAGTTCACTCAAACTCACATCCATCAAGTCAGTGATGCCATCCAGCCATCTAATCCTCGGTCGTCCCCTTCTCCTCCTGCCCCCAATCCCTCCCAGCATCAGAGTCTTTTCCAATGAGTCACCTGTTCGCATGAGGTGGCCAAAGTATTGGAGTTTCAGCTTTAGCATCAGTCCTTCCAATGAACTCCCAGGACTGGTCTCCTTCAGGATGGACTGGTTGGATCTCCTTGCAGTCCAAGGGACTCTCAAGAGTCTTCTCCAACACCACAGTTCAAAGCATCAATTCTTTGGTGCTCAGCTTTCCTCAACAGTCCAACTCTCACATTCATACGTGACCACTGGAAAAACCATAGCCTTGACTAGATGGGCCTTTGTTGACAAAGTAATGTCTCTGCTTTTTAATATGCTATCTAGGTTGGTCATAACTTTCCTTCCAAGGAGTAAGTGACTTTTTATTTCATGGCTGCAATAACCATCTGTAGTGATTTGGGAGCCCCCAAAAATAAAGTCTGACACTGCTTCCACTGTTTCCTCATCTATTTCCCATGAAGTGATGGGACCAGATGCCATGATCTTCGTTTTCTGAATGTTGAGCTTTAAGCCAACTTTTTCACTCTCCTCTTTGACTTTGGTACTTAACCAACAGTAAACAACCTCTTGATACAAAGAAGGTCTGGTATCATTGAACCAGTTCTAATACATTGCAAGGACTGCAATATTAGTTGAAATACTAAGTTCCTTAGTGGAGCCTGTCAAGCCTCCTTCCATTCTAGTAGTGCTATTCTGGACTGGTGCAATAGTTCTTTACCTAGGATACAGATTTCTAATCTTCTCCCCATTTCTAGGCCAGCCTGCATCCTGCTGCTAGTTTAATATAAGTAAGTCATCACTTTAATCCTGTTACTGCCTTGCCCAAATCCCTTTTATGACTGTCTTTCCACTGCCAGGACAAGATGTAAAGAAGAGAACCTACTAGGATTTGATAATGGTAGCATAGCTGGAAATAACTACTGCAATATTAGTTGAAATACTAAGTTCCTTAGTGGAGCCTGTCAAGCCTCCTTCCATTCTAGTAGTGCTATTCTGGACTGGTGCAATAGTTCTTTACCTAGGATACAGATTTCTAATCTTCTCCCCATTTCTAGGCCAGCCTGCATCCTGCTGCTAGTTTAATATAAGTAAGTCATCACTTTAATCCTGTTACTGCCTTGCCCAAATCCCTTTTATGACTGTCTTTCCACTGCCAGGACAAGATGTAAAGAAGAGAACCTACTAGGATTTGATAATGGTAGCATAGCTGGAAATAACTCCTGACAAGTTCAGTATTTCCTGGAAGTTTCCTGTTTTATCTTAAAAAGTTGCACATATTTTAAATCACACTTCGTAATACATCAGTCTGTCTTTTTTTTTCTTTAATTGGAGGAAAGTTGCCTTACATTGTTGTGTTGGTTTCTGCTGTACAACAGTGGAAATCAGCCATAATTATATATATATCTCGTCCCTCTTGAGCTTCCTCCAATCCCACCCCTCTATATTACGGAGCTTCCCTGGTAATTTAGACAGTAAAGAATTTGCTTGAAATGCATTAGACCTGAGTTCAATCCCTGGGTTAGGAAGATCCCCTGAAGAAGAGGTATGAGTATCCACTCCAGTATTCTTGCCTGGAGATCCCATGGACAGAGAAGGCTGGCAGGCTACAGTCCATGGGGTTGCAAAGAGTCAGACCCCACTGAGCGACTAACACTTCCTTTCACTTTCTTTCTTGAACTACTTTATAACGTTGTATTGGTTTCTGACATACAACAACACAAACCAGCCATTGTTTTGTTCAGTTGCTCAGTTGTGTCCTACTCTTTGCAACCCCATGGACTGCAGCATGTTAGGCTTCCCTGTCCTTCACCATCTATCAGAGCTTGCTCAAATTCATGTCCATCAAGTGGTGATGCCATCCACCGTCTCATCCTCTGTCATCCCTTTCTCCTCCTGCCTTCAATCTTTCCCAGCATCTGGGTCTTTTCTAATGAGTCCGTTCTTTGTGTCAGGTGGCCAAACTATTGGAGCTTCAGCATTAGTGCTTCCAATGAATATTCAGGACTAATTTCCTTTACAACGGACTGGTTGGACCTCCTTGCAGTCCAAGGAACTCTGAAGAGTCTTCTCCAACACCACAGTTCAAAATCATCCATTCGTTGGCACTTAGCCTTCCTTATGGTCTAACTATGACGTCCATACATGACTACTGGAAAAACCATAGCTTTGACTAGACGAACTTGTCCACAAAGTAATATGTCTGCTTTTTCATATGCTGTCTAGGTTGGTCATAACTTTTCTTGCAAGGAGCAAGCATCTTTTAATTTCATGGCTTTAGTCAACATCTGTAGTGATTTTGGAGCAAGTCTGTCACTGTTCCCATTGTTTCCCCATCTGTTTACTGTAAAGTGATGTGACTGGATGCCATGATCTTAGTTTTTTGAATGTTGAATTTCAAGCTAGGTTTTTCGTTCTCTTCTTTCACTTTCATCAAGAGGCTCTATATCTCCTCTGCCCTTTCTGCCATATGGATGATGTCATTTGCATATCTGAGGTTATTGATATTGCTCCCAGCAGTCTTGAATCCAGCTTGTGCTTCATCCAGCCTGGCATTTCACATGATGTACTCTGCATAGTAAGCTAAGTAGGCAGGGTGACAATATACAGCCTTGACGTACTCCTATCCCAATTTGGAACCAGTCCTTTGTTCCATGTCCAGTTCTAACTGTTGCTTTTTGACCTGCATACAGATTTCTCAAGGGGCAGGTCTGGTGGTCTGGTATTCCCCTCTCTTTCAGAATTTTCCACAGTTTGTTGTGATCCACACAGTCAAAGCCTTTGGCATAGTCAGTAAAGCAGAAGTAGATGTTTTTTCAAACTCTCTTGCTTTTTCGATGATCCAACAGATGTTGGCAATTTGATCTCTGGTTCCTCTGCCTTTTCTAATGCAACTTGAACATCTGGAAGTTCTCGGTTCATATCCTGTTGAAGCCTGGCTTGGAGAATTTTGAGCATTACTTTGCTAGCATGTGAAGTAACTGCAATTGTGTGGTAGTTTGAACATTCCTTGGTTTTGCCTTTTTTTTTTAATTAATTTTTATTTTTTAGTTTGTTTGGCTTTACAATACTGTACTTGTTTTGCTATACATTGACATGATTCACCCACGAGTGTACATGAACTCCCAATCCCGAACCCCCCACCTCCTGCCCCACACCATCTCTCTGGATTATCCCCGTACATCAGTCCCAAGAATCCTGCATCCTGNAGGGGGGAGGTGGGGGTCGGGATTGGGAGATCATGTACACTCGTGGCTGATCCATGTCGATGTGTAGCAAAACAAATACAGTATTGTAAAGCAAAACAAACTAAAAAAATAAAAAATTAAAAAAAAATAAAAATAAAAAAAATAAATAAAATAAAATAAAAGTCAAAAAAAATAAGTTCAGCTAAAATGAAGATCTTATAAGATTTTTTTTATATATAAGCTTTTGTAATTGTGAAGCCATATATGTTTTCTGTGTAGCTGGCTATGATACATTAGATGAGTACAGCAGATTTTATTTACTGTTACATTAAATCAACTTGCATTTGGACTTCTAGATCATTTTACTAGGTCCTGGCTTTTTAGAGGAATAGGATTCTTCTGATACACTGAAACAGGCAACAGACAGAGTCAAATTACATTTTTCCCCCTAATTTTAAATTACTTAAGCACTTGTTTCAAAAATGAAAGAGGAAGGCTTTGATATTCACTTATTACTACTAAATTACATGTGATGACATACATGAGAAACTTGATACATAGCAGGGATCCTTTCTTTTAAAGGTTCTTGTTTTGTTATATATATTTTTGTGTATCATACAGCCAGCTTTGGACCTTAAAGGACATCAGTGTAAGGAATAGATGTGTTGCAATTAGATAGAAATTATCTATCATTCAAGGAAAAAAGCTCAAACTGTACTATGATACATTCCATGAATTATACAACTAACTTGATAGTTTGTTCATCTATCCATGCCGCCTGACTTACTAAAATATACACTTTTCTCTCCTGCACCAAAAATCAGTGTTCAAGATTATTTTCCCCAAAAGAATGTTGCATGGACTCTTGTTCTTATATATATGTCTTTTAATACCTCATGTGTAATTTTTCCAAGCATGAGTGTGAGGAAGAAGGAAATGCCTTAACCCATTGACTTAAACTTTTGAGACAGACCTGTTGTATTTTTATTTATTTATTTAGAGTTGCATTGGGTCTTAGTTGTGGAGTGCAGATTCTTCCTTGTGGGACACGGGCTTCTTTGTAGTTGTAGCACACATGGGCTCCAGAGCACATGGATTCTGTAGTTTGCTGCACCCAGGCTCTCTAACTGAGGTCCACAGGCTCAATAGTCATGGTAGGCAGACTTAGTTGCCCCTTGCCTGGCTGTGGGATCTTAGTTCACTGACTAGGGATGAAATATGGAGTCCCCTGCATTGAAAGGCAGATTCTTTTTTTTTTTAAATATAAATTTATTTATTTTCATTGGAGTTAATTACTTTACAATATTGTATTGGTTTTGCCATACATCAACATGAATCCGCCACAGGTATACACATGTTCCCCATCCTTAACCCCCGTCCTTCCTCCCTCCCCATACCATCCCTCTGGGTCATCCCAGTTCACCAGCCCCAAGCATCCTGTATCCTGCATAGAACCTGGACTGGCTATTCATTTCATATATGATATTATACATGTTTCTGCCATTCTCCCAAATCATCCCACCCTCTCCCTCTCCCACAGAGTCCAAAAGACTGTTCTATACATCTGTGTCTCTTTTGCTGTCTCGCATACAGGGTAATCGTTACCATCTTTCTAAATTCCATATATATATGTGTTAGTATACTGTATTGATGTTTTTCTTTCTGGCTTACTTCACTCTGTATAATCGGCTCCAGTTTCATCCACCTCATTAGAACTGATTCAAATGTATTCTTTTTAATGGCTGGGTAATACTCCATTGTGTATATGTATCACAGCTTTCTTATCCATTCATCTGTTGATCAACATCTAGGTTGCTTCCATGTCCTGGCCAGTGGAACACAAGAGAAGTTCCAGATGTGTGTTTTAAAGACACAGTGACACTTTTCCCCTGGAGTGGGCATGAAGAGTTATGTTTATGTTTCTCTTTAGGAGATGCATAGTATCTGAGAGCAGCTGAACAACTCTTGTCACTTGTTACAGGTATTTAAATTTGTGTTTCTCATTTTTTCCCCATGAATACCATATATTTATCCATCTCAGATGAAAAAAACATCAGAAGGAAGGAAAACCCACCAAATGAAATTAAACCAGCAGGATTGAGCCAAAATTTAGTTCCAGCCAGCTTGATCAGTGATGTTTTATTCATCAATTGCCTGCACTTATATCAAATTGTTTACACACAGATTTCAAGCATAAATAGCAAATGCATCATTTCATTTTACTTGTATAGTATCATGGATTAATGTGATACCCATTAGTTTGTTGGATCCCCCTAGATGCTCGGGTGCTGCATCAAATGACTTCCTATTGTTGTATTAAACCTATTTTTCAAATGGAATGAACAGAATTCTCAGATGTTTTAAGACATAATGAAGCAGATTATTTAAGTACTTAGGTCACTTTATGAAAGTAAGTTAAGCATGACTGGAAGAAGCATTAATGCATTTATGCTACAGAACAAATTACTGAGGTAATTTATGCATTTTTTGAAAGCTCATGTCTTTTATAACCCAAGTATTTTCCAGTCTTTCTTTGATTTTGGTTATGGAAGCAATGGAAAGTTACAGGGTAAGCTGAAATTATGTCAGAGTCCTATTTTAGAAATGCTGTGTGGGGAGACCTCCATGAAGAAGGAATATTTAAGCAGAAATCTGAAAGGAGGCAAGGCTGCAAAAGCCATAGGGGAGGAGCATTTCAAATAGAGCCACCATCAAGTGCAAAGACCCTGAGCTGAGCATGGCATGTTCCTGGAAGAGGAAGAATACTCCAGTATCATTCAGTATACTCAGTTCTGCCATATTCCAAAATCATGCTCTTTACACTACACTGAACTGCCTAAAAACAAAACGAAAGAGAAACAAAACAAACATTGAGAAATCATGAGTGTGCTCTTTACCCTGAACAATTCTTTGCTCTTTTCTTAAGGTCACTAAATCTCCACTGATTACAGTCCTTGATTTAAGAAGTTTTAACTTGACAGTTTTACAGTGTAGGAAAGTGATATGTTTCAGTAGAAACCCTACTTCAAATTTTGCATTTTATCTTTTCCAGGGTGAATTGAATGCAGTACGATACTTTCTCATCTTACTGGGTAGTGGCAATGAGCTACAGCTCCCAGTCAGCCAGACAAGCACGTGGATAAACAAATAATACACTTAGAATGAATCTGTACCCAGAAACCATTCTGTTTTTCACTTTCAGCACAGTATTAAGTAAATTGCGTGAGATGTTTGACACTTTATTATATAATATATTAAATGACTTTGCCAAATGCAGGCTAATGTAACTGTTCTGAAAACAGTTAAGGTAGCTTAGCCTAAGCTATGATGTTGGCAGGTTAGGTATATTAAAAGCATTTTTGACTTAAGATATTTCAACTTATAATGGGTTTATTAGAATGTATACATAAGTCAAGAAAGATCCATATGTTTCCTTTTTTTTTGAGTCTCTCACTTAAATCATACTCTGTTTTCCAACATGTTGCTAAACTATTTTTAAAAGTAATACACCCAGTTTATAAATATATAAACATATGGGAAATTTCACTTGAAGGAAAGATGAATAGATAGGTGAAAGATAGACAGACAATAGACAATAGATAGACTTTTTTTAATCCTTTCCAGAAAATCCATATCCAGGAATTTTACACATGCTCTTGGGGACTATTGAGCCACTTAAATTTGCTGAAACTTCATATTATACATTATTATACAGTATTCATTTCTTTATCCATAACTAATAATATCCATCATTCATTTTGCCAAATTGAGCCTTTGAAACCTTTTTTCCTTTATATTACTATTTTTAGCACATTCAATGATTTGCTTTTAAAAAGGTGATATTATCACCATTGTGTGCTTTCTAAAAATACATAAAATGGAGTGACATATACAAATAATAAGTCAGATTTGTTGCAAAAAGTTTAGATTTTTAGAAAACAAATGACTGGAAGTTACTTGATCCTGAGATAGTTTGACATATACAATGGATAACTTACATTAAAAAAAAACTGAAGGCATTATAAAAAGGCATTAAGGGGTGAGAAATACAATAGTCAAAAAAGTGATTTTACAAGAGTTCTTTGATTTTCCTTTTGTGCTGTATTTTTCTTCACTCTAGATAAGCAATTGCTATGAGATATGTAGAAGTCTTTTTTTAAGCTATCAAAATATGTTTTCTTGCCTTTTTAAAGAGAAATAAAGTAACTTGAGGTGCATTATATTTTGAGCCAACAACATTAAGGCTGTAGGTAAATTCTAGTATAAAAAGAAGTCACAAATGCTTTTTATGTTGAAAGTACACCAAACTAATGAGAGAGAAGGAACTCTTGGATCAAAAAACCCATACCTTATCACAAGGAATTAGCCATTGTTGCTTATCATTCAGATTGCCTTTTGCTCACGATAGTTTGAAGGTTTTGTTCCTATGCAAGTAATTCTGAGATGGAAAGAGAGAAGTCCTGTTGAATATTAGTGCTTTTCAATCTTCCCAACTTCAGTTTCTAATTTAGGACTTTGAGAGAGGAAAACAAGGGATCTCTAAGATTCTCTCAGTGTTGACATCCCCAGATTCTATATCAACCAGGACTCTCAAAGAGACTGATTCACAAATGTTAATGTAGACCTGCTTTTGAGGTACTACTATTATTCATTCTTAAGATACACCCCTCAGAAGTGTGACATAGTGGAAAACATTTCAAAAGAAACATTGAGACATAAGGGTTCTCATCCCAACTCTGCCACTGACAATTCTGATAATCCTCATTTAAAAATAGAGATGACCTCAAATTGTCTTTTTCATTCTAAATTTCAATGAGAGATAAGTAAGTTGTTCTTAAAAATGAATGTTAGCAATAATTATAGCCAGTACACAGTGAAAACATTCTCAGCAAACAAAAGGCTCTGTGTAGTCTTCAGATCTTGATTTGTTTTTCCCTCCTTGAAATGTGCAGTGAGTTATGATGGCCACTTGGCATACTTGAAGCCCTTCAAATAGTCAATTCTTTGCTCTTTCCAAAGCTCTGGAGATCTGTTTTCTCTGAAATGTTTGTTTCTCTCAATTTGTAGCTCTCTGTAGGGTCCCACATTCAGAACGTAAAATAAAAAAATACAAGGAAAAGCGAGTAATCTTACCCCAAATTTATTACAAAGAGCAATTTAGAAGACTCATTATCACAGTAAGAAACATTAAAAAAGAAGGATCGTAATCAAAGAATGTGAGAAAAATGTAGAAAATATGTGGGTACATAGTTATCCAGCTATTTCAACAACATCCAAATGCATCGTATTGTATTGTTCATGCGTGAATCAATAAATACATTTCTGTACTCATTTAACCGAGTGTTACTGAAGTTAGATTATAGTTATAAATGATAATAAAATCAAATCATAAGAAATGAAGTGTGCTTGGCATCTTCTACCAGTCTACTGATAATGAAGTTGCTCAAATTGGTTGAAATTCATCAAATTTTGTTTTATACTTTTATTAGGGTTTTATAAAACAAAAGTGTCAAGGAGTCCCCAGGCTTCAAGAGACTATAAAATCTCACAGAAGCTGGTTTCCTACAAGTCAAATGAAAAAGGATGAAGCCCCTTGGGACTCATTCACTGCTGAGCTGGTTGAATTGAGTCAATTCTAAATTTTCAAGTTTGTTGAACTAATGGAGGAAGACCTGAGAAGACAGATAAAATATAAAGTGGACTCTATGCTTCAACTTCAGCAAAATCCAAGTGATTTCTCAGCCTGTACTTCTGAATTCCGGCATCCTGGGTCTGAGCGCCCTTTAAAACTCATTAGTTACTACCTGTGGTGCCTCACTTGAACAGCCATGCTTACTTGAAAATATGAGACTCCAGCCCTTTCCAGCTCTCAGCTACAGAGTCTCAGGCTGACTTTTGATTGCAGTGTCTCCTTCTCCAAAGAAGACATACGAATGGCTAACAAACACATGAAAAGATGCTCAACATCACTCATTATCAGAGAAATGCAAATCAAAACCACAATGAGGTACCATTTCACACCAGTCAGAATGCCTGCGATCCAAAAGTCAACAAGCAATAAATGCTGGAGAGGGTGTGGAGAAAAGGGAACCCTCTTACACTGTTGGTGGGAATGCAAATTAGTACAGCCACTATGGAGAACAGTGTGGAGATTCCTTAAAAAATTGCAAATAGAACTGCCTTATGATCCAGCGATCCCACTGCTGGGCATACACACTGAGGAAACCAGAATTGAAAGAGACACGTGTACCCCAATGTTCATTGCGGCACTGTTTATAATAGCCAGGACATGGAAGCAACCTAGATGTCCATCAGCAGATGAATGGATAAGAAAGCTGTGGTACATATACACAATGGAGTATTACTCAGCTATTAAAAAGAATACATTTGAATCAGTTNTGAGTCTGAGTGAACTCCGGGAGTTGGTGATGGACAGGGAGGCCTGGCGTGCTGTGATTCATGGGGTCACAAAGAGTCGGACACAACTGAGCGACTGAACGAACGAACGAAGTTTGTGGGGATTTGTTTCAGCATCAGTAGGGAACCGACAAAACCATGGAGAGTCACTAAACAACAAAGTAGACATCATGACTCACCCAGCTGACCTCAGCCTATCTCTTCTATCCTAGAGTAATGGTCATATGAATGTATCCACAGTGGCAGTGATAGAAGTAACGTATAGGTCCATGGACTCCTAACACCAAAGCTGATCTAAATATTAAATGTTACTATATTGCCATTAACTGAGATCAACTCTTAGCCCTTAATGTGGCATTAGTCACTCAGAACACCATGCAGCAACTTAGTTGCAAATTTTTATCTTAGATCCCTCCTACCCCTGATGGCTCAGTGTTAAAAAATCGCCTGCCAATAGAGAAGATGTGGGTTTGATCCCTGGGACAGGAAGATCCCTTGGAGAAGGAAATGGTAACCCACCTCAGTATCCTTGCCTAAGAAATCCCATGGACAAAGGAGCCTGGTGGGCTAAAGTCCATGGGGTTATGAAAGAATTGGACATGACTTAGTGAATAAACAGCAACAAGCCCTGAGGAGACAACAGTTTATCTTTGCTAAAGTTAGCAAAAACTCTGGGTATGGATTTCCCTTTCACATTTGTAGATTTTCAACCATCTTCATCATCTAGAACTTACAGAAGGTTTGAATTGTCAAATTCAAAACCATGGGATTTGTATAGCATTACACCCGACTGAAGAATCCACTTTTTTTTTTTTTTAACTTTTCATTTTGTGTTGGAGTATAGTTAATTAACAATGTTTTGATATCAAACAATGTTATAATGTTTCAGGTGGACAGAAAAGGGATTCAGCCATACATTTACATGTATCTATTTTCCCCCAAGTTCAGTTCAATCACTCAGTCATGTCCAACTCTTCACGACCGCATGGACTGCAGCATGCCATGCTTCTCTGTTCATCGCCAACACACGGAGCTTGCTCAAACTCATGGCCATCGAGTCAGTAATTACATCCAACCATCTCATCTTTAGTCATCCCCTTCTCCTCCTGCCCTCTTTCCCAGCATCAGGGTCTTCTCCAAGAAGTCAGTTCTTCACATCAGGTGGCCAAAGTATTGAAGCGTCAGCATCAGTCCTTCGAATGAATAGTCAGGACTGATTTCCTTCAGAATTGACTGGTTTGATCTCCTTTTTGTCCAACAGACTCTCAAGAGTCTTATTCCAATACTGCAGTTCAGAAGAATCAATGCTTCAGCACTCAGCTTTCTTTATGGCCCAACTTTCATACCCATACATAACTACTGGAAAAATCATAGCTTTGACTATACGAACCTTTGTTGGCAAAGTAATGTCTGCATTTGAATATGCTGTCTAGGTTTGTCATAGCTTTTCTTCCAAGGAATAAGTGTCTTTTAATTTCATGGCCACAGTCACCATCTGCAGTGATTTTGGAGCCCAAGAAAATAAAGTCTGTCACTGTTTCCATTGTTTTCCCACCTATTTTCCCCCAAACTCCCCTCCTATCCAGGCTGCCATATAACATGGAGCAGAATTCCCAATGCTATGCGGTAGGCTATCCATTTTAAATGTAACAGTGTGCACATATCCATCCCAAACTCCCTAACTATCCCTTGTCCCCTCCGTTTCTTCTGAATGTCTAGGTTTGTCATAGCTTTTCTTCCAAGGAATAAGTGTCTTTTAATTTCATGGCCACAGTCACCATCTGCAGTGATTTTGGAGCCCAAGAAAATAAAGTCTGTCACTGTTTCCATTGTTTTCCCACCTATTTTCCCCCAAACTCCCCTCCTATCCAGGCTGCCATATAACATGGAGCAGAATTCCCAATGCTATGCGGTAGGCTATCCATTTTAAATGTACAGTGTGCACATATCCATCCCAAACTCCCTAACTATCCCTTGTCCCCTCCGTTTCTTCTGACACCCCAGCAACCATAGGTTAGTTCTCTAAGTCTGCGAGTCTGTTTCTGTTTTGTTAACAAGTTCATTTGTATTATTTTCTTTTTAGATTCTGCATATAAACAATATTATACAATATTTGTCTTTCACTATCTGACTGACTTCACTCAGTATGACAATCTCTAGGTCCATCCATGTTGCTGAAGATGGCATTATTTCATTCTTTTTAATGGCTGAATAATATTCCACTCCATGTGTATATGCCACATCTTCTTTATCCATTTCTCTGTCGATGGGCACTTAGGTTGCTTTCAAGTAGTGGCTATTGTAAGCAGAGCTGCAGTGAACAGTGGGGTGCGTGTATCCTTTTGGTCGTGTATTTCTCCAGAAATATACCCTGGAGTTGGATTTGTATGAGTAGAGTCATATGGTAGCTCTCCTTTTAGTTTTTTAAGGGACCTCCATACTGTTCTCCATTTTGGCTATACTAATTGATGTTCCCACCAACAATTCCCTTCTCTGTGGAGGGAGTGGAAGGTTCCTTTCTCCTGCACCCTTTTGAGCATTTATTGTTTGTGGATTTTTTGATGATAGCCATTCTGACTGATATGAGGTGATACCTCATTGTAGTTTTGATTTCCACTCTCTAGTAATTAGTGATGATAAATATCTTTTCATGTACCCCTGGCTATCTGTATGTCTTGTTCAGAGAAATGTTTATTTAGGTCTTCTGCCCAATTTTTTGATTGGATTGTTTGTTTTGATGATGATAAGCTTGATGAGATAATTTGTAAATTTTGGAGACTAATCCCTTATTGGTCACATCATATGAAAATACTTTCTCCCACTCTGTGGGTTGTCATTTCATTTTGCTTATTGTTTCCTTTGCTGGGCAAAAGCTTTTGAGTTTAAATAGATCCCATTTGTTTATTTTTGTTTTTATTTATATTATTCTCAGAGACAGATTAAAAAAGATAGCACTGGATTTAAGTCAGAGTGATCTATCTAGGTTTTCCTCTAGGAGTTTTATAGTGTTTGGTCTCACATTTATGTCTTTAATCTAATCTGACTTTACTTTTGTGCATGGTGTTAAGGAATGACCTAGTTTCATTTTTTTCACATGTAGCAGTCCAGTTTTTCTAGTATCATTTGTTGAAGGGACTGTCTTTCCAACATTTTGTAGTCTTCCCTCCTTTGTTGTAGGTTAATGGACCATAGGTGTGTGGGTTTATTTCTGGGCTTTCTATCCTGTTCAAGGACCCTACTTTAGAGCAGAAGTATTATAGCAGTGTAATCCACTGGTTATATCCTGTATACATCATGCAAACCATCAGACTTATAGAGCAATGAAAATGATAACTGAAATACCCACTGGTAATTTGGACTGCAAGGAGATTCAACCAGTCCATTCTAAAGGATATCAGTCCTGGGTGTTCAGGACTGATGCTAAAGCTGAAACTCCAGTACTTTGGCCACCTCATGCAAAGAGTTGACTCATTGGAAAAGACTCTGATGCTGGTAGGGATTGAGGGCAGGAGGAGAAGGGGACAACCGAGGATGAGATGGCTGGATGGCATCACCAATTTGATGGACATGGGTTTGAGTAAACTCCAGGAGTTGGTGATGGACAGGGAGGCCTGGCGTGCTGCAATTCATGGGGTTGCAAAGAGTTGGACACAACTGAGCGACTGAACTGAACTGAATGATTCCTGAGTATATGGAAAATAATCTATAAGGATGCAGTATACACCCTAAATCAATGCCTGTCATATTTTCCAGTGAACCCAACAGATATGAGTCTGAGAAATATGGTGAATGCTGGAGTATCATCACTCCTAGGTATCCCAGTACTGCAACTCTTAACTCTAAAGGTTTAGAAGTCCTGATCCTTTGCCAGAGGACACAGATATAATTCCATTCAACTTTCAACTATAGCTACCATCTGGTTACTTTAGGATATGTGTGCCAAGAAATCAGCAGTCAAGGAAAAAAAAAAAGAATCACCACCTGAATAGGATAATACATGCCAAATATCAGGAGATAGGTTTGCCAAAGAATATGTTCAGGTACCAAAGAATAGGATTTGTGTCCACGAGAGCCACAGTCACATCCCTTGATACCTCTTTGCCCATATTTAACAGGAAATTGACAAGCAAAGCACCTGAGGCCTGAGAAGGACATTATGACTGGCCACAATACCCACTTGATATGAGGATTTGAGTCACTTGTCTGTGTAATCTACCTAAAACCAGCAGAGGTGCTAGCCAAGGCTAGGTGGAATCTAAATGTGAAGTTGAGGAAGGAGATTATAAGTCAGAATTAACTCCAGGAGGAAAAGAAACAAAGCAGAACCCTGGCAAAGCCATTTCTAGAACTTATCATATGAAGAAGGTAGTGAGTTCCAGTTAGTGCAAAGTGTGCTACCCTGGTGTGTCTCCATTCCCTGACTTCCTCCTTTCCACTGTCAGGCCTGAGTCACACATTCATGAAGCTGCTGAGACTGTTGGTAGCTGAAGGCTCTTACATGAATCATTCCCCAGGAATTTCCTCAAAAGAAGAGGGCTGACTTACACAAACCCGTAACCTCTTCCTCAGACAGGCCACCTAGAGTCGCTGGTGGAGGAGGAGGTAAAGATGAGTCAAAAGAGGACAGTTATGAAGGCTCATCCCACCTCCAGCGATCCCCTTGGATTGTAGTGACTGTGTTTATAATTCCATGTTCCTCATTATTCGCTATTTCACTCACCCACAGGTTCTGACTCAAAGCATATTCCCTCCAAACTTTTTACATATAAATGTTCATCTCAGGGTCTATTGGGGGGACACCTGACCTACAGCATCTAAATAAGAATCAGTAAGAACCATGAAGAAGTGCAGACTTCTATGAAAGTATAGAATCTAAGATTAGGTTTAAATCAGTCAGTCGGTTCAGTCACTCAGTCGTGTCTGACTCTTTGCAACCCCATGGACTGCAGCACACCAGGCTTCCCTGTCCATCACCAACTCCCATATTAGTATTGGATGGATCGCTGTTTCCTTCTTTATTTAGACCTGGAAATTGAAATAACTTCTTTGTTCCCCTGTCCTTTTCCCTCTGCCTCTCTCACTAAGGAAACTTTGACCAACATCAAAGAGCAGCCGCACAGTAGAGAGCTGACTTAGCCATAAAGATTTCCCATTGCTGTGATATATGTGACTTTTTCCTTTTGCTGTCACTTAATTCTGCCCCCTGGACTTGCCTCTAAGGTGCAGAGAGAGAACCAAGTCTCTGTACTTTCAAGAATGTCTTTCTTCTCAAATTATCACTTGAACAGACAGGATGATCCCACACAGACCCCTTTAAGTTATCCAGCAGGCTTCTAAATATGAGAGAAGCACAAAATATGCCTTTCCATGTTTCTGGCCTCTATGAGTAGAAAAAAAAAATACAAATTATCATTGCATATTAAAGGCATCTCGGAAATGAGATGATCACTGATAATTATGAACCTACATATGAATATAGGTTCATAAACATTTTACCTTTTAAGGCATTTTATTAAATATTGAATAGCAGCCTCAGTTTTGGAATCAGATCTTGTGGACTCCAATTCTACCTCCTCCAATTCCCAAACTGTTTGATTTTGAGCAGATCAGTTAAATACAGTGGTTTAAATGCACCATTTGTTTTTGTGCAAGGGGGGTTATAACAGGTAGGTAGCATGTGGTACATGTTCTGTCCAAGCCCCTCCTCTCTGACAGTGAACCTGTCCCCCTGCTGCAGGTGTTGATTGCTCCTAGCACTTACCTGTACGTTTCGTCAAAGGTTTTCCCTGGGTTGATGAGATCTACCTAGTTTTGCCTTGGTTGAGGTCCATCTGAAGTGGCTGGGCACCTATTCATACCCAACTCACCCCCAGCACTCCGGCCAGTAATTGAATCCGCAGTGGGTATACGTCCCAATTCTGACCAAGGAATTATGAAAATATTCTACAGGAAATTCTTCCTCATTAGGAAGAGACAATCTTTTCCATCCTCTGTATGTTGGTGGTGTTTCTATGTACTACATGAACAGCTATAGTTACCAACAAACTATAACGAACACAGAACAAACATTGAAGGTGACAGGACAGACAGGGAAGAAAATTAAATATTTGATAACATAGGTAACTCCCTAAATCAAACGTTCCAGAGAATTTTGTTTCCCACTGAAAAGACTCAACTTTGTATTATGTTGGTTAACACGTGTCAGCATTATTTAGTGAGTCCATTCAAGGGTCCTCTTTCTTGTAGCAAAAGGAGGCTAACAGATACACAGGGTGTGTGTTTGTGAGGGGCGGGGGGATGAAGAGAGACAGAGGCTGAGACAGAAGGAAAAGAGATGGGAAAAGAGAGAATATATATCCTGCCATCTACTTTGATTCCCTTGTCTTAGTCACTGAGGAAGCCCTACCTGCTTCTTCAAAAACTGCCCAGCTTTCTTTGTTCTAGAACTAGATTGAATTGGGTTTCGCTAAAGGGGGCCTGAAAAACTGATATTGATTAATTCCTATTTCAAAGTGTTTAGAACAGCTGCAGTACAATAGACAATGATAATCAGCTATTTATAGCATTCTTAATTATCAAGATACATTATGTTCTTTCATCTTATCACTCCTTATGAGACCGAAGTGGTGGTTCTTAAGGCTAGTTTCACATTAGTATCACCGGCAGAGCTTTGAAAACAATGCAGCCCAAATCTTCCACTTTCATGGTAATGCAGTAACTGATCCAAGTCTTCAATGTGTATAACTGGGAAACAGACAAAATATATGAAACAGCTTGTATCAGTGTGATGACTGTATAGTTGGTTTTTGTCCTTGGGTCCTAGCATATAGCTCCTAAAACCTTTGGAATCTCTGGCATGATAGAAAGTACCCTTTGTTCTAATGAGGTCACTGTTTTGTTTTGTTTTTCAGTGAAACACAGTTTACTTACATGTACAAAAACATTTATACAAATATATACATATATGTAACTAAAATTAAAGCTTCATAAGACAATATTTACTCTCAGTGCAAGTCATATATCTTTTTAAATTTTTACTGGAGTAAGTTGATTTACAATGTCATTTAGCTTCTGCTGTACAACAAAGTGAATCAGTTATAGATATACATATATGCCCTCTTTTTCAGATTCTTTCCCCATATAGGCTATATAGAGTTATCTGTGCTCCGATACTCTTGCCTGGAGAATTCCATAGACGGAGGAGCCTGGTAGACTGCAGTCCATGGGGTTGCAAAGAGTTGGACACGACTGAGCAACTTCACTTTCACTTTTCCCTTTCATGCATTGGAGAAGTAAATGGCAACCCACTCCAGTGTTCTTGCCTGGAGAATCCCAGGGATGGGGGAGCCTGGTGGGCTGCCGTCTCGGGTTGCACAGAGTCGAACACGACTGAAGCGACTTAGCAGCATCAGCAGCAGTGCTATATTATTAATCCTTCAGTTCAGTTCAGTCGCGCAGTCGTGTCTGACTCTTTGTGACCCCATGAATCACAGCACACCAGGCCTCCCTGTCCATCACCAACTCCCGGAGTTCACTCAGACTCACATCCATTGAGTCCGTGATGCCATCCAGCCATCTCATCCTCGGTCGTCCCCTTCTCCTCCTGCCCCAATCCCTCCCAGCATCAGGGTCTTTTCCAATGAGTCAACTCTTCGCATGAGGTGGCCAAAGCACTGGAGCTTCAGTTTTAGTATCATTCCTTCCAAAGAAATCCCAGGCTTGATCTCCTTCAGAATGGACTGGTTGGATCTCTGAGTCAGATATGGCTGACCAACACTTCACTTTATAAGTGATGTTATATGATATTTGTCTTTCTCCTACTGACTTCACTCAGTGAAGACATGAAAATCTCTAGGTTCACCCATGTTGGTGCAGATAGCATTCTTTTGTTCTTTATTATAGCTGAATAGGAGAAGGCAATGGCACCCCACTCCAGGACTCTTGCCTGGAAAATCCCGTGGACGGAGGAGCCTGGTGGGCTGGAGCCCACAGGGTCGCACGGAGTTGGACACGACTGAGCAGAGGCAGCAGCAGCATTTCATTGTGTATGCATACACTGTCTTCTTTTGCATTCCTCTGCTGATGGCCATTTGGGTTGCTTCCATGCCCTGGCTTTCATAAATAGTGCTTCAGGGAACATTGGGATGCGTATATCTTTTGAATTATGATTTTCTTCAAATATATGCCCAAGAGTGAGATTGCCGGATCATGCATTCGTGCTAAATCACTTCAGTCATGTCTGGCTCTTTGCAATCCTATGGACTGTAGCCTGCCAGGCTCCCCTGTCCATGGTATTCTCCAGGCAAGAACACTGGAGTGGGTTGCCATGCCCTCCTCTAGGGAATCTTCCTGACCCAGGGATGGAACTCCCGTCTCTCACAACTCCTGCATTAGCAGGTGTGTTCTTTACTACTAGTTCCACCTGGGAAGACTTGCTGCATCAGGGCAACTCTGTTTTTAGCTTTTTAAGGAACATTCACACTGTTTTCCATTGAAGCTCTACCAATTGACCAATTGACATTCCCACCAAGGCTGCAGGAGAATTCCCTTTTCTCCACACCCTCTCCAGCATTTATCATTTATAGATTTTTTTTTTTTGATGATGGCCATTCTGACTGGTGTAAGGTGATAAGCTCATTGTATTTTTGATTTGTATTTCTCTAATAATTAGTGATGTTGAGCGTCTTTTCATGTGCTTTTTGGCCATCTGTGTGTCTTTGGAGAAACGTCTACTTAGATCTTCCATGCGAGGCCACTTTTGATGAGCACCTAGATAGCCTCAGGAGCAGGGAGGGCCTGGTTGCCACATAAAACCAAGAATTAGGAGGTTGGAACTTTCAGCCCTACTACCCCTTGGAGGCAGAGCTAGAGTTTGAGTTAATCACCAATTGCCAAATAGTTAATCAACCGTGATTATTTAATGAAACTTCCATAAAGACCGCTAAATGCAGGGTTTAGAGAACTGAGTTATTGAACACATGGCAGGACTAGAAGGAAGGTATACCCGGAAGGGACATGCAGTCTGTGTGCCTTCTCCCATATCTTGCCCTACTCACTTCCATTTGGCTGTTCCTGATGGGGTCCTCTGCATAAACCGGTAAGTAAAGGGCTTTCTGCAGTTCTGTGAGCCACTTTAGCAAATTATCAAACCTGAGGAGAGAGTCATGGTATCTCTGGATTTATAGCTGGTTGGACAAAGTACAGGTGGCAACAGGGACTTGCAAGCGATGTCCCTGCGTCCTGTGGGACCACGCCCTCAACCTGCAGGGACTGTGCTCACACCAGATGGTTAGTGTCACAAGCGAATTATACAGCATCCAGTTCGTGTTCAGAGAGCTGGAGAATCAGTTGACAGGGAGAGACCAAAAACATACATTTGTATCAGAAGCATTGTGAATAAAAACAATTCAGTTAGACATCATACAGTAGGCAGGATAGGGATTGTGATACCTGAGAGAAAGGAAATAAGTGAGATGAACATTATAATTCTCCTAGATTTCCAGACCAAGTACAGAAGAAGGAACCCCCAAAAGGCAATGTTCTTGAGATTATGAAGCAGATATTACAGGGTTAAAGGAGTCCAAGGTACTGGAAAGGATGAAGATACACAGACAAAAAGCTCCAGAAATCTGCAACAGGTCCCATGGGTCTATTATTGAGTACAAAACTACATAAATGTAGTGAATAATTCCATAAACCCAGGCAAAGGAACCCTACCAGGGAGCTGTAAGGTAAACAGTTATGATCATCTTCTGAGTTCTGACCAGTCAGAGTGGAGGTATGCTCACTGAACACCGAGAACACCCTGGAGGCAAAGATATATCACCCCTTAGTAGTAATGCAAAACCATCTCTAGAATAATAACTACTGTCGGCCAACACTAACAGCATTTTAAAAAAAGCAAGCCTGGGAAGTCTCAGACAGATCTGAAAGCAACTTAACTCTCAAACAAGACAAAATTTAATGTCCGTAAAAGAAGACAAAAAATCCCAGATTCTACCAATGTAATATTCACAATGCCCAATGCCCAGTAAAAATTATTAGGCAGATAATTTTGGGTAGTCAAGGCAACATCAAGTATGTAAATTTGATACCCCCAACTTCTCTAACAAATAAACAGCAAGGCTCAATAAAACAAATAAACTAACAGAAACTAACTGCAACACAGAACATGAAGATCATGAACAACTAAAACTAAATTGCCTATAAGTCAAAAAATAAACACCAAGTTCCCGCCAGGCTTCTTTGTGCTTTCCGCCACAAGAATTTGGAAATCCAAGTACAGTTTGGAGAAACCACTATTGAACAGAAGTTAGAGGATCTATGCTTAGTTTTTTTCTCAATTTTCCTAAAACTGTATCAGAAAAAGACCGATTGTCCTCTGGATGAAATGCTTAAAGCATGCAGGTAGATAAGAAAGCTAAATATTGTTGTAGGGGAGAAGTGGTGAAAAGAAAAGGAGAGACACTTTTGAAAGTACATAGTAAAAAAGAGAAAAAAATCAAAAGCATGAAATTCAGGATTTAGCAAGATAAAATAAGTAGATGATATTAAAGATCACTCAACACTATTTCCAGTCCCTCAAACACACACACACACACACACACACACACACACAAAGGAAAAGAAACAGTTTTCTACTCTGACAGAAGAGGGCACTCTTGAACTAGGAATCTTATAAGCCATTACAAACTAACAGGTCTGACCACTGAATATGCAAGGAATGAACATTCTTCAACTGCTCTGTGTGTGTGTGTGTGTGTGTGTGAGAGAGAGAGAAACAACAAAAACCTGTATAACACAGCATTCAAAACTGAATTACTATACTCAAGCATTTAGGGATATGAAAAAACAATTTGAATTGGAAATTTTTAAAGTAAAAATAGAAATGGGAAAAAAAGGAGAAAATGAAATAAGACTGGATGATCTCTGGAAAGAAATAGAATAAGACAAAGTAATATTAGAAATTATGACTAGATTCCAAAGTGCTCAAAGAAAAAAAAATATTGAAATGAGAATATTAAAAAGACATTGAAGAAAACAAAAAACCAGTGCAATTCAAATGAGTTAAATAAGTAAGTAAAAATGTGTGAGAAAAAATAGTTGAAATTGAAGACAGTCAAAGAGAAAGTACATCTGTACAACTGGAGTCCCTGCAGAGACTAAGACAATGGAACAAGGTTCATATTAAAACCACTGTAAAATATTAATAGCAATTTCCAGGAGGAGAGAAAAGAAAACCTTGTAATAACATATTTAAAGCACCAGGTACCCTGAAAAATCACCTGTAATGATCAACTCCATGATATACACTAATAAAAATGTTTAATTTGTAAAGATTTAAGAACTATCCTTAGGACTTCCAACATAAAAATAAACTACCTCACAAGGGGAGATACAGACTTCTTATCAAGCACACATAGAACATTTATAAAAATTTAACATATTTTAAAATAAAAAGAATCAATCTCCATAAATATCACTCTGATCAAAATTTAATAAAACTGGAAATTATTGGGAAAAAACCCTAGAAATCAAATTTTCTGATTTTCTGCAAATCTTTATCAAGTATTTGACATGATATTTACTTGTCCTTTGGCTCAGATTCAGCCTGAAATTTTTGGTCAGGTGCTGGGTTAAATAAAGCCACAACTCTGTTAGCTGTCCTTCACAATTTTTCCAGTTGGTTCCTTTAAATTCCTAGCACATATGGCAAACAGTGGCCTAATCTTCAGTTTTTCTAAGATTCAAACTTCTAGTGCTAAAAATGCACAAAGAACAAAATCTCAGAATATATAATTTTTGAACCGCTAAGTTACAAGTTATTAAGAAGGGAGGCGTTTCAGCTTACTCCATTATGTCTGGGGTGGGGAGGGAGACTTCTTCTAGAATTTAACTAAGAGGATACTCTGAAGGGTATTCCAATTAATGATAAGAAATGGACACTACTATGATTTTTGAGGTTTAGTGTTTTCACCTTCCTTCTAAACCAGAATTTAAACTAAACAGCAACATATAGCATATTGAATACTCAGATGGAAAAATTAAACCAAATGAACAGAAAATACTTTGGGCTATCTATTCATTCCATCATTCAGAAAAGTATATTTACTACCAGCAACATGTGAGAATCTCTGATAGATAATCGCCCTCCAGATTTTAAGACACAGTCCTTGCCTTCCAGTAGCTTATCATTCACTAAGAGAGACAAATTCGCAGATAAGACATGTCAGTAAAATGAAATGAATATTGTTGTGGGCATATGGGTAAACTTAAAAAACCCAAAAATTATGCTTGAGATGAAATAAATAAGATCAATGCTTCACAAAACATGAAAATTAAAATGCAATTTTGGAGGTTAAATATACAGATAGGAAAGTGTATCTGTTAGCTATTTCTGTAGCATTGCTACATAACATACAACCCATGGCATACAACAATAAGCATTTATCACTTTACATGTATGTGGTTGAACTGGGCCAGTTCTGAACAACTCAGCTGAACACACCTATATATCTTCAGGGCTAGTTCTGAATAACTCAGCTGAACACACCTGTATATCTTAAGGGTGGGGTGCTCTGAATCCTGGCTGGGCCTGGCTGGTAACTTGACTTCAAGCCGCAGAGCCAAATGGACTTGGTCTTCACTGTGCATTCTTCAGATATCATCCAAACATGCATTCTGAGACCCATGGTGAGGGGCAGTAAGCGCCACAGGGAAAGTACTTCTAAAATGAGCAGGAGGGCAAAAGAATGAGCAAAAGACCAGTGTCTCTTTGGCCTGAAGTGGGAGCTGGGAAATGGCACAGAGTCACTTCCTCCCACATTTCATGATCCATAGTAAGTCTTATTGACAACCAGTCATCAGTAGGATGGTACAATAAATTCATCCCACTCTAAGGGATGATACTGAAAAATCTGTGACAAAAAAGAGGATGCGCAATTCTAATATAGGGAGGAGATGAAGAACTGGGAATAAATGACTCAATCAAAAAGTATATTCGCAGATGACATAGTATTAATAGATGAGCCAGAATTATTTTTAAAACTTTATACATATATATTAAATATTTGAATTATTAAAATACATTGAAAAAGACTGCATCCACATATGTTATTTTAGGGACCCTATAGTAGTTACTTTAGATTGGATGGGCATAGGGAACATTGCAACAGGTAGGATAAAATCTGAACATTTCCCCCTCAAAATAAACATTTAATTTCCTTTTTAATTAATATTTACTTTACGATTAAATGTTTCCTTTTTATTTATAGTCTGTTATCTCTTACCCACAATTATAAATAGGTCTTATTCATCTCTTTGACATGCAGGAAACAGAGAATGTATTACACATTTTCAGTAGATGGTGAATCCCGGCCCCATCATAGTTAGCACTGAAATTCTCACTAGTAAAAAGATGCTGCATATCGATTTTTACCTTAAGAAATGCTGTGGGGAAGACAAGGACATAAATTAGAAATGAAATGAAGCACAGTATTTAGAATTTAGACACTAACAATTTCCAATATAGGAAACACTGCATGTATTCTTGTGAAATAAAAAATTCTGACATCTTTACCTTTCTTGCGTTGGTTAAAAATGACACATGATGAATGATAAAATATTTTAAACCAGGATAAATATCCTATTTCATTCCATTTCCAATCTGCACCAATATCTCTGCGTTAGTATTTCTCAAAATGAAAATTCAAGTGTACCAAACTGTGGTGAGAATTTTATTAACTGTAAAGAAAATATTAACTATTTGGGCCTGTGATTTAGGGAGTAAACATAACCCTGCAAAATTTTTCTTTTGTTTTTTACATCAAACTATTTGTGTTTAAATGGAATTAATGTTCAAAAAAGAATCTTGCATTGCCATTGTGCAAAACCTCTTCATTCATAACAATAATTTAAAATTGTTATATTTGTAAATTGTAAAGTATGTTATATTAATATTTGGAAGCTGCTAACACTTTTTTTTTTTTTCAGAGAAGGCAATGGCACCCTACTCCAGTACTCTTGCTGGGAAGGTCCCATGGATGGAGGAGCCTGGTAGGCTACAGTCCACGGGATCGCTAGGAGTCGGACACGACTGAGCGACTTCCCTTTCACTTTTCACTTTCATTCATTTGAGAAGGAAATGGCAACCCACTCCAGTGTTCTTGCCTGGATAATCCCAGGGACGGAGAGCCAGGTGGCTGCCTTCTATGGGGTCGCACAGAATCAGGCATGAATGAAGCGACTTAGCAGCAACACGTTTTTTAACCAGATGATGTATAAAAGAAGACTTCAAAATAGTTAGCTCGAGGGGAGGGGGCAGTTCACTGCAGTGATGAAGAGCTTGGTTCCTGCTCTCTTTCATCTTCAAAGCTAGTAACAAGTCAAACCCTTCTCACACCTTGGATTTCTCTTATCTCCTTTTTTTTTGGTTACATTTCTGCTGTCTTCCTCTTCTGCTTAAAGGATGTATGTGATCGCATTGGTTTCACCCACATAATCCAAGATAATCACCCTATTCTAATGTCAGCTGACTAGTAACTGAAATTCTATCTACAATTAGTAACCTTAATTCTATTTATTATACAAAATACCTCTAATAACAGTAGCAAGATTAGTGTTCAAGAATGTGTTTGTCAGGGTGAAGAATAGGGTCTGTTGGCATGCCCGTCTACCCCAATGCCTCACAGGATTCTTTTGGAAATTAAATGAAGTACTACATATAACATGTTTCATATAGTGTCTGACAGATAATAAAATCTCCATAAGTTATAGCTGATATCATTGCTGATTAATCAATAGCATATCTAATATTTGGGTACACTCACCTCTTTCCTGATAGTTCAGTTGGTAAAGAATCTACTTGCAATGCAGGAGACCCAGTTCAATTCCTGGGTTAGGAATAGCCACTGGAGAAGGGATAGAGAAGGGGTTGACAGATGGATGAGATGGTTGGATGGCATCACCGACTTAATGGACATGAGTTTAAGTAAGCTCCGGGAGTTTGTGATGGACAGGAAAGCCTGGTGTGCCTACAGGCCATGGGGTCCCAAAGAGTCAGACACAACTGAACGACTGGACTGAAGTGAACAGACCTATGTTACACATTTTAGTTGGCATGTGACCTGGAACAATTCACATCAGTCATCTTAGCTCTCAGAATTTTCAGCTATGACATGGGCATAACTGACATTTATTTTAAAAGATAAGGAAAGTGCTATAGTTCAGTTCAGTTCAGTTCAGTCACTCAGTCGTGTCCGACTCTTTGCGACCCCATGAATCGCAGCACGCCAGGCCTCCCTGTCCATCACCAACTCCCAGAGTTCACTCAAACTCACATCCATCAAGTCGGTGATGCCATCCAGCTATCTCATCCTCTGTCATCCCCTTCTCCTCCTGCCCCCAATCCCTCCCAGCATCAGCGTCTTTTCCAGTGAGTCAACTCTTCGCATGAGGTGGCCAAAGTACTGGAGTTTCAGCTTTAGCATCATTCCTTCCAAAGAACACCCAGGGCTGATCTCTTTTAGAATGGACTGGTTGGATCTCCTTGCAGTCCAAGGGACTCTCAAGAGTCTTCTCCAACACCACAGTTCAAAAGCATCAATTCTTTGGCACTCAGCTTTCTTCACAGTCCAACTCTCACAACCATACATGACCATAGGAAAAACCACAGTCTTGACTAGACGGACCTTTGTTGGCAAAGTAATGTCTCTGCTTTTTAATATGCTATCTAGGTTGGTCATAACTTTCCTTCCAAGGAGTAAGCGTCTTTTAATTTCATGGCTGCAATCTCCATCTGCACTGATTTTGGAGCCCCCCAAAATAAAGTCTGACACTGTTTCCACTGTTTCCCCATCTATTTCCCATGAAGTGATGGGACCAGATGCCATGATCTTAGTTTTCTGAATGTTGAGCTTTAAGCCAACATTTTCGTTCTCCTCTTTCACTTTCATCAAGAGTCTTTTTAGTTCCTTTTCACTTTCTGCCCTATATTATCTTCTAAATGATAGAAAGTGTTAGTCCATAAGTCATATCCAACTCTTTCCAACCCCATGGACTGTAGCCCACCAGACTCCTCTGTCCATGGAATTCTCCAGGCTAGAATACTGGAGTGGGTAAAGCCATTCCCTTCTCCAGGGGATCTTCCCAACCCAGGGACCAAACCCTCCTGCGTTGCAGTCCCATCTGAGACACTAGAGAAACCTCTTTAAATAACAGGTTCTCAGTAAAAGTGAGTATTCTCCCCTTTATCCCTATTTCATACAGAGGTTTTAAAATCAAAGCAAAGGAAATGCTATTTTTATTTTAATCCATGACATGCGTTCATTTTCTTAGTCTGTGAAATGATTCTTACGTCATAGGGACATGAGTAAACTAAATTAGAAAGCTCCATGATTTATTATTTAGTGACTTTCCTCTTTTAAAAAGTGAAGAATTTTTAAAGCATTTCAAAATCTTGTGATTGACACATTTTCATCTTTCAGGTCACCGATTAAGTAATACTAGTGTTTCAATTGCTGTAATAAGAATGGTTGTAAAACACAATTCTGATTGGAAAATGTACAGCTAGCTAAATTCCCAATAGCTGAGTCTTTACCATGGGAATTTACCTCCCATGCTTTTGTTGGCAGCCTTTAGTAAGCTTTTAGTTGGCAGCATCTGAAAAGGCAGTGTCTTGCCCTACTATTTATTAAAATGTGTTATCTATATTTTAAAGGGAATGTTTGCTATCTGTGTACTTTGTGATCAGTAACAGTGTGGTAGGCAAGGTCATGAAAGATTAGCTGGGATTTAAAATAATTTGATGTTTGACTGTGATAATGAAATATGTACTGTATTGGATCTTTGCTTGGTAAACAGGGATAGTTTTCAATTGGGAAAGTTTCATTCCAAAAATAATTACAACACTGAACCCTAAAACCAGCACATTGAAAGAGAAAAAAAGGTGATTACTTTATCTATTGAAACATTTTACAACTTTGGAGAATATATATATTCTTTCATGGATTTAACCACCAATTTATGTGTTCATGTATGTATATAATAATATATGTGGAATACCATATATACATATATGTATATGATTAGTAATGATGTATATATATGTGATATAGTATATGTAATGAAGTTATATGAAGTAAATTATATATAAAATATAAATGTAACTAGTTATGTGAAATTTTATATATATATATATACACACACACATATACGTGACTTACAAGTCAGTGTGCTTAATAAACAGTTGCTGTTACTGTAAGTTAAGACTTTTTCACATGCTATTTCTAAAACTGAAAGTCCCTTGAAGGAGGAAAGATGTGTGTGTGTATGTATAATATAGAGTCATATATATTGATATTTAATCAGATATACAAGTGTATATATTATGAAATTCTATATATTATATAATCATATAAATTTATAATGATATCTTATATAGTCTTATATAGCCTAATATAAATTCTATATTATGGGAGAATTACTTATAAGGGGGAAAACATTGAGCGTCTATCTATAGATGGCCAGTAAACTGCTCTCAGATAGACAATAAGCTGCTCTTTAGGGAAGGAAGATGAAAGAAAACATGGAAACACATTTAGACTCTAACTAAAGGCAACGGCACCCCACTCCAGTACTCTTGCCTGGAAAATCCCATGGGCGGAGGAGCCTGGTAGGCTGCAGTCCATGCAGTCGCTACGAGTCAGACAGGACTGAGTGACTTCACGTTCACTTTTCACTTTGATGCATTGGAGAAGGAAATGGCAACCCACTCCAGTGTTCTTGCCTGGAGAATCCCAGGGACGGGGGAGCCTGGTGGGCTGCCATCTATGGGGTCGCACAGAGTCAGACACGACTGAAGTGACTTAGCAGTAGCAAACATATACTAGATAATAAGTATGGCAGGTGCTTTCAAATGAAACTACATGTTTCTTCTCACTTAATATTCCTGCCAAAACTATGAGATAAATGGCATCCTAATTTGTTTGATTATACTAATAATTTCCATACTGAGCTTTCTGGGTCAAAATGTATGAACATTTTTATGGTTCTTGCATGCAGTAATCTAATTTTAGTAACTCTCATAAAGAAATCACCAAAGAGGTATTTGTAATGTGAATTAGGTTATCCGGGGCTCTTCATTTCAAAGTTTTATTTCCTATGAAATGCTGTTGGGTAATATTGATTCATGATTAGATAGCAAGGGGTCTTTTTCCAAAGCATTTGATTTAAACAACAACGAAAAATTTAGTTACTAGTCATTCTCCTTTTACTAGTAGATATTGTCAGGTAATTGAGTTTTATTGCACTTGAGGGTACCTGTGGGTAATGGTCAGGGTAGTGTACTTTACAAAGATTAGCAGGCAATAAACTAGCTTCTGCCTGGGCCTTTGAACCAAGGGCAGCCCTATTTAATCTCACAGCCTGCTGTGTAGAAACTGTTTCCTGAGGTATTCTCGCTTAAACGTGGCATCTAAGAAATGTCTTTTTGAAATATAGCACAGTTGTGTTTTCCTAAAATACCACTGCTGAAAATTCCTTCTCACAAGGGATGTGAATGTCAATAGATGAGACTGTCATAAAGAAAAAAAAAAATCTTACTTTAGAAAAAAAAATATTCATGTCTTCAAAAAACATGTCCTAGACCAATGTGGTGACCACAGGTATAAGAATGAAGAAATGAAAATGTGGTTCTTTCCCTCAAGGAACTTGAAGTCTTATTTAAAAAATAGCATGTAAGCAAGCCCACCAGTGTTGACAACACTAATCACAGTGATTTATGGTGTTTGGTAATCATAATAAAAACAGCGATCATTTATTAAGCACATCATCTGTGCCACATGCAGAACCAAATATTTACAAACATAATCTCATTGGATAATCACAATAGCTTTAATGTGGTAGGTGCTCTATGATCATTCTCATCTTCCTGAGGGTTACCTGAGGTCAGAAAGTTTAACCTGTCTGGCTGAAATAATGTGGAGGGGAACTCACTCCATCAGGAACTGAGCTGTACAACTACAGCGTATCTCATCTCTACACTGTAGGGCTCAACGCAGGGTGGGATTATGTTTTATTTAGGAGGATGGTGGAAGTTAGTGGTGATTGGCAGGGAATGATATTCAAGGATTCACAAAACAGTAAGATATTAAGCAAGCTGAGCTTAAAAAAAAAAAATGCTTTCCCAGCAGACTCGAACATGGGAATTCCAGGAAAAGGATACAGCACGTGCACAGAGAGAAGGGTCTGAGAAACCATGACTTTCAGAAGACAGACGATTCTGCGCGGCTGAAAATATCCCGCAAAAGGATAAGTGGCCTGACATGATTCTGCAAAGATAGTCATGTGACATAGCTAAAGCTTTCAGAGTGTGAACTGTGACTGGATGCCATGGAAGAGGCTCAAGCAAGAGAGCTGTATAGCTGATTCCAGTTTCAGAAAGATGGCTGTTCAGAGAGATGGAGAGATTATGGGGACAGAACCTGAAAATGGCCATTCTGAGTAAAAAGGCCACTGCAAATGTCCAGGAGAGAAATTATGGACAAAAGGGCAGTGGCAATGGGATGGGAAAGTCAGGGGAGATGGAGGAATATTTGACTGGATGTCAGAGGATACTGAAGAGGACAGACTGAGGCGACTTCATGCTTCTAGGTCAGGTGGCTGGTGCGAAAGGCAGCTGGAGGTGGTGCAGCAGCATCGGAGGGCGGGGAGGAAAAAGAATGAGGACATTTTGCTTATGTCTGACACTGAGATATGTCAACTTATGGGGTTACTTCTCCAGAATGAAAGCTTTTAACTCATTTTATTTCCAAATTAATTGTGACTCAAGCCTCAGCATAATAGTTCAGCAACCCACATAATTTCGAACCATAACTGATAAAGCACGTTTTATCCAAGTTCTGTCTTCAACTCAGCAGGTTGGGGAGGTACAGCTCAATCTGTACGCTCATCTACCATAGTGGATGAGCAGGGAAGCCGCAACCAACAGCAAGAACGAACACCCCTGGAACAGGGTTTTGTCATCTTTGAGCACCTGGACCCAACCGGTGAATGAATTTCCTCTTTTCACCATGACCTGTCTTATTGAGAAAATTCCAGGTCTATTCCTCATATCTTTCTGTTTGCTACTATAGTTCTGTTCCTTGCTCCTATCCATGTTCATTCACTTGATAGGATTTTCCCTGCCACCGAAAACTTCTTACACAACAATTTTCTATATTTTATTAGGTATTAGCCTGTATACCAGAATTGTATTTACCATACATTGACATTATATTTATTGGTTGACACGTTAGCTACTTGAAATATATATTATCGTTTTTCATCTAAAAACTTTTGCTGAAGCTTCGAGAATAGAAAACACAAACTCCATTAGGATTTGAAGATACAGGTAAAGGATATGAGTTATTGAGAATCCATTCTACTATGCCAGATACTTTCTTTTATAACCATTTATTCTCCTAACTCACACTATGAGGTTGGTATTTGTATCTACATTTTTAAGAAAAAGGCTACAATGTTTAATGAGGTTTGAAGTGTGGAAGTCTAAGTTGCTAAATTGTGTCTGACTCTTTGGGACCCCATGGACTGTAGCCCTCCAGGCTCCTCTGTCCATGGGATTCTCCAGGCAAGAGTACTGGAGTGGGTAGCCAGGGGATTTTCCCCACCCAGGGATTGAGCCCAGGTCCTCTGCATTTCAGGAAGATTCTTTACCATCTAGCCACCACAGAAGCCCTTAATGAGGTTTAATACCTGGTAAACATGCCACAAGTCACTAGGATTCAACTGAGGCTTGTGAGGAGACAAAATACTGCTGCCTTCAATTGCTTCCCTCTGGGTAGACGCTTAAAAATCACTGTGTTATCTACTCCCTGCTTTCAGTTACACCACAGCATCTTCTAGGGGTTAGATCTGAACAGATTAGAGTACTGCCCAAGATGGAATGCTCACTTTAGGACAGACATTCATTACCCTAATTGTTTTACTAATACATTCTAAAGTCATCATTTCTTGCTGTGGAAAATCTGATACAGAGATTCACATTGTCCATATTCCTGGCTCCTTTGTGAAATTCCAAATATTTACAGAAGAGGTTTAAAGAGGACTTATAAATGCATTAAATATTTCTCTCTCTAGTGTCGAAGAATGATCCTTCCATCATATATCCAATACCTTGTCCTTTTGACTGTGTAGAATTTGAATATTGATATATACATGGAGGCAAGAGAGTTATGATAAACATAGCAACTCAAGTTATCTGCATAATAAAATGCTAAGTCAAGGGGTAAAGAAGAGAGACAAGAACTCTGTGAGTTGGATTGAATCACATTTTAGATATTTGGCCTAAGAGAAAGAAAGTTTTCAGTGTGAGGGATATATTATGAGGAGATGGATAAAAAAGATTTTCATTAAATTTTTAGAATCAGAGATTACTCTGTCATTTAATTGTCATAACTATTTTTCATACAGGATTGATAGGTCTTTGGCATCTTATGGAAAGGTATCTACATATTTAATGGGTTATATTAACTATATTCATACAAGATAGGATAAAGAAATTAGAAGAACCCTTAGAATAAAGTCAAAAGCTTGGATTTTAATTCAGGTCGAATCCTACTTTCTTTATGTGTTATTAGAGGAGATAGCTTAACCTCAGGGCCTTCATTTTCACTCACACACACAAAAAATGAAAAGAGTAGCATCTTTCTTCCCCATTCCAGAGACTGGCAAGGAGGAGCCATTGTCATTTTCATCAATCCAACTAAGCAAGGCAGGAATTTGCCAACCTCATGAATAATACTTTTCTGAAAATGCAGCCAAAATTCAAAGATGCAAATTGTAAATATTAGAATTACAAATTATTATGGTAATCCTGTTTCCAGAGAACTAACACATGATAGTCTATCACTGATTTTACCTTTATTTCAGATGAAAATTTTGATAACATAATGTGAGCTTTTCTTATCACTTCTTTAGCTTTGCTCTTTTGCTTCAATATCAAGCATATGGGGAGCTGGCTTATGAGCGTCCAGCTAACCCTAGACTGCTTTCAAAATACATTTTAATACTGAAGCTATCTTGTAATTTCATTACACTTTTTGATACTCCACTTTATCACTAATATAGTACTTTTCCCTCTTGTCCACAACTCAGTGAACGGTCAAGTAGCTGCACAAACTATGCTGCTGATGTGAATGGTGACAGCAGGTAGACACACTGCGTGAGAAAGTGAAATGGCTCATTATCTGATGAGCAAAAGCAAAATCTGGTGTATAAAGGGGAGTCCTGGATCCCCACACACACAAATGGTGGGTGTTTTGAAAATTAAATCTATACAAATGAAAGATTATATATATGTATATATGTGTTCAGAGAATTAAAAGATTAGGAGAAGAGACAGATTCTTCATAACAAGCTTTCCAAGAGAAGATGCTAGTAGAGTCAGGAAATCTTATCAGAACAAAGAGAATACACGAAAGAACTGCAGAGTTTCAGAGGCTCAGAGTAGGAGCAATTTTGATGTGAGGGGAGTTTTTAAGAGGGCCGTGTAGGGGAAAGTTTTGATGTACATTTCAAGAAGGTTCAACAAACATCTGGATATAATTTTATTTGAGAGATATAGTGATATCTGTGGAAATAGTAGATTTGAGATGTGCCTTGTAGATAATTAAGAGAGCAGATAGCATGGGACCAGACAAGGAGGGTTTCTGGGCACTTTTAGGACAGTTTTCCTGCCCTTCCCATTCAATTCTGTATATTCTATAAGTTTCTTAGAAGCAGAAACTTTGAATTACTTTTCAAAACATGAATAATCCTGTATCCCTGGAATCAAAAAGCAATATGAATTGATTGTAAGGAAAAAAAAAGTAGGGGGGGAGCACTCTTTGTTCAAGCAGATTTTGAATAGTACCTACATAATACTTCTGGCTAAAGTTTTGATGATTGACTCAGCCATTACAGTGCCTCATTTTTCCTCTTTCCCAAACTAATGATATGATCAAGAAATTTTGATTCTCATGTTGCCTGTAAGAAAAAGTGATATAGCCCATTCCAACCATTTTTTTAAAACCCTGAGAATATCAGTGTCTTATTGTTACACAGGGAATAGAAAGAGTCACAAAAATGAAAGTTCTTCTTTCTGTGTTCAATTTTGAGACAACTGAAAGTGGACACAGTGGGAAATGTAATAAAAAATTCTATTAACTCTTTTGAGCCTCGAAAGATTAAATTTTTCAGTAGACCGTCAGTTGAACACATTTAGATTATTGTCTATGAACTCCCTATTGTACTTTGTTTTTTTTCCAAATTGGAAGTTTGTTGTTTCTCTGTTTGCATTTTCTTTTTAATTTTTGAGTGATGTGCTAAAGAGAAGAGCATTGGGGGAAAAATCAATAAAACTAATTATTGTTTTGAACTATCCAAACAAATCCTGGGATTTTAAACAAACGACTCAGATTCTTTGAACATCAATTTTCTAATGTGTAATAAAAAAAACTGAACAAAATAGTTGTATATCATGTAACATAGAACGTCATCTTATCTACTTTTATTTTGTTAGAGTAAATTTTTTTAAAATGTTATTCCTCTGCTATTTATACCACACGTAATGAAATTCCTACATATACATCTCTCTAATATACTGAGGAATCCCAACCTCCCTGAATGAAAATTTTATTAACATCTTATTCCATATAGACACATGGAATTTTCTGTGTCAGTATGCTGACTTGTCCGCGAATCCAGCACAGGGAACTGACTCAGTACAGTGAGTCTAGTTTGTCCCGCCCTGGCCTTTGGTGCACAGTAAAGATGCCTTTCCTCTTCCTACATCAGCCCAGGAACTGAGGGCTTCTGTTAATTATCTTGAGTCAACAGCACTGATGTGTATCTGTTAAGTGTACTTATTTCCATCAGTACTTCCCCACGACTCCTTTCAACTCAAAGAGAGCTCACTGTCCCCTCCTCCCAGGAATGGGCCTCTTCAGCAAGCCCACTAGTCACTGTCAACAGGAGAATGTGCAAGATTGAATGAAACTTTACTTACCAAGTAAACACTTGGTGGAAAAAACAAGCATTCATCAGAGAAGGCTACCAGCGGGTGAAGACTGGACAGTGGAGGGAATTTTACTGTCTCCCGAAGGCCATAGATTTTGGCAGTTATTGGACACAACTGAGCGACTGAACTGAACTGAACTGAACATTTTGTCTATTTAACCAACCATTGCCAAGCAACATTCTTTCATGCAAATCATCTCGCTGTTTAAGGTCTGAAATACTGTGGCAGCAGCTACATCTTCAACTGTTTATGCCTGCTATGAACCAGCTTTCACTGATAGGATGACTAATATTTGGTATAAATTGCTCCATATTTCTTACTTAGAACGGCTATTAACACTACCTTCGTGGAATATTTTGAAACTCAAGATTGCCTCAATGAGCATAAGTTCCCAGAAAATCTATACAAATTTATGGCTCCCTAGAATGTTGTAATAGTATGTGAGCTTCAGAATAAAAAACCAAGTTTTCTAGACCATAAACATATCATCAGAGAATATGATCTCATTTGCTGTTTTGGAAAATTAGTCCATGTCTTAGATTCTGAGATCTAGTTCCCTTTTTTCACCAAAATTTCTTGATCTAATAAGAAAGACAGCTTGTAAACAATTATTTTGGGTGTTGAAGCACTGGCCTTGCTCATTCAGCTTTGAAATGGTCAGCAATATACAATGACTACTGTAAACGTGATCCTAAGATTCCCTAAAGATCACCTGGTCCTCTTTGAACTCTACCTACGTTAGTCACAGTTGTTAGGATCAGGGAGACTAATACATAGGCAGGGCTAAGATATAACATGTATATCTCTTAATACTTTTTTTCTGACAAAGTGATTTTATGCTAGAAATAGAAAGATGATCTTTAGGAAACATGTTAATATAATAATGTGTCACCATTTTTTTCTACTGAAAAGTGCACATTGTTGATGGAAGAAATCATGGGAGATCTATATAAGTGAAGATATATACTATGTTTAATGATGGAAAGACACACATAGTGAAGATGTCAATTCTTCCTCTACTGATACACAGATTTAACACAATTCATGTCAAAACCCCAGCAATTTTCTGTGGACATAAGATTGTTTAAACTTTGTATAGAAATGCCAAGGATTTACAATAGCTAAAATAATCTTTAAAAGGAAATATAAAGAAAGAGGGAATCAGTCTACCCCATTCCAAGAATTATTATATACCTACACTAGTGGTGGGGTTTATTGCTAAGTCGTGTTCGACTCTTGTGACCCCATGGACTGTAGCCCACCAGGCTTCTCTGTCCATGGGATTTTCCAGGCAAGAATACTGCAGTGGGTTGCCATTGCCTTCTCCAGGGGATCTGCCCAACCTAGGGATCGAACCCAGGCCTCTTGCATTGCAAGTGGATTCTTACTGGCTGAGCTACAAGGGAAGCCTAGTAGACTGTGGAATTGATAGAGGAATTGGCAGAGGAGTAAACAAAGACATCAGTGGAACAGAATTTAAAAACTCAGAAATAACCATTCCCTTGTCCAGGGGATCTTCCCAACCCAGGGACTGAATTTAAGTCTCCCACATTGCAGCCAAGTTCTTTACCATCTGAGCCACCAGGGAAGTCCATATACTCTTAATAATTTGAATTAAAAGAGAGATGCTCCTGAATCAATCAGATAATTGTGGTCTTTTTTGTTTGTTCGTTGTTTTTTTTCTTTTTTCTTCTGGTTTTCATTTTTTATTATTACTTTATTTTAGTATTGGAGTATAATTGCTTTACAATATGTGTTAGTTGCTGCTCTACAACAAAGTGAACCAGCTATACGTATTCTCCTCCCTCCTGCGCTTCCCTCCGACCTCATTCCCTCCCTCTCATCACACCCCTCTAGGTCATCACAGAGCACTCAGCTGAGCTCCCTGTGCTATACACAGCAGCTTTCCACTAGCTACCTATTTTACACATAGTAATGTATATATGTCAATACTAATCTCCCAGTTTGTTCCATCCCTCCTTCCTCCGCTGTGTCCACACGTCGGTTCTCTAACCATGTGCCTCATACTCAAGCAGAGAAAGCCAGAGTAATAGAAAACAAAGAAAAGAGGAGAGATCAGAGACCTTGGTGGGTTAGGACCAAGAAAGAAATAAAGGGAGAGAAAAACAGGAAGAAGGAGAATGATTGACTTTTCGTTTCTGTAAGTTCCAGCTGCCTCATTCATTCCAATTCACCCATTTTATCATTGAGCTAATTGTAAAGTGTGTCTTATTGTTGTTGTTGTCCCAGGCTACCAGCAACCGCTTACAAAGACAGATACACAACTTTAGAAATAATTCAGCAGACTAAACAGTTCAAAGATAGTAATGCACTGAATGAAGTTTGCTGAGAATTTCAGGTTTGCAAGACAAGCCTTCATGCTTCTATATGGGAAATGACAGAACAGCATTTCCTGGGCAATAACAGAAGGCAAAGGTACATGCCTTTCAAATTTAGAATAAAATTTAGAATTCTGAGATGGCATATATGAGGCAATAAACACTAGTGCCTTATGGACACCAGCCAAAGGGGGAGCTTGGTGTTCCTAAGAGTCTCACTGGCCAGGACTGCACACCAGCTCTGAGGCTAAATCATCCAGGGCAAGTCACTTAACCTCTTCAACTTTTAATTAGTTATATGGAAATAACAACAACAGCTGTTCCACAGGAGACCTGCACTGATTAACATACAGCATAGCACTCTAAATGATGTGCCGAACATTCAAAGTGTTTTAGTGGTGTTAACTTTGATTTTATTTTAGTTTTTATTATCTGTCACTTAGAAAAGTTTTAGGGAAGGTCTATAGAGGAAGACCAGGTTTCCCTGGTGGTTCAATGGTAAAGAATCCCCCTGCCAATGCAGGAGATCCCTGGGTTGGGAAGATCCCCTGGAGAAGGAAATGGCCGCCCACTCCATTATTCTTGACTGGGAAAATCCATGGACAGAGGAGCCTAGTGGGCAGCAGTCCATAGGGTCGCAAGAGTGATGGGTACAGCAACAACTAGAGGAAGACACTAAACTGCCATTTGTTAAAACCTTACAAATGTATAAGATTTTCTTTGTCACTTGAGGCCCTTGAAGTCACATGAACTTGGAGCAAAAAAAAGCCCAAGTTCAAAATTCCACATGATTGTCTTTGAACTATTTCAGTGATTTGCTCAATGCCAGCTTTTCAGAATATGAAGTTATTAATGTGTAAAAGGAAAGTGATGATTTGGCCGTCAGAGATGAATCATTGGAATGAACAGATAAAATGCACATTAAATGATTTACAAAGTTTTAAACACTATAATAAATATGTATGATTATTATTCATAATTTCTGGCTCCCTAAGGTAGTGGAAATAACTTTGAAATTCCACTCTGACAATCTAATACCTTTCCTCTACACTTGCTTGCAAAATATAACTTCTCAGCCATTGTTTGGTTTAGACATACAATCTGCATTAGCAGAAGTTAGAACACCAATTAGTTATATTTATTGAATAGCTGTTTGCTAACTGGCCTGAGGAAACTTACGGAGTTTAAAAGTGTGAGGTAAGATATCAAAATGTACTGGCTTGCTTTAAAGAATATAATTGTTTTAAAGATATAATATAGTAACTGGTAGATATTCTATTAAATGTGAGATAGTCACATAAATGCAATTGATTTTAAAATAGTTAATTAAATTAAGCATAGGCATTTAACTCATCTACCCCAAGTCCCAAAACTGTGATGCGATGGAAATCAAGGTTTCCATTTGTTACAGTTCACTGCTGTGAGCTTTCTTGCAGTCTCTGGCAAACCAAATGAAATGAATTCAAGGTCCCTACCTTTTATTCCTTAAAGCTCATCAATATGTAAGCCCTCAGGGAGTTGGCTTTCCTATTTTGTACACCAGGCCTTCACTCATGTGAGGATCACAGTTCGGTGAGTTATGTAAAAGATGCCTGCTATCATTCTCTATCCTACCCTCTCAAAAAAGAGGATAACCTGAAAAAAATGCTTAGAATATAAATGGAGGGAGAAATAGTAAGAGTAATAAACTATGCAGAAAGCTTAAGGTGTGGCAGAAAGGTACAGATATAAGTGGATATATCTTATATATATATACATATATATATATATACAATAGAATATATTAAGATATTGGAACTATTTTATCTTGTAGGTGAAATTTCTATAACTTGGGAAACATAACATTCTGGATTAGAACTGGCTTGAGGAGAAAGAACTTCAAAAAGATTTTGTATAAAATTTTAAATTACAATTTCTAGTCACTTCTCACTGATTCAGACCACCTCCCAACATCTACTAAAATTGTTACTGAACCAAACATGGCTCCACTTACCCAATTTACTAACACTGGTCTATGGTGAAAGAAAACACAGTATTTATTGTAGGTGCCAAGTAAGGACTACAGGGCAGCTCAGACTCAAAACCCCCAAACTTCTCAGTGGGTTTTAGGGAACATTTTTAAAGGCAAGTTAGAGAAAGGAGCCACAGGCTCTATGAATAGCTGACGCACAGTCCTCTGATTGGTTGATCATGAGATAACAGAGTGGTGTTGTAGGAGTTAACCTCATCAGTCCTGAGGCTCCAGCGAGTCTGGGGACTTGGACTCATGGTCATCAAGTAATTAACTTCTTCCATTTGGTGGGGTTTTCACATCTGTAAAATCACTGGGAAGTGTGCATGAGATACTGTTATCTATGTCATTCAGGGAGGAGCCACAGCTGCTGTGACTACCGTGTGGTTGCTTCACTGGGTTAGTCCTTGCCACTTCTCCTGGTAGTTGTTACCGCTTGCCTTTTTTTGTCACTCCATGTTTCCATCCTTTCAGTCATTGATTCTTCAGCCAGGCTTTTGTGACTCAGGGCAGGTCTCTCAAGATGAAAGTTTTTTGTTTTTGTTTTTTTACAAACAAGGGACAGGCAGAGGAGATGGTGTATGTGGAGGGGGCGGGGTCTGTTGTAGGAAGGCCCCACAGAGTCCTACTCATTTACGTAATGAACCATCAAGTCCATATTCTGGACCACGTTCCAACTCCTCCCCATCCTGATGTTCTTTACATCAATAGCCCTTGCTAGTCTAGTTTGTGTTGTGCCTATAACCTGTAGAGAAGGTATCTTCCTCAAACATTAACTTATTAATATGCAAATATCTAGCATTTATTAAGGGGGTTGGGATTTTATAGATACTCAATAAAGATTGTGAAATAAATGACTGAATAAACAAATTCATAGAAAATAGATAAACGGATGGGTGGATAAATGGGCAGATGGATAGATGGATGAATAAGCAGATGATTGTAGGAGTTTTGATCAAACTGAACTATTCTGTTTTCATAAAAATCAACACATAAAGCATTAAAAACATATCCCCAACACTCTAATTTTATTAAAGATTTCTTCTATTTTTATTAAAGATTTCTTCATAATCTAGTTTATTTTTTCTTCAATTCAGGATATTAGGACAAATCTTTCTCCTTCAGTTATGAAAGAAGGAATTGGGAAAAAGCACTATTTTTTTAATTCAAGAAATATTGAACAGCCTACAAAGCCCCTACACAAAGAGAAAGGAGATCAATGGATGCTATCATCAGTGCACTTAAACATAGCTTCTGAAAATGAGACACTGATGAAAAGGCATTTAAAAGCTGTTCCCTTTACGCCATTCTAAAATAGTTGATGTTATTTCATTTTTTTTTCTCCTCTGAGCTTTCAAAATACTCATGCTGAGATACTGAGATTGTATTCAGTTTGTGAAATTAGTGACATAAAGCTTCTCCAGCCACCCCTATTATCTCGCACAAAGACGCTAAACCAGAATTGAAATCCTATTATATATATTGCATTAAATTGGTTCCCAGCAGGGCATCTTAATTAAGATGTGCTTATTACCTGGGTCCAGATTAAGTGGCATGGACTGTATCACAGTCTGTATAATCAGACAGAAAGCAGGGTTAGCCCAGGCCCCGATTTGCTAATGAAGGCAATGGCCCATCACCTTCATGGTACAGTTGTTGTGGGGACTCTCTAATACCAGGCCAGACACTGCTTTAATTTAACGCTAAGAATGCACATAACCCTATTGCCCTTTCTTAAGTAAATACTTGTAGGTTTTAAAGCATCACTCTCTTAAAGAGAGATTGCATCAGGCCCCTGTAATATGGCTCTTCTACAGAGCCTGGAAAAATTCAATTTCTTTTTTCCTATTTTGGCTCCTCCTCTCTCATTTCTGTTATACCCCCACTCAAATACCCATGACATCATATCCTGCCTACCTCATATACACCCTCTTCTAATAAGTCTTTACCTCCCCTCTCAATCTTTTGAGAATCCCCAGAGCATCAAATCTTTGATAGACCAAGAAGTTACTTATGATATTCTCCAAGGTTCAAAATGGCTAAGAGATTGAGCTCCAGAGTTCCAAGAGGATTTTTGTATGTCCTTTGTGATCAAGGAAGGAAAAAGATTTCTGTCTTGACCATACAGCCATGTATTAAGTGGTTTGCAATGTCTCCTTCATTTCTTTCACTTACCAAAAAAAGTTCTTTAATTTTGATATACACTCCATGCGAAGTAAAGGAGGAGCTATTCCACTTGACTATAGAAAGCAGGAAAAATATTAACTGATTATAGTAGCAGGAGGCTTTCTCACCCAGGTAAATGCTCCCTGGTTCATCCTCATTGACCTGTGAGCAAAATCTTATTGAGTGCCCTAGTTTTCCTTATTCTTGAGTGCCTAGGAAACTCACTTATGAGTTAAATATTCAGCCGGGTAGCAAAGATTCTATGAAACAGTCCATCAAACACCTTTAAAATCCGAATTGCTGTAAGAGCCAGCATAGTTACATAAATATTTGATGAAAGGGACTCAGTTATTGGTGCTGCAATAATTATACAAATTGTAATGGTAATCCTCACTATCAATAATACCTTTAGAGGAAACGGTATTATATACTTCACTCAGAGAGAATAATAACAATATTAACACGGTACTGACATTGGCAAGCCAATATCTCCCAAGCTGGGCTCACTTGGCAACCAGGACAGCAAGGAAGCTTAGCAAACACATATTTTTTGGCTGTCGTTCAGTTACTGGAGTGTCAGAGAATATCTGGCGCTTAATGCTATGCAAAGTGTTGTTCCTGTTTGATTGTTGTATACTATATAAGCCTTGGAGCATGACGTGAAGTAATTTAACAACTGGAATAACAGGCATTTGGGACAAAACTAATTTCATAGGAAGGCTGATCACAGACACTCAACTTGTTCATAAAAATGTTACCTTGTCATATAATACAAAGTTGAAGATCAAGCAACAGGAGAAAAAAAGCCAGTTATGTCCCTTGATTCTTATGACATGAATGCTGTTTTCACGATAATATTATCTTACCTCTAGATATCAAGATGTGCTTGGGTCTTGCCTTGTCTCTCTCCAGTTTGAAAGAAATGGGCAGTCGGGTTAGTAAGTTTGCCTGGCTTCTAATAAGCTCTTATATAGACTCTGATATGGCAGCAGAGCTTTGCACTCTACTTGGTGCTGAAATAGTCTCAGCAATGTATCAGACATGGTACACAGACTTAGGAGAACACCAATGAACAAGGCAGAGTATGGATCACTGCTGAAGATTGGAGTCCATTTTGTTTTCCTGGATAGCTTGACAGGTATATTTTCAGTAGTCACTCTCCATGGCACTGCCATACTTCTAAAGCCCCCTCCCTTTATTATGTATTAAGAGGAGGCTTCATCTTATCATCTCCCAGGTTCATCCACTCTGCAGCTGCTCTTCAGGATTATGCCTTCTCTCCACCAAATGTGATGCTTCTGTCAGTGACTCTTCAGTGTTAATAGAACTGTGGCATTGATAGAATCTTGCATTTTCTGCCAAGAGTTGAGCAAAGGATTGAGTGTGAGATAAAGCTACACTTCCCTTTACTGCCTATCTTTTTTCTTCTCCCTCTCTAAAGCCCAGCCAGTATTTCAGAATAGAGTGAATTCTTGGGTGTAAGACCTCTAAGGACCCATTTCCAAAAGTGGTATGAATTATCTTATACCCACTGCTCACTGTACTCACTCACAGTAACCTAATTCATGCCACCATCATCCTTCACCTGCACTAACGTGATCAAGTTCAGTCTTCTCTCTTCTCTGCTTGCATCCCTACTCTTGATGGTCCATCCAACACATCAAGCCAATACTTCACTTGCTGTGAATCAACCTAAGGCCAGGTACCTATGCCCTAAGGCTCACTGAAATAATTAAAACTAGCCAATCCTGAGCTATTTACCCTGCTCTGCTCTGCCTTGCTTTTCCTGCAGAAACCCCAATAAATGCTTCTGGCCTTGGTTTCCCCTTGCTCCTCCTTGGGTCTGACCAAAATTGGCCAGTCATAGTTTTTCATTTCATTGTCATTGATCACTCTGTGTTGGTAGGCCATCACTTCTAGACATTAAAATACCTGAGTATAATTTTACTACAGGGGTCATTCGGAATTATAGTGCCCAGTTCAGAGCAGGGGTTTGAAGGGGTTCCTTAATGAATTAGACCACAACAAACTTGCCCATGAGTTGATCAGGAAAATAAAACAAAGGTGCTCTAGTTGAACTGGGATTTATAGTTCTTTTGCTATGACCATTGAGGAAAACCATTTTTCAGGAGAGGAAATGGACATGTCATATTCATGTGTAACTAATAATATTGGATGGCAGAAGTCTGTTTTCACATGCTTTTAGGTCACTTTTGCCAATATCCCTTTACCAGGTACATCAAGAGCAAATTCCTGCTCTCTGGATCATGAACTTAATTTCCCATATCTGCTTTTTTCCTTTTAATAGTCCCTTTCTGTGGCCCATTGATTCCACTTTTGACATTTTAAAATAAGATAGGGGAAAAAAAATCAAGAATGAGTTCTCTTCCCTAGTTATCAAGTCTTTCAGATGATTGATGGAAGGACAGAACTATTCATATGTGCATGGCAGAAATCAGGTTTGTGCTCCAAGAATTAGAAGATTGAAAGTCATGAGGGGCCCTGTGATTCATGAGAGAAGGTGGTAGGTGCTTGGATGAGTGATTATAAAGAAGTGGGGGAGTGTGAAGGCAGGGACTGGGGGATTGGGTACTGTGGAAATCTTTAAGGACTGAGTGCTTACAAAATATTAAATACACTTTTAACAAGTCATTTTGAATAAAACCTACTTACTGCTAATACTACAGGACTTCTGTCAACCAGAATATTATTCCTAGTTCATTTGTAACTTGGGAAAAGAAGTGGAATTTAATTAGACAGGAGGAGCCATGTCTGGATAGCACTAAGCATTTTTTATATTGCTGATGCTTCCTATTAGCTTCTAAAAAAACTGCATGGCAATCTAGCTTGACAGATGTTCTAACAGAGATGGATGTGACATTACATCGCAGGTTTTGTTGTGGTTGCTGTTTTGGATGAATACAGACACAGTTCTCTGTGTCTGATAGCCTAAACTTTTAGTATTCTGTGATTTAGGGAATTTCGTAATAAGGTAGACCCAATTTTATTTAAGACTTTCAAGCAGTTTATCTTACACCTTTTTAAACATGAACACATGGTACAGGGGTTTCAACTGAAACATGGACTTCTTGACAATGGACAAGACTAGACAAAGTGAGGATTCAACCAAAAAGACCTAAGGAAGTATAGACTTCATAAGCCTGGGGTTGAACCACAGAGCAGCTTAGAATCTGTCCCTCGGAAACAGGCTCTGTGATGGAGAGAAGGTTTGTTGGGAATGGGTTTCAAGAAATAACACCTGTTAGAAAGTGAGGGAGGCAGAATTGAGCAGAGAGAGAAGCTGGTTGACAACCAAGTTGCAACCACAGAATATCTTACAGGGAGTTCTGAAACCAGACTGGTTTAGAGCTAACCATAACTGCCTTTAGAGTTAGCCCTGTAGAGTTGTCCCACATTGAGTCAAGATAACTGCTGGGCCTTTACCTATGCAAATCAGCCAGATATTACCTGTGGCCGAAACAGTGCCCAGTGAGAGACAGCTGTGAGCACGTTGAAGCCAATATTGCCAGAAGTTGGACAATGAATACTTCCACCCTAAAAAGGATCTGGGCAAAGTACCATAGTATCTACTATACTGAGCCTGGATCTGGACATTCAGAGCCATCGGAGGAAGTGAAATCAGAGTGCATATAGAAAGCTTAGCTTCAAATATGGGGATGTAAACTTCTAAGCCACTGATGAAACCCAAATAGGCCTCATGCAGGGAGAGTGAAAAGCCTAGCTTTTGGAATAAAGGAGATATATTCATGAAATCTTTATCAGGGTGAAAGGAGGTGATTTACAAAGAGCAACAGTCTGATTGTAAGACTTCTAAATGCCAGTTTCCTGAAGCTGTTTAACCGGGCATAGAAGATGGGAAAAAAAGCTGGGATGAAAAACTGACATTTCATTCCTAAAACAATGAAGACTGGTTTCATTCCAAAAAGTTAAAGATTTTTTTTTTATTTACAAATAATTATCCCCATCTTGAAACTAAAAGAGAAAAAGTAGATGGAGGATCAACTTTGATAAAGGAAGCAAAACTTTCTAGGGCATGAAAACCCTTGATTTAAGGGTTTATTTAGACCACAGTTTCCATTTTGGACCAGGTAGTTTGTTTGGGGAGGTTTCGAGGGTGCTGTCTGTGCCTTGTAGGATATTCAGCAGAATCCCTGGCCTCTTCCTTCAGAGGTGTGTGCGCACGTGCACTCAGTCATGCCCTCCTCTTTATGACCCCATGGACTGCAGCCCGCCAGGCTTCTCTGTCCCTGGGATTCTCCAGGCAAGAATACTGGAGTGGGTTGCCATTTCCTTCTCCAGGGGATCTTCCCGTCCCAGGCATCAAATCTGTGTCTTTTGCGTCCCCTGCACTGCAGGTGGATTCTTTACCACTAGCGCCACCTGGGAAGCCTAGTATCAACAGCTCATCCCCCGAAGTCATGGCAACCAAAAAAGTCTAGACACTGTTGAACCACTAGAGGAGTGTGTGTGTGCTTGTGCATGTGTGTATGTGTGTGTGTGTGTACTGGAGGAGGTGGGTATGGGGCAAAAACACTACACCTAAGAATCGCTGGTCTAAATAATTCTATTTCTTTTCAGTTAGGGTTACTGACTATCCCAGTTTGTCTAGGGCTGAGGGATTTCTCTGGATGTGAGAAATTTAGTTCTAAAACTGAGTAAGTTCCAGGCAAACAGTTCAAGTTGGTCACACTAATATAGCTCTGTTCTTGGGTGCAGTGTGTTGGACCACGAAAAATACATTGTTACACCAGTTTACATAACATGCAGCACAATTGCCTCTCAAGTATTGTCCTTTGAACCTGAAATGTGCTTCTAATATCTTCAGGACCATGTTGGAGTGACAAGTTGCAACTAACAAAAGTGAATTCAATGTAATTTTAGCTAATCTGTTAAAAGAGATTTTGCTGAGACTTGATCATGTGTAAAAATGAATAATATTGTTTTTATTTACAATGAAACTATGAGTTCTAAGTAATATGTCATTGTATTTAATAGGCCTGAAGAGAGAATAGTTTTCATGAATAAGTGTTAATGTTCAAGTCCAAGTATTTAAATAAAAATAAAGCCCATGATTTATAATTGAATTTTCAGCAGAGGTTTCTCAAACAAATCACATTATTTATACACTCCATTCATTTGCCCCAGTAAATTGAGGAAGTTAAAGAGAAGATGATTTACTCATGGGATACTCAACTAGCATTATGCTCTCAATATGTAGGCATTCTAAATATAGTAATGCAAACTAATTGAAAATTTACTAATGAGAGTGAAACTAGGTTAAATATCATTCCCATTGTTGAAAATGCATTGTTTAATCATTAAACAAATCCTTATTGAAATCCTTTGGTTTGCTAAGGACATTGTTAAGTGTTGAGGAGAGAAAAAAAATCAATAATATTTTCTCTACAAGACAGCAGTCTTGATGGGTACCAATGGATCACCAATTGCTGTACATTATGATATGAATACAGATTAATATAATAACAGTTAACTCATTGATCACTATGTATCAAGCATTATGTTTAATACATTTGTATATTTTTATTAATAACCACAACAAGCTTATAAACTGGTATGAATAATAGTTTGATTTTAAATTTTAAATTATATAAAAGAATGCTCAAACTATAGCACAATTGCACTCATCTCACATGCTAGTAAAGTAATGCTCAAAATTCTCCAGGCCAGGCTTCAGCAATACGTGAACCGTGAACTCCCTGATGTTCAAGCTGGTTTTAAAAAAGGCAGAGGAACCAGAGATCAAATTGCCAACATCCACTGGATCATGGAAAAAGCAAGAGAGTTCCAGAAAAACATCTATTTCTGCTTTCTTGACTATGCCAAAGCCTTTGACTGTGTGGATCACAATCAACTGTGGAAAATTCTTCAAAAGATGGGAATACCAGACCACCTGACCTGCCTCTTGAGAAACCTGTATGCAGGTCAGGAAGCAACAGTTAGAACTGGACATGGAACAACAGACTGGTTCCAAATAGGAAAAGAAGTACATCAAGGCTGTATATTGTTACCCTGCTTATTTAATTTATATGCACAGTACATCATGAGAAACGCTGGACTGGAAGAAACACAACTGGAATCAAGATTGCTGGGAGAAATATCAATAACCTCAGATTTGCAGATGACACCACCCTTATGGCAGAAAGTGAAGAGGAGTAAAAAGCCTCTTGATGAAAGTGAAAGAGGAGAGTGAAAAAGTTGGCTTAAAGCTGAACATTCAGAAAATAAAAATCATGGCATCTGGTCCCATCACTTCCTGGGAAACAGATGGAGAAACAGTGGAAACAGTGTCAGACTTTGCCTTTTGGGGCTCCAAAATCACTGCAGATGGTGATTGCAGCCATGAAATTAAAAGACATTTACTCTTTGGAAGAAAAATTATGACCAACCTAGATAGTATATTCAAAAGCAGAGACATTACTTTGCCAACTAAGGTCCATCTAGTCAAGGTTATGGTTTTTCCAATGGTCATGTATGGATGTGAGAGTTGGACTGTAAGGAAGGCTGAGAGCCGAAGAATTGATGGCTTTGAACTGTGGTGTTGGAGAAGACTCTTGAGAGTCCCTTGGACTGCAAGGAGATCCAGCCAGTCCATTCTGAAAGAGATCAGTCCTGGGATTTCTTTGGAAGGAATGATGTTGAAGCTGAAACTCCAGTACTTTGGCCACCTCATGCGAAGAGTTGACTCACTGAAAAGACCCTGATGCTGGGAGGGATTGGGGGTAGGAAGAGAAGGGGACGACCGAGGATGAGATGGCTGGATGGCATCATGGACTCGATGGACGTGAGCCTGAGTGAACTCTGGGAGATGGCGATGGACAGGGAGGCCTGGCATGCTGCGATTCATGGGATCGCAAAGAGTCGGACACGACTGAGCGACTGAACTGAACTGAACTGAACTGATACATATTTGTGGGGAAGCAGAGCTAAAAAAGAGATTTTCTTAAACTGATATATTTATTTCTATTGAAGTATAGTTGATTTACAATATTGTTAGTCTTAGGTGTTGGAGAAGGCGATGGCACCCCACTCCAGTACTCTTGCCTGGAAAATCCCATGGACGGAGGAGCCTGGTAGGCTGCAGTCCATGGGGTCCTAAGAGTAGGACATGACTGAGAGACTTCACTTTCACTTTTCACTTTGATGCATTGGAGAAGGAAATGGCAACCCACTCCAGTGTTCTTGCCTGGAGAATCCCAGGGACGAGGGAGCCTGGTGGACTGCCATCTGTGGGTTGCACAGAGTAGGACACGATTGAAGCGACTTAGCAGCAGCAGCAGCAGTCTCAGGTGTACAGCTAATGATTCAGTTATACATGTCCATGCAAATACACACACACACATATGTGTGTGTGTATATATATATATTCTTCCACTAGTGGTAAAGAACCTGCCTGCCAGTGCAGGAGAATTACAAGACATCGCTTCAATCCCTGAGTCAGCAATGTCCCCTAGAGGAGGGCATGGGAACCCACTCCAGTATTCTTGGCTGGGAGAATCTCATGGACAGAGGAGACTGGTGGGCTACAGTCCATGGGGTTGCAAAGAGTCAAACATGACTAAAGCAACTTAGCACACAAGGGTCTTTCTTATACAGTCAATTGAAATGATGTTGGGCAGAAAGCAAAGAAAATCTTCCACAGGCACAAAAACTTCTCCACCTTCTTGTTCCTTGAAAATCAAAGACGTGTCTAAAATCTAAAAATATAAAACTTCCCATGAGCTCCCTTCCTATACTCATCTGAATATTGAGACCCTATATTTAGAACACCATTTGTTTCTTGGATTTATTTAACATTTGAGTATAGATATTGTCTTGAATGGGCTTCCCTGGTGGGGAATATTGTCTTGACTATTCCTGAAGGTGAGCAGAATTGTCTTTTGCTTATTTCAGCTCCTCAGCCAGGTCTTCATAAGAGAGGGAGAGAAGTGAACCTTTCTTCTTGTTTTACAAGTTTATTGTTCATAAAACATCTCTTCAGAATAGATTCTTGGATGTGGAGGTGAACAGGACACTGTAACTCAGCAGTTCTTTACCTTATAAGGTGCAGAAATCCTGGAACATTTGCTGGTTTTTCAAAAACTTATTTTTGTTATGGTAACAGTTAAGATTCTAGAGGTGTAATTTTAAGGGAAGAACACGTATGCTTAGGGAAGGAACTCGAATGAGAGCCATAGTTTGACTTAATCACTGTGTTCTGAAGTCCAGCAAAGTGAATCCCACATGGAGGGAGCTTGACAAATCTCAACAATAATGAATTGAAATAGATTATCTGTACCACAAGAGAATCAAATTTATTATATGTAGTTTAAACCACTGCAGTTAAACTACTGTAGAACTACTTGTAGTATATATACATATTGTATGTTTATGTATAAATATATGTATTTATAATCACTAGTAGTCACATGGTAGTTAGCAGCAATAGTTTACGTAAAATGGTTAAAGTATGTATCAGAATATAATTTATATACATATGAAAATATACACATATACATACATAGTACAATATTTATAATACTCTAATATAGCCCAGAAAAGAGTCCAAAATGCAAAAAAGAGTCTGAAATGCAGTACTTGGATGCAATCTCAAAAATGATAGAGTGATCTCTGTTCGTTTCCAAGGCAAACCATTCAATATCTAAGTAATCCAACTCTATGCCCCAACCAGTAATGCTGAAGAAGCTGAAGTTGAACAGTTCTATGAAGACCTACAAGACCTTCTAGAACTAACAACCAAAAGAGATGTCCTTTTCATTATAGGAGACTGGAATACAAAAGTAGGAAGTCAAGAAACACCTGGAGTAACAGGCAAATTTGGCTTTGGAGTACAGAATGAAGCAGGACAAAGGCTAATCGAGTTCCGCCAAGAAAAGGCACTGGTCATAGCAAACACGCTCTTCCCACAGAACAAGAGAAGACTCTACATGTGGACATCACCAGATGGTCGACACTTTGCAAAGATGGAGAAGCTCTATACAGTCAGCAAAAACAAGACTGGGAGCTGACTGCAGCTCGGATCATGAACTCCTTATTGCCAAATTCAGACAGAAATTGAAGAAAGTGGAGAAAACCACTAGACCATTCAGGTATGACCTAAATCAAATCCATTATGATTATACAGTAGAAGTGAGAAATAGATTTAAGGGACTAGATCTGATAGACAGAGTGCTTGATGAACTATGGATGGAGGTTCGTGACATTGTACAGAAGATAGGAATCAAGACCATCCCTAAGAAAAAGAAATGCAAAAAAGCAAAATGGCTGTCTGAGGAGGCCTTACAAATAGCTGTGAAAAGAAGGGAAGCAAAAAGCAAAGGAGAAAAGGAAAGATATACCCATTAAATGCAGAGTTCCAAACAATAGAAAGGAGAGATAAGAAAGCCTTCCTCAGTGATCAGTGCAAAGAAATAGAGGAAAACAATAGAATGGGAAATACTAGAGATCTCTTCAAGAAAATTAGAGATACTAAGGGAACATTTCATGCAAAGATGGGCTCAATAAAGGACAGAAATGGTAGGGACCTAACAGAAACAGAAGATATTAAGAAGAGGTGGCAAGAATACACAGAAGAACTGTACAAAAAAAGATCGTCACAACCCAGATAGTCACGATGGTGTGATCACTCACCTAGAGCTAGACATCCAGGAATGTGAAGTCTAGTGGGCCTTAGGAAGTATCACTATGAACAAAGTTAGTATAGGTGATGGAATTCCAGTTGAGCTATTTCAAATCCTGAAAGATGATGCTGTGAAAGTGCTGTGCTCAATATGCCAGCAAATTTGGAAAACTCAGCAGCGGCCACAGGACTGGAAAAGATCAGTTTTCATTGCAATCATAAGAAAAGCAGTGCCAAAGAATGCTCAAACTACTGCACAATTGCACTCATCTCACACGCTAGTAAAGTAATGCTTAAAATTCTCCAAGGCAGGCTTCAACAATACATGAAGCATGAACTTCCAGATGTTCAAGCTGGTTTTAGAAAAGGCAGAGGAAGCAGAGATCAAATTGCCAACATCTGCTGGATCATGGAAAAAGCAAGAGAGTTCCAGAAAAACATCTATTTCTGCTTTATTGACTATGCCAAAGCTTTTGACTGTGTGGATCACAATAAACTGTGGAAAATTCTGAAAGAGATGGGAATACTAGACCACCTGACCTACCTCTTTAGAAACCTATATGCAGGTCAGGAAACAACAGTTCGAACTAGACAAGGAACAACAGACTAGTTCCAAATACGAAAAGGAGTATGTCAAGGCTGCATATTGTCACCCAGATTATTTAACTTATGCAGAGTATATTATGAGAAATGCTGGGCTGGAGGAAGCACAAACTGGAGTCAAGATTGCTGGGAGAAATATCAATAACCTCTGATATGCAGATGACACCACCGTTATGGCAGAAAGTGAAGAGGAACTAAAAAACCTCTTGATGAAAGTAAAAGAGGAGAGTGAAAAAGTTGGCTTAAAGCTCAACATTCAGAAAACGAAGATCATGGTATCCGGTCCCATCACTTCCTGGGAAATAGATGAGAAACAGTGGAAACAGTGTCAGACTTTACCTTTTGGGGCTCCAAAATCACTGCAGATGGTGACTACAACCATGAAATTAAAAGACACCTACTCCTTGGAAGAAAAGTTATGATCAACCTAGATAGTATATTCAAAAACAGAGACATTACTTTGCCGACTAAGTTCCGTCTAGTCAAGGCTCTGGTTTTTCCTGTGGTCATGTATGGATGTGAGAGTTGGACTGTAAGGAAGGCTGAGCGCCGAAGAATTGATGGCTTTGAACTGTGGTGTTGGAGAAGACTCTTGAGAGTCCCTTGGACTGCAAGGAGATCCAGCCAGTCCATTCTGAAAGAGATCAACCCTGGGATTTCTTTGGAAGGACTGATGCTGAGGCTGAAGCTCCTGTACTTTGGCCACCTCATGCGAAGAGTTGACTCATTGGAAAAGACTTTGATGCTGGGAGGGATTGGGGGCAGGAGGAGAAGGGGACGACCGAGGATGAGATGGCTGGATGGCATCATGGACTCAATGGACGTGAGCCTGAGTGAACTCTGGGAGATGGTGATGGACAGGGAGGCCTGGCATGCTACGATTCATGGGATCGCAAAGGGTTGGACAGCGACTGAACAACATGAACACGATGCTGGGAAAGATTGAGGGCAGGAGGAGAAGGGCATGACAGAGGATACGATGGTTGGATGGCATCACGGACTTGATGGACATGGGGTTGGGTGGACTCCGGGAGTTGATGATGGACAGGGAGGCCTGGCATGCTGCGATTCATGGGGTCGCAAAGAGTCGGACATGACTGAGTGACTGAACTGAACGGAACTGAATATAGCCCAGACACTGATCACAGGAAATTTGCTCCTCTATGGGAATATGTGTCGCTTCTAATGAACAACAGTGATGTGGAGCAGAACAGACATGAATCAGAGTTTCACTCAGTGTCTGATGTTTACTCGTAAGTGAAGATGGTAAACCTTTTTTTCCCATCTGTCCAACCGGTTCCATGCTTGTAAAATTTAATAGCAGAAATTCTTCCACCTCTAAACTCCTAGTACTACCCAGTCACAAGCTAATCTCCATTCATTTAGGTTTATGATGAGAAACCAATCAGAAGTTTTACGATTGTGGAGCTTTCAAGAAAAAACTTTAAGCTTTTTGTTTTGTGCTTGCTGTTGATGTAAAAAATAGACACTTTTACATTTTCCCTAAATTCTCAGCACTCTTCTGCAGATGGCATCCTATATTCTATTTTATAAACTGTTTTATTTAGTTAAGTTGTTTTTGTTCAAATGCAAAATACAATAGTAATTACTATTGGAAAACTTAAAAGGTAATTATAAAGGCAGGCTTTTGATTTCAAAAATTAGAAAAGAGAATGTATCAACTTCTACAGGTGAAAATGTACAGAGGAAAAAAATGGGAAGAAAGCTGTTTCTTATTATGATTATTTCCCACTGGATTTCCCCCCTCTTTTTAAGGCATCCCAGTCCTTCTGTCAACTTCCGTTGAAGTGGCTGTCCCTGTCAAGTGTCTGTCACTGCTTCATGTCATTCTGAAAAAGACTAGCAAACTTTCTGAGTGACACTGTAACTTCAATCAATTTGCATTTCTGCCACAGTGTGAATTATTTTTGAAAGTTTATGCATCCTTCCTAGGCTCTTTGAGGCCTTAATTGCCTAGAATGTCACTTGATCTATAAACTTTCTGCAAGTGGTTCTGTCTGAAAAGAAGTCCATTTGAGCTCAAAGAGAATCATCTTTCATAAAACATTTCAACACAAGTTCTAGAATCTTGTCTGGTAATGTTATTATGAGATATTGAGGTGACCTATTGCCATGTCTGTTGAATTATTTGTTAATATTCCAGACTTACCAGAGGCAGCACAGAACCTATGGCAATCATTACTCAAATGCTGAAGCCAGGCTGGTTTCCAGTCTGGATTTACCTTTCTTTGTTTAATTGAAGGATAATTGCTTTACAATATCGTGTTGGTTTCTGCTGTACAAGGTGAATCAGCTATAAGGATACATATATCCGCTCCCTAATAAGCCACCC